>CM072528.1:8967500-9475000 GCA_036898165.1 Silybum marianum
TAATTAAATTATAAAAGCTTATGATTATGTGACGTGTTTTACGAAAATATAGAGATCAATATTAGTATGAAAAAAAAAATAAGGCAAATTTCTTCTTAATATATCACTAAATCAATTTCTATTAATTAAACTTCTCCTTAATATATCAATGTCAAAACTTATTTTGTATATTTTAAATATATGATAATCTCACTTTAACATAAATAAGAGTTTAAATAACAACATCAAAAACATATGTGTCAATTTATAGAACCATATATGGTATCATTAATTAGGATTTTTCCTTGACAATTACGTTTAAATACCAACTTTGAAAAATCTGTAAAAGTAAATGTTTTTATATAAGAGATATAAAATGTCTAAAATATTTAAAATTCTAAATAATTTTTTTTGGGGTAATCGAAATAACATTTTTTGATATTGCATACCATTGTACGAACATAAATGTGTTTGATGCACTAAGGCTTGAGATTTTCAAACTTTTTCTATTAACCTGAATATCCAACCCGCTATGCGAGCCGACTAATTCGAAAACGACTGAAACGGATAGTCCAAAGTCACTGCATTTGAATCTCAGTGGTCACAAGAGGATTTTTGTTTCTCCCTGGATTCAAACTTGTAACCTTCAGGTACTTTTGACTTTTGGAGCACAAACTCAAACCATTGAGGCACAACCCTTATGGTTTCAAACTTGTTTTCAATAAGCAGAAAAACACTGACTCTTTTAGGTTCCGGTTGGGTTGCATTGAGCTTTTACAAACCTTATATTTTTGGATTTAACCGAACTTTTTTAGACCAGACTTTTCGGACTTTTTTAAAGCCTGGCCCTACATCCAATCGAGACTTACTATGCCCTTACTTTTCATGTTAGGTTCGATTCGAAGCAAATTTTAAAGCTTGTACTTTTTATACATCTCAAATATAAATATAACTTTTTTTTTCTTTCATTTTAGTCGTACTAACATACTTTTTAAAATTTTAAAGTTTAGATTTTAGAAAAGGATAAAATAATGGGATGTTATTTTTTATAAAAGAAAGAAATGATTGATAAAAAGAGGAAGGAAAGGAAAGCATGGAAATTGTGGAGGGAAGTGACACGTAACGATGAAGGCGTGTCGCCGTTGAGCCTGTAAACGTTTATTATCATCAGTCATCACCGCAACCTGCCCGTCCTGCCCGAATTTCCCAAAATCCCACGCCATTTTCTCTTCATACTCCAGAATTAGCTCCTTTTAACTCTCTTCTCTTTCTTTTATGCAGCAAAAAACACTGTCGGTTTTTAGCTCTCATTATATTAATATATATACATACATATATATATATATATACACTCTTCATCATCAAACTTTCCCATTCACCAAATTTCACATATTTATGCTACTCAATTTTTTTAAAAGAGGTGAGAATCGAAGTTTGGAGCTGTGATCTTGTAGCAGAAAGGAAAAGGTTGCTTCAATTTTAGTTAATTTGTTGTGAAGCAGCAGTCAGAGAAGTAGGGGTTGTTGGTAATTATCGATTAATAGTTGAATATATATATATATATATAAGAATAAAATCTAGTGTGTTGATATATATAATATGGCGGTGGAGTATGAGTGTTGTGAATCGCAGTTCTTCTTGCAAATAGTGATAATAGTGCTTTTGGTTTTGTTCGCTGGTTTGATGTCTGGGCTTACTTTGGGGCTTATGTCTCTGAGTCTTGTTGATCTTGAAGTTCTTGCCAAATCTGGTACTCCAAAAGATCGTTCATATGCAGGTATATATCATATTACCATTAATGATTTGTTAATTATATCTGTTTCTGTTCTTCGTATTTAATTTATTACGCACTTTTCAATTTCAAAAATGGAGAGTTGTAGATTATTATTGTTTCCAGAATGTTCATTAAGAATCGCCTGCTACTGGTGCGAGTTAACAAAATATATAACAAATTTGCATTTGAAGATGTTAGCTATGGCAAAGGTTCATCTCCTTTCTCAATGTCAAATTTGTGAGGGGATTAAAAGAACAAGAGAATCTAGATCATACATACAGATCTTATTATGGAGTTGGTGAGATTCAGAGAAGATGATTCTTTTTATTTTATTGGTTTAGATGATCCAAATGCATAAGGATTTGATTTTGAATCATAAGTGGCACAAAGTTTTGTTTTAAGGTGCAAGCTTTGAACCTTCTGTAGAATGTAGCCGAACATCTTATGATGGTTTCTTTTCAATCTCACATCATTGAAGGTGCTGAAGTCTGATTTTAGTTCTGATTTATAAGAGCTGGTGCCGTAGTCTGAAATTTTAATCAGTAAAGACTGTTTGTTTTTACGTCTGAAATCTGAATCAATATGCTTGTTTCTTTTCATCTTGGGATCAAAATTGTCTTACTAATATCATTGGGTAGAAGTCTATCAGCTACTCGGAATTTGTGAGAAGATGGTTTGAAAAGTCAAAGACTTAGAAAATAGAAGCAAAGTGAAAGAACCGGAGGCGTAAGAAGATAATAAGAGGGATTTAAGAGGTTAGGTTACCACTTATTTATTCAGACCATATTAAGTGATAAGATGCTCTAAAAATAATAGAAAAACAAACGGTCTGAATTATAAAATGTCTAAACGAATCAGACATAAAGTGGTGATTAAGAGCTTAAGATGAAAAAACAAAGATGAGCCATAGATGATAAGAGTGTCATTGACATAAGATAGGTGTCATTGGCCCAACTAGATGTATTTTTTAATCACTACTACTATAAGTTACTTGCATTATAAATAGTAAATCAGATGAACCATATAGTGTCACTAGCATAAGATAGTTGTCATTGGTCCAAATAGATGAACTTTAATTCCATTTAGTATCTCATCTGTATCTGATACTCTTCTTGTAATACATCAAAAGCTTTTTGTTTCTTCAAGTTGTCTTCAATAAGCTAGGAATGGTATGCTCGAAATCGAGAATAAAATCAGAAGGAACTTTTCAGCTAGTTCAAAATGGTTGGGAATAACTTTGCTGGTTGGAGTTGAATATAGTAAAGAAGATCAAATGTTTTAGCTTTGTGTGAGAAACTTTTGCATCTTTTCTATTTGTTTATCTTTTTATTGTTTCACATCTTTATGTTTAGTTAATTTCTATTGGGTGCTTTCTATGATATTAATGCTTACTTTACTCTTTGTTGCTACAGAGAAGATATTACCCGTGGTTAAAAAACAGCATTTACTGCTTTGCACCCTTCTTATTTGCAATGCTGCTGCAATGGAGGTATATATATATATATATATTATATTTATTTTTTAATGAGTTGGTCTTGGTTCACATTCATAGCATTTCAATTTTGAAATGGTTATCGTCTTCCTCAGGCACTTCCTATTTTCCTGGATAGGCTGGTTACAGCTTGGGGTGCCATTCTCATCTCAGTGACATTGATACTTTTGTTTGGTGAGGTTAGTAATAATCAATACTCTACTTCAATAAGCTGGCTGAACTATTAAGTTTGTAGTTGATTAAGCCATTGTGGAAAGCTTGTGTTGATACCCACTAAGCAGGCTCATAAGGGCAATTTCTTTATTTGGACATACTAAGTCATGTAGTTCCCATGTGCTTAGATGGCTGTCCTTTTTTTTAATGAGTGAATTACATTCTTGGTCCTGTGCTTTACCCAAATTTTGCATCGAGTCCCTCAAGTACATTATATAAACTGGTGGTCCCTAATTTTTACTTTCCATTACACTTTGGTCCTTGATTTAACCGTCTAATTGAGCTCCTTTAGTCACCTCATGTGGCTCTTGCATGAGGGAAATTTAGTCTTTTATGTGAGTTCAAAGGGGTATTGCCTTTAAACCACTTCCATTTATCGCAATCTATCCCTTCTTAAGGTCATTTGGCTGCACAACTAAGGGAGAAATGTGTCACTTAAAGAATAGAAAAGCTAAATGAAGATGAAACTTAAGGGGTCTTTTCTGCTTTCACACAAGAATTTGTTGTGTTCAAAGGAACAACCGAGTAGAAGAAACCGAAAATCAAACAGCCCGATTTCACAATCGTACTAAAAAACGAAACAAGTAATGACAATGTAACCAAGCAATCAAAGTAAATAAAGAGTAGAGACAACGTGGTTTAGCAAACTTGCATACATCCATACCAAAAGAGAGAGCTCTTTGTATTAGGTTAAGAATTGACCTTCTTTTTCCCCTTTACAAACTCAAGAGTTTCTGGAGTATGCTTACTTCTCTCATCTTTCTCTAATCTGTCATGAGCCTTACATATACAAGGATATGGGCCTATTTGACCATGGGCCAAGTTTTGGGCTTAAGCTGTTAATATTCATTAGCCGCCCAACACACTTACCTGTTAATATTTTTTAGGCTACCCAACACACTTACAATTATTAATCTTTCAAACAAAGTAATAGTAGAAGTCGACATTTTCTTTCCTTTCTGTTGGTGAAGAGTAATATCTATTGCCTCTTATGAGACTTTCACCTTAAGGGTTCTCTGAGGTTGGTTTTATTACCATCGTGCAAAAGGAAACTTGGTGGTAAAAACCAACCGTAATTATTAACATGCACTAACTACTACTTATTTCCATCGACAGATCATACCTCAATCCGTTTGTACTAGGTATGGACTGGCTATTGGCGCATATGTGGCTCCATTTGTTCGTATTCTTGTTTGGGTCTGTTTTCCTGTTGCATATCCGATAAGCAAGGTGATGTGCTTTTTCCCCATTTATCTGACTTCCATAATCTGATACTTTAAAATTTAAGTGATGCATTGGATTTTGACTTGTAATGTTGACTATATTCTCTTAATCAATCAGCTGCTAGACTATCTGCTGGGCCATGAACATGTTGCACTTTTTCGTAGAGCTGAGTTAAAAACACTTGTCAATATGCATGGTAATGAGGTATGTAAGTATTTCAGATGTTATTTAACTTTGAAGTGTTATTTAACTTTTTTTATTGATAAGAGGTGGTGCTGAAGTCTGAAAGCAGAGTCGTTAAGACCGTTTGTTTTTGTAAACTGAAAGATGTCTGAAATGGCGGGTTCTTTTAATCTTAATTGTTTTTACTAGTTTCATTGCCCAATTGCATTTTCTCCTTTTTATTTATTTATCATTATGCCAGTTTCATGTTTTACTTTGTAATCTTGTAAACAGGCTGGAAAAGGCGGAGAATTAACACACGATGAAACGACAATAATTGCAGGAGCACTTGAACTCACGGCAAAAACAGCCAGTGATGCCATGACTCCTATATCCGACACTTTCTCAGTTGATATTAACGCCAAACTTGACAGGTGTCAAATGCTTTCACTTTCAGAAACTTCCATTAAAACTTAACTTTTGATCTCCAGAGCCCACATAATTATGCATTATGTGTTATTATTGCGTTACAGGAACTTAATGAATATAATCCTGGAGAAAGGGCATAGCAGAGTGCCCATCTATTATGAAGAACCTACAAACATTATTGGACTTGTTCTGGTAACATAAATATATGCAACTTAATTGGTTTTTTGTGTATTTATGGCGGCGTAATTAATAATATCGAATTTTCTGGTTATGTTATTTTAGGTAAAAAATTTGTTGACTGTCCACCCTGAAGATGAAGTGCCTGTAAAAAGCGTCACAATTCGTAGAATTCCCAAGTATGTTGTATTTGTTTTACAAGAGGCACATATATATATATAGGGGAGGGTTCAAATGAGAACTCAAATTTGGTTGTGAACGTGAGGACAAATGAGAGCGCGGCATGTGTCATGTTCAGACCGAATAATCAAAGAAATATTCAGACTGAATATAGTATTTATTCAGTCGGAATATTTCTTTGATTATTCGGTCTGAATAATCCATATTCAGACACGTGTCGCGTTCTAATTTGTCCTCACGTTCACAACCAAATTTGAGTTCGCATTTGGACTTTCCTCTCTCTCTCTCTCTCTCTCTCTCTATATATATATATATATATATATAAACTTGAAATAAATTACATACTAATTAAAGTCATTTACTTTTAGGGTTCCAGAAACTCTTCCATTGTATGATATTTTGAATGAGTTTCAGAAAGGTCACAGCCACATGGCTGTTGTGGTAAGACACTGTAATAAGGCCACCACCAAGAGTCTGATGGCCGGTAAGTCCTCCATGCTGTATAACTATTAATGGCAAAAATGAAATGTTGTATTAATCCAATATATATATATATAGATGTGATGAAGGAAGTACGAGTAGACGTTGATGATGATGGTAAGGATTCTCGAGAGAATAGCTTAAAGTCAAAAAGATCGTTCCATAAATGGAAGAGTTTTCCCAACAATGGAAACAATTCTTATAAAGGTAGCTTTAGGAGTAAGAAGTGGAATAAAGACATGTATTCAGACATTTTAGAGATAGAGGGAAAACCTCTTCCTAAACTTCCTGAAGAAGAAGAAGCAGTTGGCATAATAACAATGGAAGATGTGATCGAAGAACTATTGCAGGTAAAAACTCTTGAAACACAACTTAATTGAGTGTCTTTATATTGTTAATTACTAAATGACAGTTTTACCCTTAAGGGTAGATGGAGTAATGAAAATTTTCATCTCATAATTAAGGGTAGAATTGAAAAAAGTTAACAATTATTTTAGGACAAACTTAAATAGAAAAATGACACACTTATTTTAAATTGAAAAATGCGTTCACAATGGTTTATTTGATTTTGTGTAGGAGGAGATATTCGATGAAACAGATCACCACTTTGAGGACTCATAACAGTGGTTAGGTCGAACTTATATATCTAGAAGTCTATATTTCCTAGTTTCAACTCCGGCCAAATTAACTTCAAACTGTTGTGTTCTTCGAGAATGGTAGCAAAATATAAATTTTCTTTCAAACGTAATCTTCAGATGCTATATAGTATAGATCTTTGTGTATGTACAGAAACATCCTGGTTTTTTATGTCCATGGGGAACTCTTTCAAGTTACTTAGGGGTCGTTTACTAAACACTTACCCGGTAAGCGCTTACTGATCAAATTTAACACAATCACTTGCTTACCAGGTAAGATTTTAGTAAACAAAAACGGCATCATATGTAACAATTTATCCGGTAAGAGTCATCGTTCTCACTTACCGGGTAAGATTTTCGGTCCTTGCCTTGGTCGCTCTTACCGGGTAAGATTCTTGGCCATTACCAAAGGGCCTTTGGCCTAGCGGTATATGATCCCTTGACCTTTTAGGAGGTCGGGGTTAGAATCTCACTAAAGGTGAGGAAGGTGTGTGGGTTTTCTTATTTCGTTTGTTGTATATAAAATTATATATTTCCAAAAAACAAAGATTATTGGTCATTGTCATATTCATCCGGTAAGGTAACGTGATTTAGTAAGCCTTTACCCGAGTTTCTTCTTGATTATGAGTTTAGTACCTAAAAATTCAACATGCTCAACCTAAAGGTCAATTGGTCAACAGTATCTGGATTACCGGCAGTCTAAAGTCTTTTAGGAGTCTTTCAGGAGGTCAAGGAATCAAACCACGTTGAGGAGTATATAAGTAGGAGTATACAAGTATTTTCCGTATATAATATTTATATACTTTAAGAAGAAAACAAAATTGGAAAGGGTATCCTAGGCATTTGCCTTGACTAATCCCTAGCAATTTTAAGACTGCTAAAACATGCAGCCTGAGATAATTCCGCAGTAGCCACAAGTTGTTTACGTCTGGATTCGAACTTAGGGTAGATGGCTAAGGTATGAGTTTTGGAAACAAAAACGAGCTTTAATGCATCCTTGTGGTGGTTGTGTCTGTTGGAGGGTAGGAGACCTTTTCCCTCCTCAAAAGGGTAGAAAGGTAATTATGTCTTGCAGTTTTATTCTAGATCTACAATTATTTTATGAATTCGATGAACAAAATATTTTAAAAATGCCTTGGAAAGAAACTCGGGTAATGCTGGAGATATATCTCAATTTTGATATTTCATTATCTATACTATATTATAAAAGCATTTGATCAAAAACTCTTAAAAACAACTTTTTAAGCTTTAGGTATTGCTATTTGATGCTAATTACTTAATTTTCAAGATTACAAGTATACAATGCATAAAGGCAACTTATTAAAGCCCATTTTTGAATTCGTATAACTAACTGCAGATAACCATGATCAAATACAAGATAAACATCTAATTTTAAATATAAAAAATTTAAAATATAATTAAGATAATCATTAAGTTCTAACAGAATACTTAACTATTATCTTTAAAAAAATTATATTATCAAAGCAAAAATAAATTATTTCGTTATTAAACTTAGATTAAATTATGATTAAAAAAGTTAAAGAAACTACATAAAAAGCGAGAACTTTTAGATGAAACATTAAAATCGTTTTCTCAAAACCAAATAGAACCATTAGAACATCGATATAGACAAAAATTAAAATCAAACTTAAAATCGAGATGTATCTCGCTACATTACGCGAGTACCCTTCTAGTACTTAGAAATCAAACTTTTAGAAATTGGTTCTCACATCATTTTATTAAAAAAAAAGTTACTTATAACCGATTATCTTTTGATTCTTCCTCTGTTGATAAAAAAAAATAGATCAAAAGAGGGAGATCATTGTTTTCTCCCATATATAAGTGGCAAACATGACCAACAGAAAAATGAAGAATTAAATAACCTTTTGACACAAAACTATTGAATCAGATAAGTCTGACTGCAATTAATCTCATCCATGCTCTCTCAGCCAAAAATGGTCCTCTCTGATAGAGAGCCACAAGTAGCCAGATTAACAAAAGGTTTTTGATTTAGGGTTTGCTTTTTAAGTTTGCTATGGAAAAAAGAATGAGTAATTAAAACAAGTTAAAATTAAAACAAGTGTAAACTAGAGATATTGACTGAGCAACCAAATACAAAACAGAAATGCAAACCTTAAAAAGAGTTTTCTGCAATAAAATGTTGAGAAACCTTAATCATTGGCCTTTTTAGCCAAAAGTAAGCAAGATAAGACAAGTATTTTGTATGAAATATATGAGCATTTCAAAATGCATACTGGTGGTTATCTTAAGTCCAAAATATCAACTAAGCATCATGATAAATGACTGTACAGATTACATAACACACTTAATAACTAATTAGATAGAAACAGATAATCTTACTTTACTTATGATGTTTACTTCTTTTCTTCTCCCTTTTCTTTTTCTTATCTTTATTCTTCTCTTTCGATCTACGCTTTCTACTACCCCTTCTCTCTCTTTCTTCACAAGACTCTTCATCCGAAAACGAGTTTGACTTTAGGTTAGCCGGCTTTTCTGGACCTAAAATGGTTCGATCATCCCAACTTTCTTTATATCCCATTTCACCATATGGGCTCTTCCCTTTGGAATCAGGTAGGTATGGACCTGTCTCATCCATCCTGGACCCAACCGCACCCCTGCCACGCTTGGCCCTGCCATCAGCAAACAAGTGAGACTTATCTGAAAAGCAAAACGACCCATTTAGAAGGTCATCATCCATTTAGTAAAAAAGGAATAAAAATGTTAAAAGGGTATTTTCGTAAATAGACATACTACTCATGCAACGATTTGTAAAAGAGAGTTAAGTAAGTACCTTGAGTGCAAGAATTCCTCAATTTCTTTGTCTCTAAGTTCATCTTCACTTGTGGTTTTGCTTGAAGAGCAGATAGAATTAGAAGTACGATTCCTTTTATAATCCTCAAAACTTTTATTCTTATGAGAGTCTGTAACTCCATTACTTCTATCTCGTTTTTCGTATTTTTTAGCTCTATTTTCCAATTCTTTCTCCTTTTGACGTGCCCGCCACATCTCATTTACTTCAACAGCTCGATTAGCTGAAAGACAATAGTTAAAGAGTCAGGCGGCATATATATGCAAATATCCAGGCATATAAACAAGAAAATAAAACCCACTGATGTAATTATACTTAAGAATCACATGTAGCAATTACATTATAATAACGTAAGGAGCTAAAGAGCATAGCAACTTAATGAAGCTAAGAGTATGTGAAATAGGGGGTTCATTGGGTTGGAAAGGAACCAGATCGAACCAGAAACAAACTGAAATATAAAAGAATAATGAACCAAAAAATCAAACTAATATAAACTGGTTTGGCACCAGTTTAGTTTTTGTTTAGAGCTGGTTTGGTCCCAATCCCCACTGTGTTTTACTGAGTTTTAAAACTCAATCAAGTTAAAGTCAAATAGTCAATGTGTGTATCTTTGTGAACCAATTGTGTAAAAAAAACATCAAAATCAAGTTTGCAGTTTATAATTGTTCGGTTTAAAGAACTTGTAAAATGATTTAGCTTCATGAAAATGTAAACATTTATCAAACACTGTCTTTCTCAGGTTTTATCTTTCTTTAAAAGTAAACACAAAAACCATAAACAAAAGTGTTTCCAAATAAGGCCTATATAATCATGTTAGCATGTATAGTTTTGTCGGTTAATTCATGTTAAATATATGTTGTGTATGAAACCTCATTGAATGAGAAAAGATTCACAACATTTGCCTAACTTCACATGTGAATAATTAGTTCTTTTCAATCAAGCACTGCAAAGCCAAACCCATTTCATATCTTTGTGCAAAAACATAAAAAAAAAAAACAAAGTAGACCGTTAAAGCAAGTGATCCATGGCACCAAAATAACTTACATTGTTGTACACCAAGAACAGTTGCAGTGAGGAAACGTGAATTTGGCCGACCCCTTATGTTAGGCCGAAGATATGCATCTACTCCTTCTCTTGCAGCTTGTCGTCGCAATTCTGCTGCCTCTTTCATCAGGATTGCAGCAATTCTATTTTCCGTCTCCAAATCCATCTCTAAAAACATACAACTATCAACTATCAACACAAATATGCACTTAATATGCAATGTAGCATGATGAATCGAGATAACTACAGCAATATATATATATATATACATATATATATATATCTGTGCATCTTAAGGACTAAAGATTTATCTACCTAACTGATTTACATTCAATTCAGAGACTCCAGAACTGTTTTAAGATTTTGATGACAGATAATTAAGTGATGCAAATGACCCTACTCATATACCACACAATAATTGGATGTATAAAATATCATAATTGGGACTTGGGAAGTGAGTCTACGGTAGAAGATCAATGGCAAAATCAGAAACCACATCTATTCTAGATCCTATAGTAGCCATGCTCGAAATCAACTAACCACAACTAAAAGTGAGTTCATGAGATGTTTTAGCCTTTTAAAAGCAAAACCCCCAAAATCCCAACTAATATTTTCAGCAATTCTAGCAAAATCATGAAGTAAAGTTCCATAACATGAAATCCACCAAATGTCCATTAAAAATCGCAGCAGAAAGTACAAGTCCAATAGCTTCAAATACAAATCCAATTGTTCTTGAATTTCTTCTACTGCCATACTAAGTTTGAGTGAATGATTTGAACACAATACCCACTTTTAAAGCATTGAGATGGAAACCTTCTATCATCCCTATGTTTTAGTTCCAACAATATATCATGATGTTAGTACTTAGTTTCTTAGTGGATGCTGCTAATAAACAATCCTCAATAAAACTCAACAAAACTGATACCTTCCAACTGGTCTATGGTGACTTCCAGCCACCAACATCGACCAGACCAACAACAAAAACAGATGGGAAGAATTTAACCTAACCCCTTAAGACTTTATGTTCCTACAAAAGATCACAAAGCCAAAAGCCACAAAGCTTCATTCACTGCTAGGTTAAAGTAAAAGAAAGTATATTACACATTGGGGGATTTAATCGAAGGTTTGGTGCTCATTGTAAATCAACAAAATCCATGAAAGAAATTGACATCGCTGGTAGTCATCAAACTTTTTACATCATTAACATCAAATAAATCTACACACTTAGCATAAAAAACATATAACTGGAGACGTAGCAGCATTTGGGAGGAAAATAAAATTGTAAGAGAGGTACCTGATGAAGACGGCTAGGGTTTGGTAGGAGAGAGAGAAAAAGGCGATCGAGAGCAAAGGGAAACCGAGAGGCGGTGGCTGGAGGAGTTACTATTAACGTTGGTGGTGGCCGGAAGAGACGGAGACGGTGGTGGTTTCCCGATCGGAAAAGGCAGAATTGGGAGAGTTTGAGAGGAACGCAGCCGATGATGAGAATGAAACAATTTCAAAGTATATTTTCATCCAAGCTATAACGTGTTTTTGTTCTTTTCTTTAGTAAATTACATATTTAGTCCCTGTGGTTATATAAATTATGGTTGGGTCGCGCAAAATAAAATAATCACAGCTATAGTCATTATGGTTTCACTTTTGTACGGATTGGCTCCGTTTATCCTAACGCCGTTAACTTTAGGTTTGTTAAGTTAAGGGTATTTTGGCCTTTTTACCCTTTTCTTTTCAAAAAATAATAATAGCATTTTATAGTCTTATGTATATTAATATAATATTTAATATATAATAAATATGTACAATATCATTGTATCATGATGCCCTTCCTTGAAGAAAAACTGAAAAAGTTTCTGTTTGGCGATTCTTCCTCCTCACCGACGCCATCTATCTTCTCCGAATGGGACCCTCCAATAAGTCTATTGGAATTAGCTCTGTATCAATGAAATCTCATCTCCCTCATATTCGGCTACGACACCCTTCACCAGGATCCAAAAAAACTTCATCTCTATTTTGGTTGTCGAAAAAAAACTTGATGCACCATCACACCAATCTGTTCATTCCTCCCCTATTTTTTTCCTCTCCCCCTCTATCCCACTACTACTCCATAGCCTCTACGCATGTGGAGTGGAAGTGTGGAACAAAGTTTCAACTAGTACAAAACACATTCATTCTATCCAGATCCAGATCCAACAGGTACAAAACACAAAATTTCAATCGATCTATATCCAATCGATACAATTACAGTTACATCTGGATTAAATTACAAATTTGTGAGTAATTCAAAGGGATCTCCTCTCGTTACTCTATGTATATAGATTAAATTACATATTTGAGTTGATATTGATTGGTCTTTGCTTCGCATGGGCAAGTTGGAGAACAACTTCTTCACATTAACAATGGTGCCAACTTGGCATGTCCTTTTCTTCTCGTCGATAAGCAGACCAGAATGGTCAAAAGTCAAGTGTGTCGCAACTTTCTCAATTTTCACTCTTGTTTCAGTTGTTAAATCTCCTAAGTTACAAAGAGAACTAACAACGTTCCCTCTTAACTTGAAAGTTGTCAACGATTAAAGATTGGGAAATCCGTTAATTTCGATGGATGATGTTAATCCACAAATACTAAAAGCTCAAACAACCAGAAACTTCACTAACAAAACCATCAATGAAGCTTATCGGACAACATACATTGAAATTGTTTGGTGAAATGCCACAATCATTATCAATAACCTGAAACCATACTTCGTCACATTTTTCAAGGCAACCTCAATGCATGGCGTCTAAGTTGTTCTTGACCAGTTCCTTAAGGGCGGAAGGGAGGTCCAAAATCACTTGATTTGAGCAGATTTTGGGACGATACTCTTGTTTATTGGTTTAATCAATGGAGAATATAGGGTTCACCTACGTGATCTTATTGATAGGTTTCTACTCTTCGTAGAGCTTCTAAAAGATTATCCCTCTATCTCTCTCACTATATATTTATACACAATTTAATGCAATATAATAAATATATAATATATTATCTTTTAAGTTTTAACAAAAAAATAGATAACAAACTTAATTGACTAAATTATCCATGAGTTAATGAAACAAAAGTTAACAGAGTTAGAATGTAACATCCTGATTTTTTTTTGCTCTTAGTTGAAGAGAATGATGAACCGAGTGAGTCAGTAAAGAAAAGTTAATTTCAAAATTTGATAGGTGGTGCCATGAGATAGTAACAATAGTCCTAAGACTCCAAGACTACACCTTGGTAAAATTGTCATAGGTCCATAACCTTCACCCTTAAGGATCTCTTGGCACTTAGGTGCATAACTTAAACCAAGGTTAGATCATCACCTCCTCAAGCTCCTCTATAATGGATCATATTTCACATAATAGTGCAACATCAAATCTTATGTGCAAACGAAACAATGCTAAGTCATAACCGACTTCCATACTCTAGTTTCGTCCTGATCTCAACTCCCAATACACCACTCAGTTTAAGTTCAAATTATAGTTAAAACCTAATTCTCTTAAACCTGGCTCTGATACCAACTTGTAACAACCCATATTTTTCTCTTAATGAAATGTTATGTCATCAAATGCTTCACTAATAACTCCAACAAATAAAATTACAACGTTTATAGTGGAAGTCTAAACATCAATTTAAATAATTCCTAAATTTAACCGGTCCCATACCAGGTTACTAAAATCCAAAGTAAACATACTCCAAATTTCAATAAAAGAAACATACATCAAATAAAGTAAAAGAACTAAAATCCTTAGGCGTGTCCTTTGCCCTTGTCGATTCCCGAACCTCATAATCTTAAGATGTATACTATAGTTAGCTAAAAAGCTCAATGAGTTCACGGTTTACGTGAGACCGTTTGACACACATACAATTACATATAGATATCAAATAAATATGATATGCAATTTCACCAAATTATGCACCCCAACGAGATCTCTTACTCCTCTCCGTTAGGTAAGGACTTGCCATGTCACAAGCATTCCCTGGGCATGTAAATCCACAAAGAACTACCGCTCATTTCGGGTCGTGCCTCCCCAAAATGTGACATATCGAGCTGATATCCCATACCCTGGGTTATACACCATAAATGCATGTTAACCCACACCCAAAAACATTTGCATGCGATGTATAAATTAATATAACATATATAGCATGATTGCACCATAATGTAAACCATATGCATGTAATTCACTAATTAATAATAACATGCAATATAAACACATCCTCAAGTAAACATATAAGTTCACACACCATATATGTAAAAATACTTTGTACATATGTATACATCCCAGTGAAATCTCGTGAAAGACTCACCTGATAATGTAGGTTTGCTAAAACTTTACTCCAAGTGATAACCTTATCCCGACGAAACGACACCGAAATGTGAACGAAACCTTAACCGCCTTGATACGTCTCTCTTTTGCACCTTTTCTCCGGGACTCGAAAGCGAATTTATCAGTAATTGCTCGGTAATATCAAAACCTCAAATGGTTGGTCAACCTCCCTTTAAATAGTCTGGTTCTCTAATGGTTTATGGATGGGTTCGAATAATGGAAACTCTCATTAATGTCATGAATCCTTTCCATGCCGACTTTCACCAAATGTCGAAACCAACCTCTCTTTATCGATTATCTTACAAACCAAGTCCACGTTTTGAATTACATCCAAATTTATCATTATTCTATTACCATAATAATAAAATAATCATATTCTTTATTAATATTCACCAAAAATAAAAACCTCACTATTATTTGAAATTCCAAATTTTAAAATACAACCATCCAATTTAATTTAATGGATATTATAAATAACAAAATCTTAGAGTGTTACACACACACTTGAACTCACAGGCCAATCGTATCAGATATTATCCGCTTTGTTCACACACTTGAACTTTCGGTTTTAAAACACGTTCGATAAAAGAAGCATCAACATCAAGTCCCTTATAAAACAACATTTGTTTTCTTTCCCAACCAATATAGGATATTACACCTGCCTTGTATAAGGTAAACGAAACACAAAAAAGTAAGATTATATATGAAGGCATCATTTTAGCTTAGTTTATCTCTTAGTTCTTGAATAATAAGAAATTATCACTCAAACAATTAATTATTTAATACAACTTTAAATATTAATAACTTAATTGTTATATGATTCTTTTATTTTATTACATCCATCCTTGAAACAAACACACCGTCTTATCAAACCTAATCACTACAAAGAAGCAAATGAACGTTATTCATAATGTAAACATAACTAAAGAACTCGGTTTCGTTTCTTGTTACTGAGTGGCCTTATCCATTTGTCCTTCCTTAACTCGAATCGATCAATGAACCAATCACTATACCTTGCATATAGAAAATTTCCGATAACAATCCCAACTACCAATCCACTTCCAATTCCACAGAATATGACAATCCAATCAACTCTTTCACTTGGGAGGAAGGACTCTGACTTGCTGCTCGTTTGTAGAGGTTTTGACACCTTTGAATTTTGGCATTCTTTGGATAACGGTTTTCCACACAATCCTTGATTCCCAATGTAGGAGTTTGTTTTCAAATGTATTGAATTGTTTTCCTTGAGGTATACGCCCATCAAGTTGGTTGAATGACACATTTAAAATGGCAAGGAAGCCAAGTTGCAACAACTGTTGAGGAATTTCTCCCGATAGCTTGTTTCCGGAAAGATCCAAAGATTCAAGATTCTGTAGGTTCCCTAGTGACGACAAGATACGGCCTAAAAGATGATTGTTGGAAAGATTAAGTGATTCGAGCCCACGAAGATCTTGTAGTGATTGTGGGATTTCTCCTTCGAAATTGTTAGAAGAGAGATCGATGGCCGTGAATATGCTGAAAATATGAGGGTACTCCATTCTGAAACCCTTGTTTGTAATGGTCATCGAGTATGGAAATCTCTCAACGAATGCATCCAACGATACCTCCAATTGCATGAAAGATGGTTTTCCAACATAAAGCGACTTCATTGCATTCCAATTTCGGAAGTACTTATCAGGCAATTGACCACTAAAACCATTGTTGGAGAGGTCTATAATCCGTAACTTGGGAAATGTTGAGCCAACATTTGTCGAAACTTGGATTGCACCATGAAATTTGTTTGATCGCAAGATAAGAACCTGCAAATCCACGAGATCTCCGAGCCAATTAGGAAAGACGTCATCGAAAAAATTATCTCCAAGAGCAAGAACTTCTAAATCTGTACAATTTTCCAATGATTTCGATATCTGACCATGGAATCGATTTTCGCTCAAATCGATCCTCTTCAACCGGCTTCCATTCGTAAATGCATTCATCATCATGCCACGAAAGTTATTTCCCTTGAGATTTAAAGTCGATAACGAGTTGCTTAAGCCACCTAAACAAGGAGGAAGGGTTCCGCTCATGTTGTTAGAAGACAAATCCAACAGTCGAAGAGATTTCACTTCACATATCAACGGTGGTATTTCTCCGATCATGTTATTATTTGAGACATCATAAACAACTGTGGTATGTGAAGGAATTGGCAATTGTCCTCGTAGTTGATTATTCGTGAAAATAAACATTTTCAAACGAACCCACGGGAGAAAACTGGGATCTTGATCAAAGCCAACGATGGAATTGTACGAAAGATCGATCACTTGTAACGTTTGTTGGCTATTATTCCACATCCACACTGGTACGAGACCTTTAATTTCGTTGCGTTGGAAAAATAACGACGACATTTTATGTTGGAAGCGCAAAAAGGGCGGGAATTCCTTTAAGTTGCATGACGCTAGTCCAAGGATTTTCAAATTTGGTAACGTACCGTTGGTGTAGTTTTTGCTGGCCACGAATGATATCGTATTACCATCGAGAAGGAGATTTTTGAGTTGGTTGAGTCCTATAAACATGTCTAAGTCCACTTGACCGCTAAAATTGTTCCAATAAAGGAAAAGATATCGAAGAAACTTGAAGTTGGAAAATGAACTCAGAATTGGTCCTTGCAATTGGTTTGTTCCGAGATCTATCAATCTCAAATGGGTCATATTCATGAACGAGGAAGGGATATGAGCGGAAAAAAAAATTGGTTTCCAACCCGATAACACGAAGTTTAGTTAGATTTGAAAGAAAGGGCGGGATTTCACCGTATAGATTCATTTGACATAGATAAAGTTCGTTAAGCTTTGTCAATCTGCCAAGCCAGTCGGGGAGATGTCCCTTTTCAAATCTGTTACCGCTAAGCTCCAATATATTAAGTTCTGAAAGACTTACCAACGATGGAACTACGCCCGTGAAGTCATTTTGAGTGAGACTTAAGCTAATAAGTCGCGTCATGTTAGAGAGTGATAGTGGAATGTTCCCCGAGAAATAGCATTTGTCAAGGCGTAAGAATGTCAAACGGTTTAGGTTGCTTATGGATTCCAATATGATCCCAAAGAAACCTGTTAATGCTAGATCCAGATGCT
This sequence comes from Silybum marianum, assembly GCA_036898165.1. Lineage (NCBI taxonomy): Eukaryota > Viridiplantae > Streptophyta > Magnoliopsida > Asterales > Asteraceae > Silybum > Silybum marianum. The sequence goes on from CM072528.1 coordinate 8,985,570, forward strand.
CGAGTAAGCTATCATTACGAAATTCCGGAAACCACCTCGTGAGTTTGTTCTTCGATGCCACATTAAGAAATTCGAGCGTTGGTAATTGAAGTATGGCAGTCGGGAATTCATCTTGAAGAAAACAATTTGTAAGCTTGATCGACCTCAAGGAAGAAAAGTTGGCTAAGAAACTAGGTACCGAAGAACTAATGTCAACCCCCGAGAGATCGAGCTCTTCGAGATCAATTAAGTTCCGCACTAGTTTCTCGAAGCTAGGACTTCGAAGCTTTAATAAATTATTAGATAGATCTAACAAAGATAATTGCATCAAGTGTGAGATTTCATTCAGGATTTGGCCACTTAAGCCAGAATCAGATAGATTAAGACTTCTTAATTGCTTTAAACGAGAAATCCCAGACGGGATTTGAGATTCTAGAAAGTCGTTCATCGCGAGGTTGAGTGTCTGAAGATGAACAAGATCGAACAAGGTACTGCTAGAATTGATACGGCCACGAAGAAAGCTTTGACTCAAGTCAAGGCCGATCACGTGGGCCCCGCCTTTCTCGTTGTAGCACACCACTCCATCCCACAAACAACAGTGTGAATCATTATTTGCGATCTTCCAAGAGTCAAACTTTCGAAACCCACGAGGTTTAAAAGATGAATGGGGAATACTTTGCTTAAATAAGTACAAAGCCAAGCATTCGTCATCATGGCTTGATAACGATTCAGTACAAGTAACAACGAGCAATATGAATACAAAGAATTTTTGTAGGAAATCGAAATGATGAAAAGATAGAGCCATGAAGAAAAGAGGTTTAAATTGATTGTTTGTGGATGTATAATGTTGTTTATATAGACTATGCGAATGTTTAATATTTGACCATAACTAATTAAATAAGAAATTCATGAACTATATACAAGGTTTCTTAGGTGGGTTAGTTTTTAATTCGAATGATTATTATTATCTATGATTCGTATTTTTGTTGTTTTTTATTAATTTTTTGAAGTTCCAAGCTATCCGAACATTTTATATGTTGATTTCTCTCCTGACTTCAAATTTATGGAAAATAGACTTTCGGTCTAAATAAACAAACTTTAGTTTAGTATTTATTCTATAAATAGAACATTTTTTTAAAGATTCAAATAGAAATTTGCTTGTCAGTCGGTTTTTTTTCCAAAAAATGATATTTTATATATTTATTGTGAAAACAACTTTTAGGTAATTTGCATATTTTTGCAGCAGGTTTATATATAAATTTATAATAAAAATCATCTATCTTAAAATGACATGCATGAGACGTTAAAAAAATTACGAGAAATAATTTTTATCCAAATTTACGTGCTATTTCAAAACCGAGAACTCTAATTATTTCTCAACAAACACGAGTAAATTTGATTTTTGTTGGATTAATTACTTTATACCATCTTAAATCTAACATTAAAAACATAAAAATGAGATGTTTTTATCTTCAATCCAACACTAAGAGCATCTCCAACAGCATCTCTATAACTTTATATAAAATAAAGATTTAAAATCAAAAATCTCTAAAAAATATTACATTCAACTCCAACAGCATATCCATTTTGAAGATTACAATTCATTATATTATTAAAATATTCTATATTTCTAATAAAATATTATTTATCTTATTTAAATATTTAATTTCATTTTTCTTATTGGTGGAACATAATAAAAAATAATTTATCTCTCATTGTAATCATTTTTGGAGATGTCTCCAAATTCTTCAAATTTAGAGATTTTTATAATCCCTTTCATGTTTTCTCCATTTTGGAGATGCTATTGGAGCAAAAACAATGTTCAAAATCTCCAAAATCCTTATTTTCTCCATTTTGGAGATGCTGTTGGAGATGCTCTAAAATACTAAAAGGATGGAGGTCCAAAATATTATATATAGTATTTTTGTATATCACTTAGCTCTTAATGATATAAATACTCACCGGCTAATTTTTAATCATCATCCTTTTTTAAATTATAACCGATTACGAGTATCGAGTCCTAACAAATCTTTAAGAGTAAATTATGGATTTGGTCTCCGTGGTTTGTCGATTTTTACTGACTTCGTCCCTAGACTTCATATATTATGGATTTGGTGCCAATAGTATGCAAATTCTGATTTGGTCCTCCAGCCTAATGACCATCTATTTCCTCAGTTAACATTAAGGGTATTTTTGTCTTTTTACATTTCTTTCTTTTTGGATTTAAGTTTTAATGAGTTTTTACTATTTTATCTTTTCTTATTTTGAATCGACCATTCTTTAGATGACACGTGTCATAGAGTTTTAAAAAAAAACCATGTCTCTCTCTTTCATCCTTTCTTCCTTGCACTCTCTCTTTCTTTCTTCTTTACAGAGACCACAGGAACCAAACAATGGTGAGTTTCATGGTGATAAATGGCTTCAAGGAGGGTTTTCCTCCATGTTAATGTGTGTGTGTGTGTGTATATATGCGTGTGTGTGTGAGAGAGAGCTAGAGTAGGAGGGTCACGGTGGTGGGGTTGGTTGATAGTGTGCGTGTGGTTTGCATATACTTACAACCACCATCACCACAGGGTACGACGACAGGGACGATCCAACCATCGATTACGACGATGGTGGATCGTGGTCGTGTAGTGGTGCAGGTGGGTGACGGTGGTGTTGAAGGTGCTGGTGATGCAGTGGTGTTGGTAACACCAGTCGTACGTACAGAGATTACAATAGAATGAAATATAAAATCGATCGTAAGTTTATTGCTCTGCGTCGTAAGTTCTTCTTGTCTTAGCTGATTCCAATCGCCCTTTTGTATATCTTTGAGTCTTGTATTTATACTCGCTTTGTTAGTAACGTTTTCGAAGTAATAATTGAGCATTTATTGTTGTCATACGTTATGACCGTTTGTCATAAATGGCAACGGACCTGCATTTAAACACACAATCAAAACGTAAGATTTGTCGTCAGTTTTACAAAAGTCAAGTAATTCTTTCGACGGTTGTCGGATAAGTGCGACGGCTTATAGTCGTGTCTTATATTTGTCCTTTCTTGGAGTTTCATAATTGTTGTCGCAAGTTATACTGCTATTTGCTCGGTCGTACAATGTGAACATCTCTTGAGTCTCGACATCTTATCCTGAAATCAATAGTGTTAGTCCCGTAAGTTAATGACTAGCACCTAGAAGGATTGTAGAAGGGGGGTTGAATACAATCACACAATATTTTTATACTCTTTAAAATTCTTATTGATAATGAAATGAAGAATTACACTCAGAAAACTGATTGTTGTGGAAAAGAACACATAAATCTATTCTAACAATCTAAAACACTTAGTGAAAACAATAGTACAACAAAACACAAAGTAAGTTAACAAAAGTTTTCAGAGGGCCGAATCCAAGCTAAACACTTAGAAGATTTCTTGTTGAAAACGTGATTTGCATGGATGCTCTTCATCTCCTTTTATAGTGCTCATGCATTAAATGCATGGGAACATATGTCACAGTATCATTTGATAGCCGTATATTCTTTGGACAAAAGATGGTGTCATTCTTTATAGTACTGAGGAAAGGACAGGGCACTGTTCATCTTTTCTTCACGTCTTCTGTTGTGACATCAACTTTACAGGATAAAGACAAACAACCCTTTATGGAGTTTAAGGAGAATGTTTGAATTTAAAGCTTGATGACACGTTCTTGTAGTTATTGTGAATAAAGGAGTATCTTCATAAATATCCTCCGAAGGAACAAATAAAACTTCAATGGTAAGAACCATCATCGAACACTAGCCGATTCTTGAATAGGCTACTAGTCGATTCTCCATTTGGCTACTATCCGACACTTCCTTGATTATTGTTCTTTCAATCGGCGAATGATTGCTTAGGATTCGGCTCAAGTCTAGATGATGTCGGCGACCATATCTTCACTTTCCACAAATGTTGATATGTTTTCCTATGTATCAGCTAGTCTTCGATTTGCTGAACTTGTTGAGTATGAGCAGACTTCTTCAAAAACCTAAAATACAAGATATATAAACTAAGGAAGAAATTGACGAGTCATCAACAAATCATCGGTGACCCAACAAATAGTCGTTAGTTCCTTGCGATAAATTATTAATGATCGTCAGTATTCATCGATTGTCGCTAGATGATATTTTTGGTCCAAACAGTAATCATGTGTGAATATCATTTGTACAATATCATATATGATTTTACATTACATTTGTACAAAATCACATATGATTTTAGATTAACATTTGTACAAAATCATATATGATATTGAAAATCATATGTGAATTTTTAAACTTTCATAATCATCAACACTTCTTATTTAAAAAATCTTAACTTCAACTTTTAAAGATATTTTTAAAAATAATAAACTTTTTTCAATCTTTAAAGTTGTAAAAATAATAAACTTTTCTCTAAAGATATTTCATATTTCAATTTTTAAAAATAATAAACTTTCAAATATGAAACAAGACATCATGAATAGTTAAAGTGATTTGAAATAAGATATCATGAATAGTTAAATTGGTTTCTTATTTCAAAATTATTAAATCTATCAAATACCATTTGACAATAATGCCCCTTAAGTAAACAATATGGTGTTTTTTAATTTTTAATTTTCTTAAAACAAATATGTTGTTAAAAAATGGCTCCTTTATTTTTTTGAACCGGATTTTTCCACGTTTGAACCTCCCTCTCTCTCTCTCTCTCTATATATATATATATATCTTTATATACATAAAAGCAACAACCTTAGAGAATGATGTGGCAAAACCAAGTTTGAGTATTCTCAAATATTGATATGTGGTTGATTTTGGTGATCCCACATTGCTATGAAGATGATAGTTTAGAAAACATATGTTGTGGAGAATGATTTACAAAACCAAAAAGTGAGTTGGTTAATTAGGTGTTTTGACCAATCATTGTTTTGCAATATATATATATATAAGCAACAATTTTAGAGAATGATGTGGCACAACCAAGTTTGAGTATTCTCAAATATTGATATGCGGTTGATTTTGGTGATCCCACGTTGCTATGAAGATGATAGTTTAGAAAACATATGTGTATATATAAAGGAGTGGAGAATGATTTACAAAACCAAAAAGTGAGTTGGTTAATTAGGTGTTTTAACCAATCATTATTTTGCAATATATATATATATATATAAGTAACAACCAAATAGTATATATGATTTGGCACAACGAAGTTTAAGTATTCTCAAATCTTGATATATTTATCTTTTTATACATAAAAGGAGCAACCTTAAAGAATGATGTGGAACCATGAGAATTGACCATTCTCAAATGGTAAATTGTGGTTGAGTTTTAGTTGTCCCAGATTGATAAAGAGTTAAATTTTTTGAACAAAGTGGCGTGTATATAAGAAAGGTGGATTGAATGTTTTTGTGTGAAATCATGGGTTTGGCTCATGAGGATATCTTATTTTGGATGACCCCAATGTATAACCATGGTTGAAAACCAAACCAACCAAATGGTAAATATATATATATATAACCATGGCTGAAAACCAAACCAACCGAATGATAAATCTTGAAATGTGATTTATTTTGCATATCCCACATTGGTAGAAAGAAGAAAGTTGAAGGAATGAATTGTGTGTATATATATATATATATATTGATGCAAGTCATGTTGTTGATTCAAATTAGCCAACACTTTCATTTGCAATTCTGATTATGATAGTTGAGTATTGTTGAAGTCTTGAAATGTGGTTAACTTTGTTTATCTCATATAAAAGATGACTTTAAAATATTGAGATGACATATTAAGAGTTGTGTGTTTTAAAATCTTGCAATGTGATTGGTTTTGGAGATCCCACATTGATGAAAATTGGATACATTGATAAAATATGATAAGTATATATATTTTGTCTATCCCACATTGGTGGAAAGAAGGAAAGTTGAAGGAATGAAGTGGTGTATATATATGTTAGGTGGATGAGAGTTTTTTGAGCAAGTCATGTTGTTGATTCAAATCAATTCCATTTGCAATTCTCATTATGTTAGTTGAGTATTTTTCAAATCTTGAAATGTGGTTAAGTTTATTTATCCCATATAAAAGATGGCTTAAAATATTTAGATGACAGATTGAGAGTTGTGTGCTTTAAAATCTTACGTTGTTGTTTGTTTTTGGAGATCCCACATTCAAGAAAAATTAATACATTAACAGAGTGTGATAAGTATATATATTTTGTCTATCCCACATTGGTGGAAAGAAGAAAGTTGGAGGAATGAAATGACATATATATATGTGTGTGTGTGTGTGTGTGAGGTGGATGGAATTTTTTTTTATGTAGGTTATGTTGTTGATTCAAATCACTTCCATTTGTAATTCTCATTATGATAGTTGAGTATTTTTCAGATCTTGAAATGTGGTTAATTTTGTTTGTCACATATAAAAGATGACTTAAAATATTGAGATGACATATTGAGAGTTGTGTGTTTTAAAATTTTGCATTATGATTGGTTTTTGGAGATCTCACATTGATGAAAAATTGATACATTGAGAGAGTGTGATAAGTATATATATTTTGTTTATCCCACATTAGTGAAAGAAGAAAGTTGAAAGAATGAAGTGGTGTATATATATGTTTGGTGGATGAGAAATTTTTGTGCAACTCATGTTGTTGATTCAAATCACTTCTATTTGCAAGTCTCATTATGATAGTTGAGTCTTTTTTAAATCTTGAAATGTAGTTAAGTTTGTTTATCCCATATAAAACATGACTTTATATACACATATTTCATTTCATGTTATTTATATTTATATTTTTATATATAAAGAGTAAGAACCAAGAGAAATGACATGACACTATGTGATTGATAATTTCTAGATATTGAATTGTGGTTAACTTTGTCTATCTCAAATTGATGTAATCACTCATTAAGTATTATTGCATTTCATTCATCATCGAGTAAGAAAATATGTTTTTCTTTAACCTACTTATATATTTTATAACAATAATTTCTCGCCATCGCGCATGCGCGGTGCTACACACTAGTATTATTAAATATAATACTAATATTTAAATATAATATTATAATAAATACAGAAAAGGACAAAACACAAAAAGACAAAAACAAAGTGATCAAAAAATAATGTTAAAATGGTTAAAATGTTAAAAGGCGGAATTGCCCTAAGAGTTAACGGATTTGTTGGATGACCGTTTGGTCTAGGGACTATATACAATAGAAAGTGCATACCGACACCAAATTTATGATAAATAAAGTCTAGGGACGAAATCCGTAAAAATTGACAAACCACAAGGACCAAATCTATAACTTACTCAAACTTTAATTATCGCAAGACTTTATATTGAAACTTTAAAATATAAATATTTTAATATTAATAAATATTTCTTTAGTTGATTGCCTTTCTCGATTATATAGATAAAGAAAGGTGGTTTCATTTTCAAATATTCCTTATATTGCAAACGTTACAACATTTCAATCAAAGTTCTAAGATGTGACATGACGACGAGATCAAACTTTAAGCCTTACGAGTTACGATAAGGATATGACGTTTTCCAAGACGTGTCTTAAGGCGGCAAATATTATATATATATATATATATATATATATATATATACTAGAAGGATACTCGCGCAATACAGCGAGCTAGATATATCTCGATTTTAAGTTTTATTTTAATTTTTGTTTCTACCGATGTTCTAATGGTTTTATGTGGTTTTGAGAAAAAGATTTTAATATTTCAATTAAAAATTCTCTTTTTTTATTTAATTTTTTTAATTCAATTTTTTATCATAATTTAATTTAGGTTTAATAACCAAATAATTTATTTTTGATTTAATAATATAATTATTTTATTTGTTAGAAGTCAATGATTATCTTAATCATATTTTAGATTTTTTATATTTAAAATTAGATGTTTATCTTGTAGTTGATCATAGTTATCTGTAGTTAGTTACACGAATTTAAAGATGAAGTTTTAATAGGTTGTACTTACGCACAATTTACTTGTAATCTTGAAAATTAAGTAATTTAGCATTAAATAGTAGTAAATAAAGCTTAAAAATTTAAGAGTTTTTGGCCAAATGCTTTATAATATAGTATAGATATACATATATATATATATATATGGTTAGGTTTTGTCGTTCTATAAGAAGGAAAGTTATGTTGAGAAAGTTAAGAAGGGATATTCATCCTTAAATCAATCCAAATTCAAGATCAACATTAATAAGATACACCGAGATGCACCGGATCAATTCCCTTTAAAGCGCTATTCATGTGTGGCCGTGAGATTAAAAGTGATCAACAAAGAATATCTCTTCTTACGCTTCTCACCTTAACTGCATTTCTCACATCATCTCATGCATATATATATATGTGTGTGTGTGTATGTGTATGTGTTTATGGCAATGTTTTGAACAATAATGATTAAGTATTTGACTCGTAAAAACTATAAACTTATATTTACATTTACCCTGTTCAAGTTTTAAAAATCGCAAATTTCCTCTCATGTCTTATAACGCCATATCACTTGTAAAACCGTAAACTTAAAAAAAACTTGTAATGGCATAACGTGCCATGGCGGGCCATGGCGTGCCATAACGAGCTCGACGCCTTATCTCGGCACCAAGGGGGTTAAGTGGCAGCAAGACTGCGCCTCGACGCCATGACGCGTTTTTTAGAACATTGATTTCAATAAATCAATCAAGGGTCAAGATTTATTTGGGTTATTTAAGTCAATACAGTTTTTCATCAATGGTATATCATTGGGTTACAAAGTTTGTAAGGGAGGTTTGCAAATGATCTCTCCCATATATATATATATATATATATATATATATATATTGGGGAGGGCTCAAACGAGAACACCGTCATTTTACGAGAATAAAGGAACACTTCCTAACCACATATCTTCTAAAAACAAATGGTAAACAATTAGATGGAATTAATGTATATTAATACTTGCTCTCCACAAAGGGTTGTTTCTATTAGGGGTAAAAATAGTATAAGCAAAACTAATTATATTATATTATACTATATCACATAATTATATCAAAAATTATATTATATTATAATATAATATATCAAAAATAATATAATTGACATTGTGTGAATAATATTTGTACAAAATCATATATGGTTTTACATTTACCTTTGTACAAAATCACATATGATTTACAGTAACATTTGTATAAAATCATATATGATACTAAAACCATATATGATTTTGTTGGCATACTTGACATTGTAATCATGTGTGAACATCATTTGTACAAAATCATATATGATTTTACATTTACATTTATACAAAATCAAATATGATTTTACATTAACTTTGTACAAAATCATATATGATACTGAAATCATATGTGATTTTGTTGACATAATTGGAATTGTAATCATATGTTGTGTTTACATGATGTGAGATCTTAATATTATATTTATCAATTCAATTTAATATTTAAAATATAATTACTTTCCACATTGTACTGAAATGTAATGTAAAATATATTTAAAATATTTAAAAAATATAAAATATTTAAAAAATATAAAATATAATTACTTCCCACTATCAAATCAATAAATAGTAACAACCCAAATGTAATAGTTTGACAATAATACCCTTCCCCTAGTTATATTAATAGTTATTAATTTATTATTTACTTAAATTATATATGTGGTTACGAAGTGTTCATTCGTTCTCGTAAAATGGGTGTTCTCATTTGAACCTCCCTACATACATACATAGATATATATATATATATATATATATGAAAGTTCAAATGTGAACTCAAATTTGGTTGTTAATTTGAGACCAAATCAGTCTGAATATTTCTTTGATTATTCAGTCTGAATATGACACGTATCGCGTTCTCATTTGTTCTCACGTTCACAACCAAATTTGAGTTCTCATTTGAACCCGCCCTTATATATATATATATAGAGAGAGAGAGAGGAAGGTTTAAATGAGAACTTTGCATTTTTAAAGGAACAAAGGGACACTTGTGGATCACATATGATGTGGGTCCCACATAATATTAAATCATTTATGATTTAATATTATGTAGGACCCATATCATATGTGGTCCACAATTTGTTCCTTTGTTTCTTTAAGGAGGGGTGGTTCTCATTTGATCCCTCCCATATATATATATATATATATATATATATATATATATATAGGGGAGAGATCATACAAGAACACCTCTTATTTAAAGGACCACATATGATGTGGGTCCCACATATTTAAAAATCATATTTGATTCAATGGGGCCCACCATTGAATCAGATATGAATTTTTAATGTGTGGGACCCACATCATATGTGATCCATAAGGTGTTCCTTTAAATTTACAAAGTTCTCATTTGAATCTCCCTCTCTATCTCTCTCTTTATATATATATATACATACATATATGCTTCTTCATTTAGAAACTCTTTAAAGAGTAAAAGTCGTGGAAACCAATATAAAAATAATTTTTTTCATAAATTTTTTCATCAAATTGTAATGATTTAAGACATTGTTTCACATATGTTTGTGTTCATATGAAAAAAAAATATTACATGTGGAAAAAAAACGTTGGTTTACTATGACATTTAAAACAAAATTTATATGGTGAAACAAAATGTTTTTTTTCCACATGTAATACTTTTTTTATTTAAACACAAATATTTGTGAAACAATATCTTAAATCATAACATTTGATATTTTTTTTAATGAAAAACAGTATTTTTATATTGATTTTATATTGGTTTTCACAAATTTTTACATTTTAATAAGTTTATAAAGAATTATACATATATATATAAAGAGAGAGAGAGAGAGAGAGAGAGAGAGGGAGGTTTAGGGGAAATATCTTAAAAAAAAAGAAAACTGAATAACACCCTGTGAGTCTTCCATCTGGAAGGTATGCACTTAGGCACATACGAATATGCACAAATGCATACAAACGATTGAAGTTGGTTTTTTTCTTCTATGCACAAGTGCATACGCATGTATGCATGTTACAAATTACTATTATGCATTTGTGTACACTGTCCAGATGGAAGGCTACCAGAGTGTTTTCAGTTTTCTCTTTATATATATTGGACGATAATCAAATGAAACCCACAAAAAAAGTTACAAAATCGTGAGAACTGATATATAAATATTTTTTTACATTTTTTTCCATCAAAAGCTATAGTTTAAGATATTGTTTTACATATGTTCGTGTTCATATTATGAAAAATTACATGTGATTTTTTATTCACCTAGTGAAACATAAAGTACGCGTTAAAAATATTCATATGGTGAAACAAATCACTACAAGAAATCATCTCTTTTGCGAAAAAGGCCATAGCGACGACCAATAAATAGTTGTTGTAGGTATTAAACACTTTAAGAAAAATCCTAGTTAGTAAAAAAAAATTGGTCACTAACAACCTAAAATTGGTCACTAAGGTCGTTTAGTGACCAAAATTTTGGTCGTCACTATTCGTAACTAAAGATCCGTCACTAATTTTCAACAGTGACCAAATAAAAATTGGTCACTAATTAGTGACCAAATTAAAGTGGTCATTGTGTTTTGACGACTAATTTAGTTGTTTGGATAGAAAATCTCATTTAACGACTGTCGACATTTTATCATAAGAAACTAACGATTATTGATTTCAGGATAAGACGTCGAGAGATATGAGTCACTAAAGACGTACGATCAGATAAGAAGTAAAATAACTTCCGACACCAACTAAGAAACTTTGAGAAAAGACAAATATAAAACATATTTATATGTCGTCGTACTTAACTAATGACCGTCGAAAGAATCTCTTGACTCAGACAAAACTAACGACGGATCTTACGTTTCTGTTCTGTGTTTAAATGCAGGACCATTATCATTAATGACAAACGGTCATAACGAACAACGTTATTAAATGCTCAATCAATATTTCAAGAACCGTTACCTATAAAACAGCTATAAAACAAGGCTTGAAGTCCATAAACGGACGATCTAAATCATTCGAAATACAAAGACTCACGTCGCAAAATAGCAAACTTACAACTTGTTTTATATTTCTTCATATTGTAACCTTTGTATTCACGACCAGTGTTGCCTAAGGACTAGTGCATCGACGATTTCAACCATCGTTCGTGGTTTTTCCCCTTGACAGAGGGTTTTTCCGTGTCACGAATTGAATGTGTTCATTTATCTTTCTTAATTTAACCTATTTGTCGATGAATCCTTCCTTTAGTCGTTAAAGCTCTACGAAAACTTTAAGTTGACTTTGATTAAGCAATCTTTGGCATTAACAGTATGGCGCCCACCGTGGGGCCCCGTCTATAGGAATTCTTCGACTAATCATTTTTTTTCACTAATAGCTTAGTGTCTTTGATCGCAGGAAACGGATGGCAAATAACATTGTAATAGGAGAATTGAGGGAATAGCTTAATGTCGCACGACAACGAATTACGCAACTTGAAAATCAACAAAGACCCCGAGTCAACCCTCCTTTACCTTCTGGTCCACCTCCATTTTGGGCACAACCGCCATTCCTAAGAGGATTTCCTCAGCAAAACGCACCATTCTCTTTTCAACCTACAATGGGGATACCCATGATGCCAATGCCTACAATCCTCATGAATACAAATACTTCGTTCCCAAGGCCAAACACAACAATTCCTATCCCCTCATTCCATATGCCTTCATTTTAAATGTACAACTACTCGGTATTTAACGACAATACAACATCAATACCTCATGCAAATGCATTCATGGGTCAAGGATCCAATGGTGCAGTCTACGATGATCCTGTCGCACAACGTCTGAAGTTGCGAAGAGAACAAAATGAAAAATTCTTATTGATGTTGTCCTTGGAGCCATTGTATCTCTCGACGTCGAGCCACCCACAGGATATCAGGCGTCACCCTTCTCAGATGCGGTCGCTCTCGTCGACATTCCCAAGAAATACAGCATCCCTGCCTTTAATCTGAAATATACAGGACTAAGGGATCCAAATGAGCATGTCACTCAATACAAATAGCTGATGTGGACAATATCGATTCCTCAAAATTACCAAGAAGTTTGCATGTGCAAAAGTTTTGGAGCGACACTCATAGGAGCCACTCTGTAGTGGCTAATCAACCTAAAACCCAAGTTGATGAATTCCTTTACTGAATTGGTCAACCAATTATTTCAGCAATTCGCCAATAGTCAAAAGATGGAAAAACAAACTGGCGACCTCGAACATTATTCAAAAATCCGGTGAATCTGTAAGAAGTTATTTTAACTGTTTTAATTCCGAAATGATTCGTATATGCAATTGAGACATGAGGACGGCTTATCGAAGAATACAAAATAGGTCTCAACATCACCTCTGAACTATACTTGGATCTTACCAAATATCCAGCTGAAACGTTCGAAGCCGTAAGAGCAAGGACGCTTGCATATATGCGAGTGGAAGATGATGCAACCTTTCGACGCAAGCAAACTAACGACAAATGTACCTTAGGCGTAAAAAATCCAGACTTTAATCATAGAGAAACAGAACATTAGAAAAATAGTAGTCGCACGATCGCACGAAAATGCATAATGCGAGAAAAATTAAAATTTTCTTAAGAAAGTAATGAATGGCTTACCTTTGAAGAGATGCTCAGCCATCTCTGCCTCAATGTAGGCTGTTTGCTTATCGGCACAGCGATCCCGGAAAATCGAGAAATTCTCAAATACGGAGAATAACGACTTCTTGTTCCAGGTCGTACCTTCCATCAAGAAATTTGACGGAATCCTGACCTGGGTATCGGGAGACGCAGAGCCTGACGACTTATCTTTGCTAGCGGATGACCCAAGAGACTTTTGGGTCGTCGGAAGAACGACAATTAGCAGCTCTGCGCTTATTGCGCCTTGAAGAGGCGTCGTCACCTTGCCAGAACCGACGACCTTTGGGGAGCCGCCATCCTTCAAAGATGGTTCCCTCGGGAGAACCATCCTAACCCTTTTTGTCCCTGACCCTTCCTTCAAGGACTTCCTTTTTAACTCCATGCCCTTTTGGGCAAGGAGAGACGCCTTCTCCTTCTTCGACATGGAAGGAGGGACAACAGCTGCAACAACAACGTCGCGTGATGGAGTAGGCATGACGTTAGAAGTAACACCAGCACTGGTAAGAACACCAACACTAGTCATGGAACCACCAAGTGTGGTTGGCAGGACCGTCGTGACATTTGTCACGACATCGACAACAACAGTCTCGATGATCAGTGCATCAAAAACCCTTGTGACGGACTCTCCTGAAACAAACGACATACGAGTTGTAGAAGTAAAATTTATAAGAGAAGAAACTCACGACATTGAAAGATGAAATTTTACCTGCCATCTCTTCTCTCCCCTATTCCGTCTCCTCCTCGTCTCCTGAGACGGATGCTTCGGATACACCTAAGAAGGTGATTTCCTTGTCTTCCTCGTCAAGAAACGCTCGAGCTCGGACCCTAAACGTTCGATCAAAGATCGCTAAGAATTTTCTGAACTTAGTTGTCGAGTCTGGGCGAGGGTGAACTTCTCCGAAGTTGATATATGCGACAAGGCAAAAAGAAATAACGTTAGATCTAAAACGACTAAAGACCATAAAGGAAAATTTCTAAACTATGGTTCTTGACTGAGATATTCCACCCAATAATAAACCATTGGTCTTCGTCCCTTAGGGACAACGTACGTCCGAAGACGTATCTCATCTTCAAAAGAAGATCATTGACCGTCGTCCCCTAGACCAGAATGCGACCCCCTCTACCCCGACTAAAGAGGCCATACCTGTGGTTAGCCTCAGGTTTGACAGAGTAAGCCGCCAGCAGATTGTTCACATTAAACGGAGACTCCCATTCAGTCGTCAGTCTGTCAATCGTACTCATGATACGCCAGAATTGGGGCATGAGTTGCCCCGGAGACAGGTCGAAGGACTCCAAGAATGACCTCTTCAAACCTGAATAGGGCCATTGAAATGCTATTTTGAAGGGATACCCGTACAAGACGAAGTACCCCTCGGGTACTTCCTCCGGTCTGAAAGCAGTCGAAGGTCCATTTCGCTCTGTAAACACTCTTTGGGTCTGACATCTCTCGGATTTCAGGCAAGGTTACGGCTGGGACGTAGAATGAAAAATTTTCCCAACGCTTTCTAGGATTACGGGCTTGAGTTTTAAAACGCATACAAAGGGGTCGAGATCGTACCTTAAATAAACTCTAAACCTCGAAGCCGAATTTGGAAAAGATCTGCAGGTTTTTGGTAAAGGTTCTCAATCCGGCGAACGTAAAAAAGGAAAGCAACATCGATCAGCTTCTATTTATTTGATTTCCAAACACCGTTCGTACTCCCTGTGTCGACACGTGTCCCATGCCTTCTCGCATGCAACCACTAGATCGTCGATACCTGTCCACCATAGCTGTCCCACCTGACGCACGTGCCCCACGTAGAGGGTGACATCATCGACCACGCGTGGTCGATTCGATTGCCCTACAACTGGTTCAGTTTCTTTCGAATAATCCGATTAGATTTCAAATGGAAAATTTAAAATTCAAGTTTTCCGTCTTTTATTTTAAATTTTAGGTCAAACTGTTTGGACAGAAAATCTCATTTAACGACTGTTGGAACCCAGATCCCATTTTACTCAATTGATATTAATTACAGTTAACAAATCGAACAGTAAGCGGAAGCAGTTTATGTAATCAACGATCAAACTAGAATTGACTAATTGAAAGAATGAGCAGATTTAATTACTCAACAAATACTTGTATTTCACTATAAGATCAAATAGTAACAATATAGATCAATACAATATATCACTCGAGTTCTCTCTAATTTAACCAACATCTTTCTATGAAGTACGCACTCCTATTTATACAAGATTAAGTATGAAAGTCAAAAGGCTAACCTATTACAAAGTGACATGTAGGATGGAATCTCTAACAGAATTTGTTAGGCGGTTAAGTCATGACATCCTACACATGCACTAAGGCTTCCTTGTATCCAGAGATGGCTCTGTCTCTGGAGTGACTTCTGAAGTAGCTTCTGGAGAGTACCAATTGTGCTTCTGGAATTCTACTTAGTCTTTAGAAGAGTTTTCTTCTTACTTTTACAAGAAATATATCTAACAATCTCTCCTAAGTGTGAAAGAAGAACTCTTACAAAAATTTAGATGAAGACGGAAGTGAATTTTCATTACATTGCTGAAATTAAAATTACAAAGTGAAAATACAAGTAATGATCAAAACAAGGCATCTGGATGACCTCTAACTATAGTATAGAAAGCACTACTGAGTTCCCTCAGATTGAATATGCCTTTAAGAAGCAGATCCTTGTCATGTGCGGCCTTTCTTATCTTCGCATTTGTGTCTTCTCTCTTCTGTACTATATGGCCATGAATCACCTTCAGAATCTCTATTAAATATTTGAACCCCTCTTGAATTCTAAAGAATCTTTTGCCAGAAGATCTTTTGAAAATTATACCAATATCTGGTTTTGGGATTATGGTTCCTGCTTTAAAGCTCGTTACTCCTTCAAGAGTTTCATTTGGAGCAGAGATAGATAGACGAGGAATGTGTAGATCAGGAGCAGTTTAAAAATCTATCTTCGCTCGATATTCAACAAAGGCTTCTAGAACCTTCTTCAATCGATCATAGTCCATGGAATAATGGATTCCTTTCTTGATTTTCTTTGCTAGAAACTGTCCAAGAGGCATGTAATCACACAGACTTAAGGACAAAAGATCGTTTTCTGAGAAGGTGCAATATTTGCCATTGTCTCTTCGTACCGTATACTCATAAGATATGGCCTTATTTGCGTATGTTCTGATCTTCAAGTCGCATACTTCAGAAATACAAGAGGTTGAGTAGACGAATTTTCTCTCTTGTCTCGTTCTTGCAAATCTTGCTTTAATCTGTGTCATAACTCCAGGATGGAAATCTGGCGTTTGCAGAACTACTTCTTAATCCTTGTGCGCATACATGTTCTTATAGATCAATGTTCTAAAAGGAGGCTTGTTGATTTTTTTTCTTTTACAAGCTCTAGATCCATGCGCCTTTTTGGTCTCTAGGCCATTCTGGGCTTTTCTTGACCTTTTGTTTCCTTCGAAGTTTGCTCAGATGGAAGCTTTTCTTGGTTAGAAAAGGAAGGTGCCTTAGGTGTCTGTACGGATGATGCCTTTGGAGGTGATTTGAAGAGATTCTTGCATGAGTAGAGGTGGATGGTGCTTTCGGTAGTTGAGCAGAGGGAGCTTTTGGTAACAAAGAAGATGACTAAGTAGATGCTGGTATAAAAGGTGGCTTCTGTACAGTTAGAGGCTCTGTGGTGCAGCAGGTGTTGGTTTTGAAGAAGCCACTTATGTTGTTGGCTTTGATGGGATAGGAGGTCTTCTTCTGCTCTCTAGATCCTTTATGACATTAGCAACCTTGGAGGTTTCTAGGATAACTTGAGATTTGGCAGTTTTTTGGATATCACCAGGGATGAAATAGTTCTAGCTTTGGTCATAGCAGAAATAGGCGTCACAAGCTTTGGAATTAAGGGTTTTGAGGTTGAGGTCTTCTGTTACTGAGGTGGAGGTTGTTGTTGTTGAGGTGGTGGTTGTTGTTGCTGTTGTACTTGAGGTGGTGTAGAAGTAGTAGGGGCAGCTGCCACGGAATCAGAAGGGGTTGTCTTCTGTTTCTTTGAAGAGGGACCACTCTCCCCCTTCTGAGGACCAGGCAATCCGGGATCCCTGTCATCAGATTTTTTCCTCTTCAAGTCATCTTGTTTGCAAGCCTCTTGTTTTGTCGCTTTGTTTTTCTTTTTCTAGTTGCTACGAATTGCCTGAGCAATCTCATTCGTATCTTTCAAGGTTTTTTCAATCGATGTAAGCTTCTGAGTGAAAGGAGCTTCATTTATAGCTATTTGAAGGGGCAGAGGTTTGGCTAAGTAGGCTTTAACTTCCTTCAAAGGCTAATTGATCTTTGTCACGAACTTCGCGTTGATCTCTATGAATTTTTGAATCAGTGCAGCTTGAAAACCACTTAAGTCTGCTTTCGAGTCCGGTGCAAAAGGGTTGTATTTAGTTGGAGGAACCACTTGTTCTAGCATCTTCTTTACTTTAGAAGCAAAAGATTGGCATTCAGCAGTAATGGTTGAAGAAGAACCAAAAGTAGAGAGTGCAGAGGGGATCTTGGAAATTGCTTATGAGTTAGCCTTTATTGCCTTTTCAAGATTATTGAAGTGATCTTGGGCCATGGGTTTGTGACCCGTATCGTTGGCATTCATGGAGTTTCTGGATGGCCGTGAGATTCTCGGTTATATCTGAGTGGATTTAACCATAGTAATTGAAGTATTGACTTTGTTGAGCTCCGCAATGGTGGAATCATGGTTAGTGGAAATTGTGCTTTTTAGATCTTCCATGGATCCTTTTGTTTGATATGAAAAGGCTTGGAACGCAGCCAATGAGACAAACACGGGAGGTGTAACCTCTACATCTCCAACACATGGAGCCGAGAAGTTTTGATGACCTTGACCCTTATACCTGCAAAAAAGAGATCTACATTACATTTTGTATTTCAAGTGGAAAAAGAACAGAAAGTTGATTTTGCAGTTCTGTATGAGCAATCTGTGTTTAAACGATCAAAATACGAAAATAGACACAGAGTTAGAAAACTAAAATATAAAAACATCAAATACTCCTCTGATCGAAAAACCAGCAAAATAAATCAAGTAGATTTAAAACTGGTACAGAGAAAAGATGAAGTTTTCAACTTTGGGTCATTTTCTCATATTTCTTTAAATCCAGAAGTAGATGAGTTCATACTCATGCATGCAAAAGATGAAATAAGATCTAATTTTGAAAATGATTTAATTGCAACTCTGAATGAACGTATGCTGAAAGAAGTTGCAGAGCAGGAAAACAAAAATATTCAAAACGAAATATCCAATTGCTCTACACCTTCACAAAATCATCCAAAGATAATTCCCTGTATTTTTGTTGATTTTAACGACTGCCTAGACAAAGATGATGATGGCTTTGAAGTTTACCCATGGGAATCAAAAGATCTGAATGATGATGAATTCTTTCAATATTCAGACAAACTTCTGTCATCTTTTGAAAATAGATTACCCACTGTATATGTCCCAACTGAAAATCCTAATCCTGAACATGGTGAATTTTTGTTTACCAATGAGTCAAGAGATTATACAGTTGTTGACTTTATAGAGAGGCAAATATTTGAACCAGAAGTCAAAAGACTTCCAAATGGAATTCCTATTATCTCTATTCCCTGAAAAGAACAGAAACCTAGAATTCCCATGTGTCCTGAGTTTCTAGAAATGTGCATCAAAGCCAAATCATGTCTGGAACTAGAAAAAGAAGCAGAAGTCAAGAAAAGAAATCAATCTCAAACTCTCAAACCTTCTGTCTCAAAGTCGAATTTTCATAAGCCAATCAAGTTCACTAAGGAACAGAAAGGTAAAAGGAGTGGACTACAAAGAAGAAAACTCAAGAGAAGACATCATATTTCAAAGAAAATAAATCACGACTAGATAAGAAGTTCAATAGAACAACTGATGCTAGAATAGAGATGAATAAGAAATCTTGTAATTCTCATTCAAGAAATGACATTTCAATGAAATCTTTACTTCCCAGAATTATGAATGTCTATCTCTTCTGTTAAAATTAAAAAGCTCTTCTCTAGTCCACATTGTATTCTTTCTGACTCTAAGCAACACAAAAATTATAAGAGTCAGAAGAAACAAAAACCTAAGACCAATCCAAGAAAACCAGAAACTTCTGGAAAACCTGATAATCAGAGTACGATGAAAGAAAAGATCAACAAAAATCCTAAGCCTAACATAAGAGGACCCATTATGAGATGGTATCTAAAAATCTCTAATATGTATTGCAGAAACAACGTGTGCACATATGGTATCTCGACTCTGGATGCTCTAGGCACATGACTGGAACCATAAACTTACTCTCCTCATTCAAAGACAAATTAGGATGAGTTGTAACTTTTGGTGATGATGGCAAGGGACCGTAAAAAGGCTATGGAACTCTAAAGAAGGAGACGTGTCACTATCGAAGGTGGCTTATGTTTCTGGATTAAAGCATAACTTATTAAGTGTAAGCCAGCTTTGCGATGCTGACATGGGCGTCTTCTTCCAGAAGAAACGTTGCTCTTTACTTACAGAGTCAGGTAAAGAGTTTCTCAGAGCCAACAGAAAAGGTAACATTTACTTAATGAACTGCTCTTCTAAAGATGGGAAAGAGACTCTATGTCTCATTTCTAAAAAGAGTGAAGTAGCTTAGCTCTGGCACCACAAGTTGTCTCATCTAAAATTTCAAATTTAGAGAAACTTGTAAAATATAAACTGGTAACTGCCTCCTAGAGGTCGACTTCCAGAAGGATCATCTTTGTCTAACATGCAAAATGGGAAAGCTCAGAAGAGCCTCTCACAAGACAAAGAGTGATCACTCGTGCCCCAGACCTCTGCATATGCTTCATGTGGACCTCTGTGGTCCCGTTGGTGTACAGAGTCTGTCTGGTAAGAAGTATATTCTAGTACTAATCGATGAATATTCTAGATATACATGGCTTGCTTTTGTAAGACAAAAGTCAGAGGTACCAGAAGTGCTAATCACCATGATGAGGAAGATCCAAGTGCTTCTACAAAGCAAAATCCAGAAGTTAAGAAATGATAAGGATACAAAATTCAAGAATGCCAAACTTGAAGAGTACTTGAACAAAGAAAGAATTTCTCAAAACTTCTCAACTACAAGGACCCCTTAACAAAATGGTGTTGTGGAAAGAAGAAACATAACTCTAGTTGAAGCTGCAAGAACTTTGCTTGCTGCTTCTGGACTTCCCACTCACTTTTGGGCTGAGGCTAGGGGTGAGCATAACCGGGTACCCCGACCATTTTTCATGTAATTGGAACCGGAACCGGAATCGACGGTTCCTGAAAAATTCGAATCGGAACCGGAACATACCCACTCATTATGTATATAAATAATGCTTTAGATTCTTTAAAAACTGCATTTAGATGTGTTTATGTACTTTTATCTACAACGAGAATGCTATATTCACTAATTTTATCTCAAATCACATCATATAATAGAAATGTGAAGAGTAAATTTTGTGCATTGTTTGGTAAAAATAAGTTAACTTATTTTCAAGGGTATACGTTTAAATGTGTATAAGCTAACTTATTGAAATGCTATTTGCAGTAGCGTTTTGAAAACTTATTGTCACTTTTTTCCAATTGTAAGTATAACCCTCATCAAAGTTATATATTATTTATTACTATTAATTATAAAGTAATATTAATTAATATAAATAGAAATTTAATTTTAGTTTTAATTTAATTTTGATTATAAAATATATATTAATATTATTTATTAATTATTTATTATAAGTATTGATTATATCAATTATTTTTATATTATTATTTTCTTTAATTATTATTTAATATATTTAGGTATCAAAAAAACAAATATGACAATTATACAAATATTTATGTAACATAACAATTAAATTTATATCTATTTTGTTTCATAAATAATATAATTGTGTTAAATAATTTTAGTAAAATATTTAATTTGATTATTAAATATATTTTTTTAAACTTATTAATTAATTAGTGTATGTGAATTTGACCAATTTTTTTATTCATATTATCTGTAATGGTTATTTAAAATCATAAATAATATTTTTTTTTTCTAAAACATATTTTAACAAATCCAAATATTGTAATATATGTAATAATTTATTTGAAATTGTTTTAATCATTATATTATATCTTTTAAAATTTTCTACCTTTTTGGTTGCATTAATTATTATATTATATTATTAAAGATTTATTTTTAATATATATAATAATCTATTTTAAATTGTTTTAATTAATATTTTTTATTTTTTTATTTTTCTACCATTTTTTTTATAAATTAATATATTATGTTACTAAAAAATTGTTTTTAATTATATTCAAAATATTATAATTGATTAATTTTCAATATGTTTTTTTAGTAATTTTACATTTTTATAAACTAATTTTCCTAAACATGATTTTTTTATCAGCTTACCAGTTAATTTATCAACTAATTTATCAAACATAACCTTAACATTGATATATATATATATATAGAGGGTAAGGATCATACAAGAACCACTCTTTTTTAAAGGAACAAAAGAACAATTTATAAACTACATATGATATGGATCCCATATAATATTAAGGCTATGTTTGGCAAACTAGCTGATAAGCTAACTTATGACTGATAAGCTAGCGTATGACTTATAAGGTAGCTGATGATTTATAAGCTAGCTGGTAGCTGATAAGCTAGCTGATGAATAAGTTATGTTTGGCAAAAACTAGCTTATGAAAGATGTGAAATGACCAAAAAGAATACGTTGAAAATAAATAAATAATATTAGTTAGGGGTATAATTGGAAAAAGTGTCAAAAAAGCCTCAAAATTCTTTCCAAGTATTATCGATAAATGAAACTTATAATTTACTTATAAGCTACATGTACATCCAAACGATTACTCAGAAAATAAGCTAGCTTATAAATCAGCTTATAAGTTAATTTATTTTTACCAAACAATGCCTAAATCATTTTCATAATTCCATTAATCCATCTATAACCATTGAAGACGTCTATGGCCCACGTCTCCATTAACCCATTAACCATTGAAGACGTCTATGGCCCGCTTTTTCATTCCATTAATCCATCTATAACCGTTGAAGACGTCTATGGTCCACGTGAAAAGACAAACAGAAGACTTCCAAATTCACACGGTTTCCAATATTCTTTTCGTCTACACCTTCATCTTCTATCTCTTTTACTTTTACCTCCATCAAGTTTTAAATTTTTTTGTATAGCCACCAAGTTATGATAACCCCAATAATTAAGAGACCGCCTCAAAATAATAATAAATTATTAGAAGGGTACTCGTGCAATGTAGCGAGATCCATCTTAATTTTAATGTTTTATTTTATTTTTTTGTCTCTACCAATGTTATAATACGGTTTTATTTGTATACTTTTTTTAATTCCATTTTTTAAATTATAGTTTAGGTTTAATAATGAAATAATATATTTTGGTTTAATAATATAATTTTTTTATAAATATAACAAATTAAGCATTTTGAGTGGAATGATTATCCTTATTATATGTTAGATTTTTTATATTCAAAATTAAATGTTTATCTATATAGTTAGTTGTATAGTTAGTTACACGAATTCAAACATGAAGCTTTAATAAGTTGTACCAATGCATGTATAACTTGTATTCTTGAATTTTAAGTAATTATGCTTTAATCAATTGTACCTATTGCATAATAATATGTTTTTAAGAGTTTTTGGCCAAATGCTTTATAATATAGTATAGATATATCACGGGCTTTTTTTTGAAAATAAAATTATACATCGTGGTTAAGAAAAGAATGACCTTTTTTAAAATAAGAGTAAACTATGATTTTCTTCCCTGTGGTTTACTGTTTATAACGATTTTCGTCCTATGGTTTAAAAACTGTTTTTTTCATCCTTGTGGTTTCATTTTGCTTCTATTTTCGTCATTACAACTAACGAGGTTAAAAGTAGTCGTTAAAAACTTTTGAAAAGTTATATTTAGTCCCTACGTTGTGAAGTTTAACATATTTAGTTTTTGTGTTATATAAAGTCAAAAATACTTATCCTTTAATTTTATTTGTTAGAGTGAATTACACCGGTGGTCCCAGTGGTTTGTTGAAATTTTGGATTTGGTCCCTAAAACAAACTATCAACATTGATGGTCCATAACTTTTCATTTTCATTGCATCCATGGTCCCTCCACTTAACAAGGTTAGTTAGCAACTGTTAGGAAGGACTAACTGGTCATTGAACATACTATAGGGGACCAAAAGTATAATCTACTCTAAAATTTAATTTTATTAACCCTTTTTAATTTTTTTATTAAAAACATATTTTATAAATCAAAAATTTTAATTGTTTTATATATTTTTTATATATCCGGTTATAAACTTGAGATTTATAATTTTTAACGATAATTTTTTTTGATTATCCTAATTCTTTTAATTGTTTCATATTTTTATATATCAAATTTCTTGATTTTTAATTTTTATGTAAAATTTTTTTACTAAAAATATTTTATATATCCAATTACAAATCAAATTTTGTAAAATAAAATATATATTAAATAAAAACATTTTATATATCCAATTACTAACTAACCTTGTTAAGTGGAGGGACCATAGGTGCAATGAAAATGAAAAATTAGGGACCATCAACAAACCACAGGCCCCCCCGGTGTAATTCACTCTATTTGTTATATTAATAAACTATAAATTTGACATTTATATATATTAATTTTTTTTTTTTACTTTTTTTTTTCTTTATTATATTTTAATACACATATCACACACACATATACATATACATATACATATATATATATATATAGTTTTAAAATAAATATAAAACTTTTAAAAAACGATATAATTTATTTGTCAACAATTTTAATGATTCGTAATATTTTCTCATTATAAACTACGAATCATTTGAGGAAAAAAATTGTTTTTAATAGGAAAAATCATTTGATAAAATTTAAAATGAGAAAAAAATTATGAATTATTAAAATTGTTGATAAATAAATTATATCTTTTTTTTCAAAGTTTTATATTTATTTTAAATTATCATTTGAAAAGGTTTAAGAAAATCTCCAATAGGTTTTCTACATTTTTTATAAAATAGAGAATTAAAAGTTAAAATTTCTAAAAAAAAGTAAAAAAAAGAAAGAAAGAAAAAGTAAAAAACAAATATAATATATAAATGTCAAACTAATAGTTTATTAATATAACAAATAAAAATTAAAGGATAAATGTTTTAAACTTTATATAACATAAAGGCAAAATATTTTAAACTTTACACTACACAAGGACTAAATATGTAACTTCCTAAAAAATTTTAACGACTACTTCTAACTAGAGATGGCCAAATGGGCTCCGGCCCGGCCCAGGACCGACGGAGGACCGGGACCGGGAACGATAAAAGCCCGGCCCAGCCGGGGACCGGTAAGGACCGGTTATAGGACCGAAAATCGGGACCGGTTACACTTTTGGAGCGATTTGTTGGACCGGCCCGGCCTAGCCCGGGACCGATCATGGGACCGGTTATTGGACCGTCCCGATTTTTACAAAAAAATTGAATTTTTATATGTATTTCTAACTTTCTAAGTGTATTTGATTGAAAACTAATTACAATTTATAATAAAACGTATTTTTAAATGTATTTGACTATAAATCAATTATAAAACTATAATAAACGTATTTTTTAAGTGTATTTGTTTGAAAACCAATTATAAAACTACAATAAAACATGTTTTAAGGTGTATTTGAGTGACGAAATTACATATATATAACGATTACATATATACTATATTAAATTAATAAATAGAATTAATGTTTTTATAAAAAATAATTTTTTATTGAAGGCCCGGTTTGGGACCGGTTTGGGCCTTGGACCGGGACCGGTTTTCGGGACCGGTTACGAAAACACACTAAACGGGCCGGCTTGAAATCGTTAGGACCGCTCCCAAAAAGCCCGGTCCAAAAATTACTGTTGAGGCCCGGCCCGGCCCGAGCCCGGTTTTTGGCCATCTCTACTTCTAACTGTGTTGGTTGTATGAACGAAAATGGAAAGAAACTTAAACCATGGAGATAAAAAAACCAGTTTTTAAACTACAGGAACGAAAATCATTATAAACAGTAAATCACAGCCTGTAATGCAATAAATGTGTTGGTTTTGATCCCTAGGGTTTGTCAATTGTTACGAAATTGGTCCTTTAACTTCAAAAATTACAAGAAAACTTTCCAGGTATGCATTTTGTTACAGAATTGGTCCCTCGAACTGACGGCCGTCTGATTTCTCCGTTAAGCTCGGAGGTATTATGGTCATTTAACCTTATTTCCTTTATTTTGCCATATTTTAATTAACTGATATATTTTGTTCTTGAATACTCATCTTCTTCAAGATGAACACCAAGAACATGATGAACACCAAGAACATAAACACCATTTTTTTTAAAACCTAAATCAAATCAAACCATATTAAAGAACCAAATCAAAATCAAAACCATGTCCAATAACCAAAATCAAACCCACTTAAAAAAACCTAAATCAAACTCATATTAAAAACCAGAATCAAAATCAAAACCAAATGCAATAAACAAAATCAAACCCACTTAAAAAATCTTAAATCAAACTCATTAAAAAAAACTAGATCTGAGAGAAGATGTGATCGAGAGAAGAACTAGATCTGAGATAGATAGATAGATAGAGAGAGAGAGAGAGAGAGAGAGAAGACATAGAGAAACTCGTTGAAGAAGACGAAGTCGTCGGAAAACTCGCGGAGAAGACGAAGTCGTCGGAAAACTCACCAGAGAAGACGAAGTCGCCGGAAAACTCGCCGGAGAAGACGAAGTGGCCTTCTCTTCTCTCAGATCTCGTCTGTATCTCTTCTCTCGATCTATATCTCTCTCTCTCTCTCTCTTTCTCTCTCAGATCTTTCTCTCTTCTCTTTTAAGTTGGTTTGATTTTGGTTTTTTAATGTGGGTTTGATTTTGGTTTTTAAGTTGGTTCTTGGTGTTCATCTTGAAGAAGATGAGTATTCAAGATTTTTTTTCCCAGTTAATTAAAAAATGGCAAAATAAAGGAAATAAGGTTAAATAACCATAATACCCTCGAGCTTAACGGAGAAATCAGACGACCGTCAGCTCGAGAGACCAATTTCATAACAAAATGCATACATGAAGGGTTTTCTTGAAATTTTAAAGTCATAGGACCAGTTTTGTAACAATTGACAAACCTTAGGGACCAAAACTTAATTTACTCATTTATTATTATAAGTTGTATTTACTCCAATAAGTTAATTGTTATAGTTGTAAAAATAATTTAAAAATTGTTCTGTTGGTTTATGGTAAATAAAATTATTATTTCAATTTATATGAATGATAATAAACCAAACAAAAGGTGATTATGATGAACCTATTGTTATAATAATGAATTTATTTATCGTATATTTTATTGTTATTCAATAATATTTTAGTTTTTACTTAAAATTATAGACTTCTATTATATGGAAATTAAGACTTATTATTTGTAAGGTTTTTTTTCATGATTAACGTGAGAAACAAAATATCAATCTAAATGGAAAACAGTTCTATAAAAACTTTATAGATGTTGATGGGCAAAAGCAAATGACTAAAAATAGAGGACTAGTTGTGTAACTTCTAGCCGTGTTCGGCAAGTCTAGAACCTTCCGGTGACGTTGACATGGAGCAAATCCTAAAATCTTCAATGCCTTTTCTGAATCGATAACCTTTCAGAACTTGAACCCAAGACCGATTCTAACATTTTTTTAATTATGCATGTCCGGATCAATCTACATATATCCTGATTAATTTTAAAAGTTCTGGAGAACGTACGGTAAGAAAATCTTCAATGACCTTTTAAAACTTGAACCGATAATCTTTCAGAACTTGAACCCAGGACCGACTCTAACATTTTAAAGGTCTTGTGCAGAAACAATGAAAGATATATGTGACCCTATAATTTTTTATAGTTATATGATTTACTAAAACTTTTATTACCGAATCCAAACATAAATAATTGTTTGTTCATGTTCGTTTGTTAAGCTGTTAAACGAACAAACATAAATGAACGTAAATGAACGAACGTGAATGAAAATAAACGAACATAAACGAACATAGATGAACATAAACAAACAAATAAACACAAATATAGAATAAAACCACTATTACTTATCATTTTGTTCCTAAAAAGTAACATAACAAAATAAAAAACCAATAAACTTAGGAGCCATAAAAAAGAAATTATAAAAATTTAATTTAATTAATGATTTTACATATTAATGTCATAATATATAAATATATTTACATATATAAACGAACGTAAACGAACGAATGTAAACGAACATAAACGAACAAAAATGAACGAACATAATAAACGAACGAGACCATTGTTCATGTTCGTTCATTTAACTAAAGGAACAAAAAATTGCGTTCATGTTCGTTCGTTTATTATATAAACGAACATAAACGAATTTCCCGCCGAACAGTTCACGAATGGTTCGATGAACGTTCGGTTCGTTTACAACCCTACTTACTTGAGGTCACGGTTTCAAGCCCTTCCCCTTGCACTTTTTCACCTTCTTTTCCATTTTGGCACTTTTCCACGACTACATAATAACTTATTACATTTGTCACTTTTCCACCACTATATATTAAATTATTAATGTCAATTATATATAAAAAAATAATATTTAAGATGATATATAGTGTTATATATAATTAATATAAAGGTTATTTTGTTAGTTCATAATAATATAAAAACATAACAAATTTATATTATTATTTTCGGTTAATAATTTAAAGGTTATGACTTCTGAGTTTTAGGGGTCATTTATTCAAACACTTATCTGGTAAGTGCTTATTGGTAAGATTTAACAATCACTTACTTTGTCGGGTAACATTTAATAATCACTTACCTTTTCGGGTAAGATTGTACTCCATCAAAACGACATCATATATATGCAACAAGTTACCCAATAACCTTTAACCGTATAAAAATCATCACCTTCACTTCTCTTGGTCCTTAACATTGCTTTTACCGGGAAAATGCTTACTAGGTAAGCATTTGGTAACAACCCTTTAATCTTACACCAACCATTTCTTTTTTAAATTTGATATTATATCGTAGAAAAAGCGAACAAAAAACAAGTTGCTTGTGTATGATCATTTGGATCTCTGAATATTTGTAATATTATATTTCGGCTCCCTAGATTACAATGGTTGTGTTCCGCTCCTGCTTCGTTAGGATCTATTGCAATTGTATATCTCATTATAAATTATTACAATATCTCTATATATCTACTTCTATAATATTTTTCATAAATAAATATATAGAAACTATATTTTGATACTTCAAAAAAAAGTTATATTTTAATTTATATTTTTACGGTACATGTATATTTGTTTAAGTTATTTAGAAAAATCAGATATTTTGTTTACATTCATCGAATTATTTTATTAAAAGATATATACCAAATCTATAACGCATGATCCTGTAAGAATAACAATCATGATGAAAATGTTTTATGTCTTCGGATTAGCTGATCTTTTAATCTACTTTAGGTACCTAACTACCTTCCATTATATTCAACTACATTAATCTACTTTAGGTACCTTCAATTATATTCAACTACATTTATATTCATATTCGGTTTCTTTTACGAACTTTTACATACGTTTTACATGCATGCATTAATTGTTTTAAGTTCGGATAAAAATAGGTAAATAAGGTAGATGAAAGTAAATTATCTTCACATCTTGACTATAACTTTTATTTTTATCGAAAAACAATCTACAACCCAATTAAGATTTAATTTTCAATAAAATTATACAGGAAGTATATATAAAATATTGAATAACATAAATATTTAATTATTTAGTCATAACTTACTGGTGGGAAGCTTCCTTTCCACGGCGTTGACGTCGTCGTCTTCATCCACAACACTCTCAAGTCTCAACCCCATGGGCAATGGGGTCATAACTTACTGGGGCAATGCTAGCGGTGAACATGGTATGGTACCATGTTTTTTTTCCTCAATACTGTGTACCAACCAGTTATAATTGGTATTCAAAAATCCATACTATGTACCAACCAAATGTAATTGGTACCAATTTATTTCGGTTGGTACGTGTTGGTACGGTATTTATACCAACATCTCAAAGTTCACAAAGTTTAATGTTTAATATAAACTAATTAACATGATCTGCTGTCCAAAATTTGCTTTTGTGTCACTATGTTGTGTTTGCGCTGAGAGTTTGAGTCTTTGAGATTAGGTTAGGGTTGAGTTGCTACTTTTTGTTATATGATATATTGAAATGAGACTAAAAAGTCTTCTAAGTCCCTAAGTGAGGCCCAAACCCAAATCCTAACTGAATGTAGAAAACAGAAAAAATATAAAATTGTAAAAACTAAATTGTAAATAATTATTATATAATATATTTAATTGATTTATTAATATAAAAAATAATTAAAAAAATAATATATATAAAAATCGGTACGGTACGGTAGTACCGTGGTATTGAATTTTCGATACCACGTACCAACCATGTTTGTGAAATTGGTACGATAGTACCAACCAATATAATCGGTACCAATTTAGTTGGTATCAATTAAATTGGTACGGTTGGTATCTTAATTGGTTGGTTTGTCTCGGTACATTTTTGACACTCCTATGCAATGCAATACCTTTCTACCCCCTGCCAACTTGTTCCTTCTTTCACATTCCTAACTTTTTAGAATTTTAACTACAGTTTATACTTGTAATTAATTGGTTCAATTTACTTTGGTTCTTTTACTTTTTAATTTTTCATTCTATATTATTATCAAATTAACATATATAATCGTATATAATTAAAATACATTTAAAAATACGTTTTTATTTTAACAAGTTACATCATTATAATCGTCTCGTCAATACATTCGAAACGAGCAATATTGAATATTTTTTAATTTAACTATATTATTATATATTATATATACTAGGAATTTTTTTTAATATCTACACTTTATACCCTTATAGTTATTTATTTAACTTATGGTACATCTTTTTTTTTTAAATTTTTGTGTTATACCCTTATCAAATTAAAATACTTAATCCTATATTAACTAAACTATGTTAAAAATATGTTAAAGGATACAAATATGGGTATACATATATCGAACGTTTTAACAACTATGCATTGGATTGTTATGCATGAAATGAGAATTCTAACCGTTTCAAGGTTCAGTATCATGCTACATGTTCTTAACATGAAAAACAATGTGACGTACCTACCGTTCAAGACACAACCGCGGTCAACATCTCTAGACGTGTCAATTGCAATAGTGCATGTCAATGATAACCATCATATAAAGGTTGTATTAACCGGAGAATACCAATGCCCACACTTACGCACCATTGGACACGTTATCGACTTCCAGATGCAAGTACATGGATTATTCCATACCAAATAATATATAAAGCGTACTTGTACTCGTGGAAATGTTGATTTAACATGAAAAATCAAAGTTTTTAATATATTGTAATTATCGTAATACATTTGTATACAAAATACGCACGACTTAATATGTATGTTAATAATAATATGAAGTTAACTAATTTATATAATTATAGTATAGATTAAAAAATAAAAATACGTATTCTTAAATCTTAATATCTTGTTAATTGATAATAATATAAAGTTAATATATGATTATGTATTTTAATGTGATAAATGTATAACACGAAAATTGAAAAATCAAAAGATGTATGATAGAGGTTTTCACACCCCTTAAAAACTACCGCAAGTGTACGGTGTCAATCAAGTATTATAGTACAAAGTACGAGAATCGATCCAAGGAACTAGGACACTGAGTATCACAATGACTATGACAAATGTTAATTGAACTATCGAGAAATTGGATTGGTTTGAATTTAAGTAAACTATTAATCTAGAAACAAAGAGGGCAAACTCAAATAACAAAGGTCAAACAAAGATATTACTAGCAAGAAGAGATACTTTTGAAGATTAGAGAAGGCTAGGGGTTAGACTTCATTTGGATTCTACTGACAATCATAAAAGACACATTCATGAGTTATTAAACAAGATAGACAATGGCTATTCCTCAAATACTTCCTATTCTTTCTTAAGCAATAGTAAGAATATATCATGAAAATGTAAGTATTAAATCTCTCTAATACAAACATGAACACTCAACTCATTAAGCACAAGAATAACTTTGTACAATACTATATCTCTACCCAATATTTCACCATAGATTCAAATATCTTTAATCTAGTTGTAAAACCCATTTCTCAATAGAAATCACAACCATAACATAGCAAGATGGCCTATCTAGCAAAATATGAAGAACAAGATAGAAGAAATCATCTAACAAGATAAAGTACTCAATAAATGCATATATTATATAACTCAAAGTAGAAATCCAAAATCCATCTTCCCCCAACCTTAAATAGTTTAGTTCATACTACTGACAGAAAACAACATCATTAAATGAAGATAAAAACACCCCAACATATTGTTTCTCAACTGAAAGATGCAGTGGAATGAAAATAACTCCCTCAATAAGTGATACTAACTACCAATCTTGAACTTCAAGTCTTGACTCCACCTTTGGAATTAATGCACTCCTTCTTCTCAGCCTTAAAAACTCTGGAATATGCTCTGAAAATCGCCTAGCATCCACAGATCCCAAGATAACCCTAGCTGGTAGGTTTTAGGGTCTTTTTATAGTGCCAGGCCCCGTAGGCTATACAGCCAGGCGATTGTGCCATGGCAGCATCGCGGGCACAATCGCCCGTGTCCATCATTCCCATCTGATTAAATCGTGAGTTTCGGTACAAGTTGTGCGATACTACCAGGCGATTGTGCCATGGCAGTGTCGCCGGACACAATAGCCAAGGGTCCAAACTCGGTTTTCTTTGCTCGTTAGTTCGGTTCAACTCCTTATGCATCCGGGATGTTAAAATTGGGGAAAAAGGAGACACTTTTCTCCTCTTTCGCCATCTTGTATGCCTATACATTACTCATCAAAATATTAGTCCAAAAATTCAATTTTTACTTTAAGACAAGCCGCAAAACTAATTGTTTGGGGCTGAATAACCCGTCAGATAACGAAGTTATCAATGTACCACAAATTAAATAAATAATTATAAAAGTATAAATTGTAGTATATATAATATATAATAATATAATTAAATCAAAAAATATTCAATATTGAGCTAATTTCGAAGGTATTGACGAGAAGATTATAAATGGTGTAACTTGTTAAAATAAAAACGTATTTTTAGACGTATTTTAATTGATATACGAGATTATATATGTTAATGTGATAAGGGTGTAAAAACGAAAAATTAAAAAGAAAGGGACGTAAAGTAATTTATTAACTAACTATAGAGGTAAGAAATGTAAATTTTAATTAATAATTCAAATAACAAAAAGGAATGTGAGAGAGGAACATGCAGGGGTAGAAAGTGTAAGTCAGGTGGGTTGCAGGGGGTTTAGAGATGGCCAAAAACCGGGCTCGGGCTGGACCTTAATCGGTGTCGGGTCTTAATAGTGATTTTCGGATCGGGCTTTTTGTAACCAGCCCCGATCCCGATTCGTCAGAAAATTGTTCTGCCCGCTCAAGCTTTTCCATAACCGGTTATTGGTAACTACGAATCATTTGAGGAAAAAAATTGTTTTTAATAGGAAAATCATTTGATAAAATTTAAAATGAGAAAAAAATTACGAATTATTAAAATTGTTGATAAATAAATTATATCTTCTTTTTTTCAAAGTTTTATATTTATTTTAAATTATCATTTGAAAATGTTTAAATTATATCTTCTTTTTTTCATAGTTTTATACTTATTTTAAATTATTGAATTTTTTCTCTCAAATAAACATTAAAAATACGTTTATTGTAGTTTTATAATTGATTTTCAATCAAATACACTAAAAAAAATACGTTTATTATAGTTTTATAATTGATTTTCAATCAAATACATTTAAAAAATACGTTTTATTATAAACTTATAATTGGTTTTAATAAAATACACTTAAAAAGTTAGAAATCTATACTATTATATAAAGGGTGTATTATTGTTATTAAACTATTGTTTAGAAAATTTAAGACTTACAATCTTTGCTGCATTGGATACAACCATTTGATGCCTGACCATCTGCTCCTCCCTCTCAGTTCTCATCGTCCCTACCCCTGATCTCGGCTTCATCACCCACGTCCTGAAACCTCCTTAACCCCACGTCCCAAAAACTCAGTTTTTTTAAATAAGTTTACAAAGAGTCCCTTAATTAGGCGACCCTTCATCCTCCTGATTTACTTGCCGCTCCTTATCTCAGCTTCTCATCGGCACCATGGCTTTTCAGCATCTCAAATCCCGAGCGCTGCTACTTCCGTGTTTGAAGATTGTTCATCTTTGAAACAAGTTGATTCCGAGAAGAAATTGGGGGGGTTCAAGCAAAATCGACCCATGGATTTGGTAATTGTGCAATCTACAACTGGATTCATGTTTCCATCTATGTTTAGTCCTTCTAGGTTACTCAACTCTCCTGGAGTTTTCTCCCCTTCTGAATCTCAGCCCACCAGGTACTTGTACTCTTGTAATGAATAAATTGTAGTTTTTTTATATATCTACAAATGCTTCTTTTATCTGTAATTTGATAACTTCTATGGGTATTTGTTTGTAAAAGTTTTAACAATCTATTTCAACATGCTTGTGTTGTTTATTGTGCTGGGTCATCTTTTGGGTTCATTTTGAATGCTAAATGACTTTATTATGTTGGTTCATCTTCTGCGACGGATAAACTGACGAGTTTGCAATGGAAGAGAAGAAGGGGTTTTTTTGTTGTGTAAATTGGAAAAGAGGGAAAATGGAAGTCGGCATCAACAATGATTCAAGGTCCCAAAAGTCGTAAGTAGTATTTCCCTTTTTGCACGAGAATGCTCATTAAGAGTAATTGAAACCGCCCCTTAATTAAATTGATGTGAAATATCTGTTGTTAACTGTTTCTATTGCCAAGGGTCAACAACTCATGATGGTGATAAGGAAAAAAAAGAAGATCGAGATGAGGATGAAGACAATGAAAATATTGAAGATGAAGAAGAGGACAACGACTAAGATTATGTGTAACGGCTTGTTTTCTATATGTGCGCATAGTTGCCAGTTTTTGGGAGTTTTTCCTTGTTCAAAGTCAAACACTTTGGTTGTGTTTTAGATCTTGCATCAATAGGATCTCTATTGGCATTGGTTGAATAACGATGCATATGTATTTCATGGTAAATACATGAACTCTGCAGAACGTTGATTTTCATGATGATGAAGATGGCTTTAACATGTCGAATGATGTCGGTGGTGGTATGCCATTTTTAATTCAAACTTGTAGTTTAAAACAACAAGCTTTTGGCATATTCTGTACTGATTTATTATCATCTGTTGATGCAGATGAGGGTTATTACGAGCTCATCAGACTCTTATTCATCATCTTCCCACTTATGTGTTGATTTGTTGTAGTTTAGTTAACGTATGAATGAAGTCGAAAGTCCAAAAAAAATACTATTTACATCAAAAGTTACACCATTTTGATGCAATAAATGGTCTAAGGTTGATGTGGCACTATTGATGTAATTCTTACAAATAGGACATACTTTGATCAGTTTTTTTTTTTTTAATTTTGATGTATCATCTTTCAATAGTTGTATTTAAAGATTTATAGTTTGAAAAGTATTTATCTTATCTTATGGGTTGTTTAGTTGTTTTTTCAGTTAAGTCATGTATGGATTAGGGTGTTTGTAACTTTGTATGGATTAGACAAAATTGTTGTCCTGAATAAACAATTTTTGATAAGTACCTGCCAACTTAAACAAAATAGTCACTTTTCTTTTTTTGTTAATTGGTTTCCATTCTTTATAGTTGATTGTAGCTATAGGTTGTCATGCAAACTGGTTATATGGAGATGGAAATGTGAGGAAGGTGCAGTGCATGTCAAAAGGTTTGTGATCATCTATAACTTTTACATCTTATAGTCTTTATTTTATCAGGGTTGCGAATCCCTTCACATTCTCGAGTCATTTCATAAGGGCGCCTGACAGGCTATTTTTAAGAGGGTATTTAATACTTTTTGCTACTTTTTAGGGTTCTTTCATAATTCAGCCACACTTATCTAGATTTTACCTAAAAACTCTCTAGATTCAAGTTTGTATACGCATTTGGAATTGGAGGATAAACTCGTGCTCCATGATTATGCTATTGGGATTTCAATACACATCGTTATTTCATCCCTTAATGAGCATCTTCTTCGCTATTCCTTTTTATTTCTACATTAAATTGATGTTCCCATTACATTTTAATTTTTGTTAATTTGTTCTTGGTGTTTTTATTACTTCCTTCACATTTATGGCTTGTTTATAATATCTCTCATTTATTAGTTTTTCCAGCTCTGTTTATAGCTTTTACAGTCATTGTTCTTTATTTGATTCATCATTTGCTGCACATTAGTTAATATTATATGCATCTCCTTAAATTTCTGCACATCATTCAATATTATGCAATTATTTTACTGCACTTGTCTTATATCATTTAATTTATGCATTCATTCGATTTTTACATCATTTGTTCATTGAATTGTTTTATGCACTCATAGTACGTAACTTATATGTTGACGTGTATCTGTGCAGTCATAAGAGACTGCATCGTCTCTGTGTGGGTATCGTTCGAAGGACATCAGATGGCTACTGCCCCTAAACTGCAGGAAACGGAATGGCATCTGGGCTAGGAGCTGATCTCGGACAACAAGGGAGTCGTTTGGCACTTCTGGGGTGCTGTTTGTGCGTATTAGATAAGAACAGGTTCTGCGTTTTTCCTTGTAATAGCTGGATTCACTATTTCAAAAAAAAAATGGCTGCATTTTTTATGTTGTTTGCGAATAAGTGTCCGTCTTGAGGTTCTGGATAGTTTGCTCCTTGCATTGATTGTTTCTTTATTTATGTTTCCATATTATTATTTTTGCCGGCCAACAAATTACATTGGTTGTTTCTTGATTTATGCTTGCATACTGTTTGAACCCATATCCCTTTCTATCAAGTAATCAATAGATCAAATATGTAAATATGAGTGGAAGCAAGTAGATCTAAGATTAACAGTAAGATTAGTAAGAATAAATATGAAGAACAATCGTAATTGATATTGAATTGCGTTTGAATGATTGACAACAGTGTGCACAAAACAATAACTCTCTATTTCATATTTTCAATCGATACTATTACAATCTGTGAAAGAGCTATTTATATGAATACAACATTGAACGTCAACTACTTGGCCTATTATAATAAGACACGTAAGCAAGGAAGTAACAAATTAAGATACACACGGAGGGTGTGCTTGCCACGTCATCTGATGCATAGTAGTTACTTAATTCTGTTTCATACTTCATCAAAATTGTGGTCTAACAATCTCCCCCTAAGTATGAAAAACAGAATGCTGCACTCTGTTCTACTAAAGGCATAGTTGATTGTGATTGTATCAGAAGGGAGCTGTTTGAGAAATGACTTTGTAGATAGCATCTGTAACTTCTCTGAGCTTCATAAGTTTGTCAAGTCTCTTTTCGATTTTGTCTCTGACTTCTGCATCTTGATTATCAACTGCTACAGAAGCAAAACATTTTATAATGTAGACAACTTCTGTAGAGTATCAGTGAGCATCTTTGATTCTGAAGAAGCTTTTTCTGCTAGGCCTTCTGAAAACAACCCCAACTTCTGGGTTGGTTATCACTTTTCCAATCCTTTGAGCATCAATACCCTCCAAATCTTCATTTGGTGCAGCGATATACAAATTATCAACTTTGTAGTTCAAACCCGTTTGGAAGTCTACTTGCCTTCTGTATCGAATGAAAGACTTCATACATTTAATGATACGGAAGTAAGCAACGCTGTTTTGATCTTCACTCTCTTTGTTCATCTGAGTCTTCATAAATCTCTCCAGAGTGAGCAGATCAGAGGGATTTATTGACAATAGGTCGTTGTCACAGAAATATGATGACTTGTTATCTTCTCTGACAATCTTATAAATTGTATACCAGATTGGAGTTTGTTCGAATTGAGTTGCCTGAAGGAAATGGTCTTGATTGGAATTATGGAATAAGCCTCCTTTTTTGATTGCCTGTGAGTAATAAACTTGTCTTTGATTTCATCACTGACTTGTTGAGAAGATTGCGTTTTGGTATTCCCTATTACCTCTAGTATGAATTTAGCATCTCTGGATCTTTAGGCAGGCGACCTCGATGAGTGGCCGGAAGAGTAGGCGTCAGTGGAGTTTGCTTAGGAGGAGGAGGTGCAAAAGGAGAGGAGGTTGATGCTTTACCTTTTTTGCTTGATTCACCTTCTGACCCATTTCTGTTTTCATCTCCTTGATATTTTCCATGTTCTCCCCCTTCTGAGAATCAGGATCCTGATCCTCAGATCTTTTACGCTTGAGTTCAGCCTTCTTGCACGCTCGGGCTTCTTTAGCTTTCCTTCTTTCTTCAAATGAGGAGGATAAGGCGCTTACCAGAGAAGAGAGCTGGGATATGGTGTTTTCCAAAGTAGTGAGCTTCTGATCCATGTGAGAGTTGCTTGAGTTAGTTTTGGAGGCATACATGGAAGTAAGAGAGTTGATACGGTCAATCATGGCTTTGTGAATGTGCCATATCCGACTTTTTAACCAGTGAGGAGGCAGAGGCAGATGCATCCTCTGAAGGAAAGACAGCAGTGATAAGCTTGTGGATGTCAGCAACAAATGACCCATATTCATCAGCAGAGATGGTGACCTCTGGAGTAGGTATTTCGGAAGGTGGATTGAAGATAGCCTCTGCATTTGATTTAATTCCAGCGTCCAAAGCCTGGAAGTGAGCTTTTGCAGAGTTCTGTTAAGCTTCTGCATTATCAGAAAGAAGCTTTCTGATGTCTTCCAAAGTTTGATTTTGAGATACTTGATGAGCTTGTATGGCTGACAGAGTTTGTTGTTGGGAAACAAGGGATGATTTTAGATCTTCCATAGATCTCTGAATTTGATCACCAAAAGCCTTGAACGCTGCAGTGGTGACAAATTCAGAATGGGTAACCGGTGTATCTCCAACGAATGGAGCCCCTTGTCTCTCGCGTTCAGAGAGGCCCTCATTCACACCTGTTTCGACGTTGAGTGTGGAGGGACTTCCAACCTGTCGTCGATGGCTGTTATTCACAGACACCTCTTCGGTTGTTCGGAAAGGTTTAACGTTATCCCGATCATCAGAGGTTGGGGAGCTAAACACAATGTGCTTACCTTTTGGAAGGGTAAAGACTCCGGTAAGTAGTGCATCCTGTGACTGTAACCCCTCTCATGGGATTTTATCAGCATCTATACTAACAGAAAACATGGACTTACCTTCTGGTTGTCCTATGACATCGTTGGTCACGAAGACATCAACGTTTTGTGTAGTAGGTGACGAGTTCTGGGGCGACTGAACTCTTATAGTTTCATCATCACCTTTTTGAGAGGATGATGAGGATGATGTGGATTCCCCGGATGTGCGTGATGCAGAGCAACAAAGAATCCCCTCTGATCGGTTTGGCTGTTGGTGGTTTGGACTGGGTTGTCCCTTTTCAATGAGTGTAGATGTGTTGACATCTACCTCAGGAGATGTGGGTACCCTTGAGGATCTTGGAGAGAATCTCTCAAATGTGTCTCTATGGACAACTTCTGTACCCTCTTGTATTAAGAGGTCGGGATGGGTAGAAACTCTCTGGTCTGCACTCGAATTCTTTTCAGACTCAGTCTCACTTGACCCTTCACTTTCTAATCTGGGCTCTAACTGCTCTGGGGTAGATACTCTCTGTTCTGAGAATACTATAGAGCGTCTATAAGAAATGAGAGTAAGAGAGGTTGAAGGGATAAGGTCAAGCATGTACCTGGAAAGTTCTCTGGCAGCAGGATAACCGTTGATGTCGATGGTTGGTTTGTGAGAGCTCATCGAGGCTATTTTGCAGAAAGGCTGTAGCAGAGGAGCTTTCAGTGCACCAATTGCTGGGAAGGTGAAGAGTGATAAAAATCGTGGGAACATTAATGCAGGTAAAGGGTTCCCTTGGCTCTGGAGAGAATTTTTGGTCTGAACCGCAACCTTCATTTCCTAGAAGATTAGGCTTGTGTAGTCCAGAGGTCTATTAAAGAACATCCCATACATGATTGTGAGTATGTTCTTACTGGCTTGATCGAGAGACCCGATTTTGCAGGTAAGGCTTTTATTTAGGATTGAGACAAGGACGTTCCACATTGGGGGTAGCTGCTTGCGTTTGAACTCAGAAAGCCTATGGATATGTTCATTGTAACCCAATAATCGAATAAATGCCAACAGAGCTTCTGGTGTGGGATTTGGTTCTAGGTCAGGGTTTGGAATTGTTTGACCTTCAGCTTCAATGAATGGTTGAGGAAGTTGGAAATACTTGGTTATTTTTCTGCGAGTGATTGGGATTTGGACTGCAGATTCAGATTCGGTGGGGTGACCAAAGACTCCAGTTAGGGTATTTTCATCCTTGATAAACATAGTTTGCCAGACTTCTTGTACATAAATTTCAGGAACGTTCGGGTTTGTCAGGGTTAGGGCTCGGTTCAAGGAATGGTTTTGCAGGAATTCAATCATGATCCTGAAATCAGAGAGATAAGTATTGGGATCAAGAAGAACCTGAACATTGTTCGATTTCAATGGTAGCTTCATAACATGAGCACTATCAGCTGTGGAAGTGACCAAGTTGCCATCATCAAGTTGGGGATTAGGGTTTGCAACTGGAGATGCCATTGATGAAGAAAGCTTGATGAGAAGTAAACGCCGATTAGGAAATTTGAGGATTTTTTAGGAAGAAGATGAAGCACAATACTCTTAAAGTTCTAAATCGAGGTTTATATATGAGAAAGAGAGAGAGCACTTGAGTGATTTTTGAATGGGAAGGGTTTTAATTTGGGGACTAACAAAAAACGGTTCGGTTTAGAGGAGTGCGCGCAGTCGTGTCAACATGCAAGGTGTTAGATATTAAAGTATGAGTCAAAGAAGAGATGTCTACAAATGTCAACACACACTTCTTGTTATAACTAATTGTTGTTAGACGCTCCCTTTATGACACATGGCACTTTGTAATTGGCTAGCATTTTGACTTTCTGTCTTTGTATCTGTATAAATAGCATTGTATTGTGTTTGTAAAAATAGTCGATTAATACATTTACATTTTGAAGAATACTGTGCGTAAGTCATTTCATAATCTTTGTTCTTCATTCTGTTTACTGTTCTATTGATTTAAATTGTTAATTGATCTGCTTCCGCAATTCACTCAGATTCAATACTCTCAATTAACAATCGATTTAAAGGAATCTGGAACCAACAATTGGTATCAGAGCCTTCTAATCAATCTATTGATTATTAGATCTCTTCCATTGAAAGAATTCCTTTCAATCGAACAGTATTTTCTCAGATTCAAAATTTGTTTATCAATCCACTCTGTTTTACGAACTTCTGTTGAAACGTTAACAATCTTCTCTTAAATTGAGTCATTCATTTTGTAATCTGAAGAAACAGTGATATTATCGACCTGTTCTTCTTGAGATTTAATTGTTCTAAATTTCTTTCAAATCTTCAAATTTTCTCTTCTATCATACTCAAATGACAAATTCGAGCTTGAATGCTGTTTATACGTCTGGGTCCCTGACTAAACCTCCAACTCTTGTACGTGATGAATATCCACAATGGAAGATTCGAATGGTTAACTTCTATGAGGGATTGGATGCTGAGTTATATCCAATTATTCAAAACGGTCCGTTTGTTCCCACCACTACTATTCCCAGAATTCCAGCCACTGCAAATTCAGATGAGGTACCAGCAAGATCGGTTCGAAGTCAAGGAATAACCGGACCGATGAAGAAAAAGCTAAGGTGGAATTAGCTAAGAAAGCTAAGTCTCTGTTGATAATGGCCATTCCAAATGAGATTTTTCAATCTCTCGGACTCATGTGACACAAAGAAAGATTTATGGGATCAATGGAGAATCTCTTAGAAGGTGGTGCGAAAATGAAAAAGAACGAGAAGAGCTCAAGCTCTAAATGAATATAATAGTTTTCAAGCACTGACTGATGAATCTCTGGAACAAACATTTCATCGATTCAACAATCTGATTAATCTCTGCAAGAGATGTGACATTGTTAGATCAAAGGAAGATAACAATGTTCTATTTCTCAAAAGGTTAAACCCTGAATGGTCAAATCTATCCATGTCACTACAAGCCAATCAGGATCTTGAACAATGGTCGCTGCATGATGTATTCGGTACATCGCAAGCTCATGAAAAAGAAGTTGTTCGAAAGAACAAACATCGGAGGTCCTCGGCTTTGATCTCGAAACAAAAGGAATCGAGAAGACGAAGTGATGACGAGGAAGAAATCGAAAGCCTTCATATCGAGAGGCTGCTCCAGAAGATGACTCTGAATCAGATGATGAAATTAAAGCGTTTGCTGACTCTCTGGCTTTAATAACCAAGCAATTTACTAATCGGTTTGGAAATAGGTCTTTGAAAGGAAATAAACGATTTGATCGTCCCTATGTTCCTAAACAAGAAGTACGAGTAGAGAAAACGAGAAGAAGAAAAGAAAGAAGAAGAATTAAAAAGGAAGAAAGATGTACGCTACGGATGTGGCAAACCCGGACATTACTCGAGAGATTGCGGAGGAGCTGCGGGAAAAGGATAAGACTTATTACAAAAACAAATATAAGTACAATGTCACCGAAAGAGCACACTTTGCGTAAAAAGAAAATCTGGGTGCAAGATGAATCCAGCGGTGATGAAGCCATGTTCTGTGGAATGGCAAACACAAACGAATCCGAGGATCAACCCTCTGAGTCACCGGTTAGTAATTTCTCTGGATCATCTGAGCTTGAACAAACGATTGTGATGTTATCAAACAATTTTGAGGAACTAAAACTGAAACTCACAATTGAAAAGAAATTACGAAAAAATACTGAGAAAACTCTTTCTACAATCAAAAGGGAAAGAGATATTTTCAAAAGAGAAATGGATTTACTTACAGAAGAAAAACTCGAATTAAATACTGCAAAGGAAACAATTTCCATGAGTTTAAAACTTTCTGAAGAAAAACTTAAAAAGGAAATTTTGAATCTCAATAAACTTCTGGAAGAAAAAAGGAAAGAAATCAGAGACAAAGAGAGTGATAGACTCAACTCGTAAAGCAACTTAAAAACTATTTTCGTAAAAGAGAGAGAATTTTTACACATTGAACTTCAACAGAAAAAGCTACAGATTATAACATATCTGGATGCACAGAAGGTTCATGATAAAATTAACACACAAGTAGGAAGATCTGGACTTGGTTTCGAGGACCTAGATCCCTACACGTGTAAGAAAAGGTCAGATCTGAAATCTGTTTTTTGTGTTGGACAAATACAGAAGCCAAAGTTTCCAATTTTGTATGAAAAATCTATTTTTAAAAAATCTAGATATGAAAATCATCATAAAACAAGCAAACTTCAATTCGAAAATATTGAATATTGTTGTAAAACAAATGTTGATCTAAATAAAGTTCAGAAGAAAGATGATATTTTCAATTTTGGTTCAAATAAACATACAATTTTGAATCCAGAGGCTGATATTTTTGTTCCAAGTCAGGCAGAAGAAGATCTACGACTTATGTTTGAAAACGATATTCTCTCTACTCTGGATAAGTGTTTTAGAAATGAAACTCTTTGTGAGAATCATCCAGAGATCACTCCCTGTTCATTTGAAGATTTACATCTTTCTGAAACACAAGAAAGCTTTGCTTTGAGATTACGTATCCATGGGAAAATGACAATAATGATGAAGAATTTTTTGATAACTCTGAAAATTACCTTTCAAATTTAGAAATTAATTCTTTTAAATCATCAAAAGTTATCACAAATAATTCGAAATTATTGATAAAAAGGATGATTATTTGTATACCGATAAATCTCAAGAAATCGTAACTTCGATAGAGATTGTGCTAAACTTTCAAGTGGTATACCTATTCTTCCCGTTTCTCGTTCCGCAACCGAGAAAATCGGCATCTATACATCCGTACTTCTTCGATATGTGTCTCAAAGCCAAAACATGTCTTGAACTTGAGAAAGAGGCGAACTCAAAACCAAAGTGCAAAATCAAAAGATTTTAAACTCTACTTTCTTCCGAAGTTTACTAATATTCAAAAAGGCAAATGGAAATCCTCTAATACTTATGTTCCTTTTTCGGTAAATAACGAGCTTCGCAAAAGTAGATCGAGAGGAAGAACACGAGAGAAGAAAAAGCCAGAACTAA
Organism: Silybum marianum; assembly: GCA_036898165.1. NCBI lineage: Eukaryota > Viridiplantae > Streptophyta > Magnoliopsida > Asterales > Asteraceae > Silybum > Silybum marianum. Next base: position 9,029,491 of record CM072528.1, read on the forward strand.
AACAAAAGTCTAGTCTAGATAGGTTCTCTAGAACAACTGATACTAGAAAAGACTTTAGAAAGAATAATTGTAATTACCATTCTCGCAATGACAATTCAATTCAATCTTCTATGTTTCAGTATTCTGAATGTTTTTCACTGTTCTTAAAGTTAAAACAATTTTTCTCGCAAACCTCTGATCATTCCAATTCACAGTATGTTTATCACAAAAAGAATAAAACTCAAAAACACCAAAAACCAAAAATAAAGTCTTTACCTTCGTTAAATCAAAAAACGAGCATACTCCAAAAGCTAACATAAAAGGACCCATTATGCGATGGGTACCTAAGAAAATACGATTTTTGATTGCAGAAACAGCATGTGCATATCTGGTATCTTGACTCTGGATGCTCGAGGCACATGACTGGATCCCAAAATTTACTATCCAAATTCAAGGACAAATCAGGTGGAATAGTAACTTTTGGTGATAATGGTAAGGGTCAAATAAAAGGCTACGGTACTCTACAAGAAGGTAATATCACCTTATCAAAGGTAGCTCATGTTTCTGGCTTGAAACATAACCTCCTCAGTGTAAGTCAACTTTGTGATTCTAAAATACTAGTAGTATTTGATGAAAAACATTGTTATTTATTCTCTAAGGCAGGTGAAGAACTTTGGAGAGCAGACAGGAAAGGTAACTTGTATATGATGAATTTTACCTCTAAGGATGGTAAGGAAACTTTATGTCTCATCTCCAAAAAGAGTGAAGTTGCGTGGCTCTGGCATCATAAAATGTCTCACTTAAATTTTAATAATCTTGAGATGCTTGTTAAAAACAAACTGGTATCTGGACTTCCAGATATTCATTTTCAAAAAGATCACCTCTGCCCTGCATGTGAAATGGGCAAAATTAAACGAGCATCTCATAAAACAAAAAGTGATCATTCTTGTACTAGACCTCTGCAATTATTACATGTGGATCTCTCGTGGTCCAATTGCAATTCGTAGTCTATACGGTAAAAAGTATATTACGGTACTAATTGATGAATTTTCCGGATATACTTGGCTTGCTTTTGTTCGTCAAAAGTCGAAGTCCCGGTGGTACTACGAATATGATGACCGTAATTCGGGTTCTTCTACATCGAAGAAAATTCGGCAACTTCGAAGTGATAATGGTACGAGAATTCAAAAACGCCAAGCTTGAATCGTATCTTGTTGAACAAGGAATTACTCAAAACTTCTCTGTTCGCACTCCACAACAAAACGGTGTAGTTGAACGTCGCAACGGAACCTTGGTTGAAGCGACGAACGATGCTCGCAGCCTTCGGTCTCCCAATTCACTTCTGGGCCGAAGCTGTTGCTACTGCTTGTTTCACTCAAAACCGTTCAATTATTGTCAAGAGGCATCTCAAAACCTCTTATGAGCTGATTAATAAAAGAAAACCATCTGTAAAATTTTTTCATATCTTTGGCTGCAAATGTTTTATCTTAAACGACAGAGATAATCTTGGCAAATTTGATCCGAAGTCTTATGAAGCTAAATTTTTAGGCTACTCGTTAAATTCAAGAGCTTTCCGAGTTTTTAACTTACGAACAAAAACTGTTATGGAAAGCATAAACACTGACTTCGATGATAACACTCAACTGACTTCTGAACACTCTTCTTCAGAACTCAAGCTTAATACTGTTACTTCTGACTATCTTTCAGGTTCCAGAGAATCCGAGATTGATGCTATTTTTCATGATTTTCTGGGCGACGAAGTTGTGTCAGAAGCTATGTCACCTCCACATTTGCAGATACCAGATATTCTCCAAGCCTCGTGCATTACTCTCTCCGGTCCTCGCTTCTTCTCGTTTCCTCGACACGTCTATTTTTCCGAAGTTCCCACTACTACATACGCGCCCAGACGCTACTTCGTTCCATCATCCGAGGGGGAGACACAAGGACCGGTGACACAACGGATACCGTAAGGACATACGTAAGAAAATAAAGAAGATTTTGTGTTTCCGGATGAAATCATTTCGTCAAATGAAACAACCCATTCAATTTCTCTACCCATAATGACGAAATGGACTAAATCTCACACACCGGATCTTATAATTGGTAGTCCTTCAGGGGTCGAACACGATCTGCCATCGCAAATGAAGCATTCTTTGTTAATTTTCTTAGTATGATCGAACCTAAACGTGTACATGAAGCCTTAGTTGAACCAAGTTGGGTGGATGCTATGCAGGAAGAACTACTTCAATTCGAAAGAAATAAAGTTTGGCGTCTTGTTCCTTTACCAAAAGGCAAAGTTGCTATTGGCACAAAATGGGTATTTAGGAACAAAAAGGATGAAGATGGAATTGTTGTCAGAAATAAAGCTCGTTTGGTGGCTAAAGGCTACTGTCAAGAGGAAGGTATCGATTATGATGAAACCTTTGCTCCTGTTGCAAGACTAGAAGCAATAAGATTATTCTTGGCTTTCTCTGCATACAAAAACTTCAAAGTCTACCAAATGGATGTTAAATGTGCATTTCTTAATGGATGTCTAAAAGAAGAAGTGTATGTCGAACAACTTTGATGGTTTCAAAGATGCAAAATATCCGAATATGTTTATCTTCTTGACAAAGCTTTGTATGGTCTAAAGCAAGCCCCAAGAGCCTGGTATGAACGACTATCTAAGTTTCGATCGCAAAGGATATGAAAAAGGTAAAATCGATACAACTCGTTCATCAAAAGAGGCAAAGGTATGTTAACTATCGTTCAAATTTACGTGGATGACATAATATTTGGTTCTACTCATCAAACAGAAGTTGATTTGTTTTCTAAGTTGATGGAAACTGAATTTGAAATGAGTATGATGGGAGAATTAACTTTCTTCCTAGGACTTCAAGTTAAACAAAGTACCTGCGGTATCTTTATAAATCAGGCAAAATATGTTTCTGACATGCTTAAAAAGTTTCATCTTCAAAACTCATCATCCATGAAAACACCCATCTCCCCTGGTATGAAATTAGGACCTGACTCCTCCGGTAAATGCGGTTGATATTACCGGCTACGGAGGAATGATTGGTTCTCTTTTATATTTAACGGCAAGTAGACACGATATTATGTTTGCCACTTGTCTTTGTGCTCGTTATCAAGCCAATCCTAAAGAGTCTCATTTGGGCCGTAAAAAGAATTTTTAGGTACTTAAAAGGTTCACCATCGTTGGGCCTTTGGTATCCTAAAAATTTACGGATTTGATTTAATGGCGTATACGATTCGATCATGCGGGTTGTAAGCTTGACGGAAAAAGTACATCGTGTATTTGTCAACTTCGGGAAATCGACTTATAAGTTGGACATCCAAGAAACAAAGCTGCGTATCCACATCTACGGAAAGCCGAATATGTTGCTGCTGCTAGTTGTTGTTCACAAGTTATTTGGATGAAGACCCAACTCAGAGATTATGGTCTGATATACGATAAGATTCCCATCCTATGTGATTCTAAAAGTGCTATCGCCATTACAGAAAATCCGATTCGACATTCCAAAACAAAGCATATCGATGTCAGGTATCATTTCATCAAGGATCATGTTGAAAAGGGTACAATCGAAATGTATTTTGTTTCTACTGATTATCAACTTGCTGATATTTTCACAAAAGCTCTTGATGAGAGTCGTTTTAACTTCTTAATTAGCAAGTTGGGAATGCTTAATATGTAACAATGATTTCTTCGTAAGCATCCGAAGCCTGCGAACTATTCGACGATACTTCGAAGTCATCGAAGTCTCTCGATGTCGTCGAACTCTTCGAATACTTCGAAGCCTACGAATTCCTCTGATTTTCTGTTTCATAATAATATTCTTCTTTCAAGAAATATCATAAAGTACAGATTGAGAAACGAGGTAAAGAAGCTACTACAGGGGGAGTTCATCATTCAAGGGGGAGTTTACCATTCACGGGGGAGTTTCACAATGAAGAAGATATTCGTCTAAGTCTAACTCTGGTTAGCTGTCTTCTGATTTACTATTTTACTTAAATTTTATTTGAATCTATCTGCTCTGAGTTTCTCTTGCCGCCAAGGTCTCTTAGACTTTTGATTCATTTCAAATTTTTTTAAAAATATAAATCAAGTCGACATGTTTTTCAACTTAATTTTCTATAAATTGATAATTCTTATAATTTCCATTAAATATATAAATTCAATCAACTCTTGCCTCCAAGGTTGTTTAAATCTATATGTTTAATACAAATTCTTCTTTATTATTCTTTTATAGAAACTAAACTCTCATGTGATTTTTGTTCTCACTTGACTGATTTTTAAACTTAAATAAATAAAATTAAGATTAAATTCTGTGTTTATTCAATTAATTCAACATTAATTGATTAATTAAACAGATTTTTTTTTACTTTTGTTTATTTCTGCTTTTAAGAAAAATCGCATCTGCTACTAAATCATCATCACACATGTGTCTCGTCGTACACGTGTCTCCAATCGACACCCTGCATGTGTATACCCGCGTGCTTACCTCAGCTCAAATGAACCGTTTTTTGTTTCTCCCCAAACTGAATAACCCCTTCCCATTCTACAGTTTCTCTCTCACATAAAACCCCCAATTTCAACCTTCATCTTCTTCCTCGCAAATATTCCCCAAATCAGTGTTTATTCTCAGTGCAAAGACAAAGTGTTCTACTGTCAAGCATTCAACAGTTCAAAATGGCTTCCAACTGTGCCATCCTACCAACAATGATGAAGACAGAATCATCGATTCCACTGCTGATAGTACTCCCATTGTCAAACTGCCATTGAGGCGAACAATGTGCAGGTACTGCTCAACCCTAACACTTATCAACCGGAATTTCGCATCATGATCGAGTTTCTACAACAGCACCAGTTGAATCGCGCCCTAACCCTAACCAACCCAAACATCCCTGAAATCTATGTCCAAGAACTGTGGCAAACAATGATCATCAAAAATGATGAAACACTCGCCGGTTCTGTCACCCATCCTGAACAAGTGGAAATTCTTTGTTCAAATCCCAATCACCAAAAGAAAACTCGCCAAATATTTTCATCTTCCCTTATCGGTGATCGAAGTCGACGGGCAAACCATTCCCAATCCTCGCCTAGAAGAAAACCCTTCCACAGAAGCCCTCCTAGCCTTCATCAATCTTCTGGGTTACAATGAACCTCTTACCAGGCTGTCCGAATTCAAAAGGAAGAAGTTGCCCCCAATGTGGAATCTACTCGTCTCCATACTCAACAAGAGCCTAACCTGCAAAATAGGTTCTTTGGATCAAGCTAGCCGAAACATTCTGACGATTATGTATGGGATGTTCTACAATCGCCCCTTGGACTATGCGAGTCTCATCTTCCAAGAGATCAAAGCAGCTGTGCATACTAAGGTGCTACATCAAAGTCAGGGGAAGCCACTACCAGCTCTCATGTTTCCACGCTTTCTCTCCCTCATCACTCATCCTGCTATTGGGGCAATCGAAGCTCCCCTGATTCAGCCATTCTGCAAAATTGCATCAATGAGCTCCCATCGATCAACCATTGACAGCATCGGCTACTTCCGCACCCGCAGAACTATCCGGTACATGCTAAACCTAATCCCATCTAGCTCTTCTAATCTCCAAATCTATAGAAGCTCTATGGTTTTCTCGAACGAGAGAATTCCTACCCCGCAGCACTTAGAGCCGGTGTAGGTGGTCAGGGGTCTGGTGAGCATGAGATTGAAAAAACTAGGAGTGAACATCCAAGTGCTTCTACCCATGCCGACCTTCTATTAAATGAAGGTACAGAAGATGTCCACAGAGACACATATGAGTGTTCCTCTCCAATTCCCCAAAGGGCAACCACAACTTCGAGGTTGACGTCACCACGTCTCCACTCATTGACTTAGAACGGCCGATTCAAACCACCCGAAACCGGCCGTTCGGAGGATACTTCTTCTTCTTCGAATCAAATTCAACCGGGGAAAGCACCTCCACTTCATCATCCTCCCAACAGATGATGATGATAATATAAGAGTTCATTCGCCCCGAACTCGCCACTTCCTTCACCACATGTTCATGTCTCCGTGACTGACATACCAGTAAGCACAGAGGATGCGTCCACATCCTCTCCTAGGATAGATGCTGATGAATTCCCATCAGAAGGGGTTACAGCCTAGGAATGCACCTCTTACCGGAGTGTTTACACTTCATCAAGGTAGCATACTGTCTTCAGCACCTCATCCCTCTGATGATGAGGATACTGTTGAAACAGTCAGAACAACCGAAGAGGAGCCTGTGCATAACCCCTCAAGGACAAAGTTGGAAGTCCTTCCACACTCAACGTCAAAACAGGTGTAGAAGGCCCCTCTGAACGCGAGGGTAAAGGGGCTCCATGTGTTGGAGATGCACCGGTTACATCTTCTGATTTTGTCACTAATGCAGCGTTCTTGGCATTTGCTGATCAAATTCAGAGATCTGTGGAAGATCTAAAATTATCCGCCACAACTAATCATTCTATTCTTCTGAGCCTTCAATTTCAAATTGAAAGGCAAAACTCTCTTTTAGCAGATCTTCAGCGACAAATGAGTTCCTCTCAAGAAGATCAGAAGGCCTATCTTGCTGAACAACTTCTGCTCTTGAATAATGGTCTTCAAGCAAATACAGAGGCAATATCTCAACTTCCAGAATCTTTACGTGCCTCTGTAGACTACAGCTCTCTGGTGGCCGACATACAGAAGATTGTCAAGACCATCATCACTTCTGATGATCCCTCTGTGTCTACGCTTGTCAAGAAGTCTGACCTCGCCTCTTTCCAGAAGATTATTCTTGAGCGAATGTCGACCATCGCTTCAAAGTACTCTTCCAAGCCCTCCACATCGTCAACTGACCAGAAACTTGCCGCTCTCGAAACTACTATCTCTCAACTTGTGCCTCTGGTTTCTTCTCTTGCTGAGGCGTTTACTTCCAAGAAGAAAGCCAAGGAAGAAAGGGCTTGCAGAAAGGCCGAACTGAAAAGGAAACGTTCTGAGGATCAGGATCCTGATTCTCAGAAGGGGGAGAAAGGTTCTAAGCCTAAGCAAGCCAAACAAACACCACCGGTACACAAACACGAACACCGCCGACTCTTCAACGCCAACACCATCAAAGAACCCTCTTCTTCAAAACAAGTGCCACTCACTCCAACACCTCTGGCTACGCATTCGGTCCTCTACCCGCAGATCCGCAGGCTAGCTAAGTTTATTCTGGATCTTATGGGAAAAAGCGGAATCCCAAGCTCTCCTACCGAAAGGGTGAAGTAGTCGAGCTCACGAAGAACGAGAACGAGCTAAAGCCGCAAAGGAAAGAGCTAAAAGGGCCGGAGAGGAGGATGAGGAAGTGTTCGGAGCCGAAAAAGAGAGAGCGAGAAGAGATAATACGCCGCAGGCTAATAGTTGAAGAACAAATAGAGATAGAGAGGTGAAAAAGAGAACTCGGAAAGAGAAAAGGCTAGACTTAAAGAAGAACTACGAGAGACAAGATTTTGAAGTCAAGAAAGAGCAAGAGTCGGAAGCGAGAGGCCGCTCGTGAAGCGAGAAGGAGATCGTAAGAGAAGAATTTGAAGAAAAATTAAATAAAGTTGGAAACATTGTTGGAAACATTGAACTTCCAACAATTGAAGTTGAGAAAAGGCACATGTATGCTCCAACGGATCGGAAGATTTATCTCATGATGCCTAACTTCGCCAACCAATACAATGTTAGCGAGTGAAGTTAAAGATAACTTCATGGCACATAAACAAGACAGAAAGACAGCTTTTCACTACCGTTCCAATTACAAAGATAACGACCATGAAACATAAACGGTTTCAAGATACACCCATTTGGTACACAATCTACGAGATAGTCGGATCAAACAACAAAAGTTATTACATATGTGATAATGATCTGTTGTCCATCCATCCGGTGATCTCATTTTTCCGGAAGAATTTATGAAGACTCCTTTCGAACGCAAAGATCCACAAGACCAAAGTTGCCTACACTAGAATTATTACGTGTATGAAATCATACATTAGATACAAAAGGCGGGTCGACTTCCGTATTGGATTAAATTTCAAAATGGATAATCCGGCTATCTCTGCACCAAATGAGGAACTTGAAGGGATAAGCAAATTCGAGTGGGTAGACTTCTCATCGAACCGTAAGAGGGAATCATCTTCAAAAGACCAAATAGAAAGAGCTTCTTTCGCATCAAAGAAGCTCACAAATACTCTTACGAGGTAGTCTACATCATCAAGAGCTTTCTTTGGCTTAGACACGACAAATCCAGAAGTTGCAAAGAAAATAGAGAAAAGACTTGATGGACTTCAGAAGAACAGAGAGCTTATCAATAATATTTCAAGTATCATCGCTGCTGTTGATCCACTCTGAAGAAATTTTTTTTTTGACTTCATACTTAGGGGGAGAATGTTAGATATTAAAGTATGAGTCAAAGAAGAGATGTCTACAAATGTCAACACACACTTCTTGTTATAACTAATTGTTGTTAGACGCTCCCTTTATGACACATGGCACTTTGTAATTGGCTAGCATTTTGACTTTCTGTCTTTGTATCTGTATAAATAGCATTGTATTGTGTTTGTAAAAATAGTCGATTAATACATTTACATTTTGAAGAATACTGTGCGTAAGTCATTTCATAATCTTTGTTCTTCATTCTGTTTACTGTTCTATTGATTTAAATTGTTAATTGATCTGCTTCCGCAATTCACTCAGATTCAATACTCTCAATTAACAATCGATTTAAAGGAATCTGGAACCAACACAAGGGCACGATGAAGGACACGTGTAAAGGAGAACTGACAAGTGAAATGATTTGGCGCTTAAAAACGATTGAGTGTTCCCTCCTTAAAAAGAATATTAAAAGGAAATTAATTATAAGAAAATTATTATTTAAAAAACAGATAAACTGTTGATTAAAAAATGATTTTAGAGTAATTAATTCCTTTTAAAATCATTAAAATCAGACATTTGGAGAGAAAGCTTTTTGTTCCAAATGAAAGTTTTTGAATTCGAAACCAGGTATTTATATAAAAAATTAAAAATAATAAGAAAATTTTAGATAACCTTGAAGGCAAGAGTTAAATAAAATAGGCTTATTAAAGAAAATTTAGAAAGAAATACAGAGGTAAAGAATATCTGGTCATAGAAAGTAATTTTGACCCAAAAATATGTCAAAGAACTTATTTTCAAAAGAATTTAAGTTGAATCTGAAACATCTTTGTAACCTTGACGGCAAGAGTTAATAAGAAGAAACAAATTCAAAGAAAATTGTTAAGTAAAGAGAGGTTCAGAAAACATCTAGCAGAAGTTAGTCTTTGTACACCCCCCCTCGAGCATGGAAGATGTGCTCCCCCTCAAAAATTTCATTCTGTTCTGCCTTTTTTTTAAAGAATATTTTTTTTAAATGCTCCCCTTTGAAGATTGCATTCTGCTCCCGCTCGCAAATGTAAGAGTTGCACCTATTCTATGAACACTTGGATCAGACAATGTAAGAAGTGGTACAGAGGTGTCCAGAGGCTTCTGTGTGCCTTTGAGAGATCTGCAGAAGCAACCAAAGACTTCTGGCCTTTTCTGAGATGTGTCGAGCCTAAAGTGTCGACAAAAATTGAGACAGAAATAAATAATTTGACAAAATTCTAAGAGAATCAAAGAATTGAGTAAAATTACATATTTAACATGCCCAATTTGCTAACAAGGAAATTAAAACGAGTTTCATCCAGAGCTTTCGTGAAGACATCAGCAAGCTGAAAGTCAGTAGAGAGAAAATACATCTCGATTGTGCCTTTCTCTACATGATCTTTGATGAAATGATACCTGACATCAATGTGATTTGTTTCGGAGTGCTGAACTGGATTTTCGGTAATGGCAATGGCACTCTCTGAGTCACACAGGATTGGAATTTTGTCGTATATTAAGCCATAGTCTCTGAGCTGAGTTTTCATCCAGATAACTTGTGAACGAAAGAATCGGCGACAACATACTCGGCCTTTCCGCCGTGGATGTTGACAAACAGTTCTGCTTCTTAGAAGTCCAACTTACAAGTCTGTTACCCAGAAGTTGACAGCTTCCAGAAGTACTTTTGCGATCCAATTTGAAACCTACATGATCAGAATCTGTATATGCCATTAAATCAAATTCAGAAATTTTTTGGATACCAGAGACCAAGGGATGGAGATCCCTTGAGATATCGAAAAATTCGTTTAACAGCAGCCAAATGAGATTCTTTGGGATTCGCTTGATAGCGAGCACAGAGGCAAGTGGCAAACATAATATCTGTCTACTAGCAGTCAAATACAGAAGTGATTCGATCATACCTCGATAACCCGTAACATCCACTGAGTTCCTAGAAGGATCAGGGCCTGGTTTCGCGCTAGTAGAGATAGGAGTTTTTATTGGAGAGGAATTTTGAAGATGAAATTTTTTAAGCATATCAGAAACATACTTTGCTTGATTTATGAAAATGCTAGAGGAATTTTGTTTAACCTGGAGTCCTAGAAAGAACATTAGTTCTCCCATCATACTCATTTCAAATTCTTGTTCCATTAACTTAGAAAACAAATCAACTTCTGATTGATAAGTAGAACCAAAGATTATGTCATCCACATAAATTTGAACAACAATTAGCATACCTTTGCCCCTTTTGATGAACAGAGTAGTATTGATTTTACCTTTCTCATAGCCTTTATTGATCAGAAACGTAGATAGACGTTCGTACCATGCTCTAGGTGCTTGTTTTAGACCATATAAAGCTTTGTCAAAGAGATAGACATATTCTGGATGTTTAGCATCTTTAAATCCAACAGGTTGTTCAACATACACTTCTTCTTTGAGATATCCATTCAGAAATGCACATTTAACATCCATTTGATAGACTTTAAAGTTCTTGTAAGCAGAGAAAGCCATAAATAGTTGTATCGGCTCAAGTCTTGCAATAGAGGCAAAGGTTTCATCGTAATCGATTCCTTCTTCTTGACAATTCCCCTTAGCAACCAGTCGAGCTTTATTTCTGATCACGATGCCATCTTCATCTTTCTTGTTTCTGAAAACCCACTTAGTTCCAATAGCTACTTTGTTCTTTGGCAGAGGAACAAGGTTTCAGACTTTGTTTCTTCAATTGTAGCAATTCTTCTTGCATAGCTGATACCCAACTAGGTTCTTGTAAAGCTTCATGAACTTGTTTTGGTTCGATCATACTAAGAAAATTTACAAAGAATGCTTCATTTGCAGTAGCAGATCTTGTCTTAACACCTTCCGAGGGATTGCCAATGATGAGGTCTGGAGTGTGAGACTTGATCCATTTTGTCATCCGAGATTGTGTTACTGGTTGAGCATGTACTTCTGTTTCAGAGGATGGAATTTCTGCTGGAAGAGATTCAGAAACAGAAGGCATATGAGTAACTTTTGGACATTCACTTGATAAATCAGGGATGACAGAAGGTGCTGAAGTGCTCTCAGCAGGAGATTCAGGACCAGAAAATGTAATTCCAGAAGCTTGAAGAACTTCAGGAATACTCGATGATTGAGGAATTGTTCTTGGTTCTGGAAGTATCTCTTCGCCCATAAAATCTTGAAAAATAGCATCTATTTCAGATTCTCTGGTTCCTGAAAGATATTCAGAAGTCACAGTGTTAAGTTTAAGTTCAGAAGTAGAATACTCAGAAGTTAAATGAGTTTGATCATCAAAATCGATGTTAATGCTCTCCATAACAGTCTTAGTATGTAAGTTAAAAACTCGAAAAGCTCTTGAATTTAACGAATATCCTAAGAATTTAGCTTCATCCGATTTCTAGTCAAACTTGCCAAGTTTTTCTCTGCCATTTAAAATGAAACACCTGCATCCAAAAATGTGAAAGAATTTAACACAGGGTTTTCGATTGTTAATTAGCTCATAAGAGGTTTTGAGATGCCTCTTGACAATTATCGAACGATTCTGGGTGAAACATGCAGTGGCTACAGCTTCAGCCCAGAAATGGATGGGTAGTCCAGAAGCAGGAAGCATTTTTCTGGCAGCTTCAACCAAGGTTCTGTTGCGCCGCTCTACAACCCCATTTTGCTGAGGAGTTCGTACAGCAGAGAAGTTCTGTGTAATTCCATTTTCAACAAGGTATGCGTCAAGTTTGGCATTCTTGAATTCAGTACCGTTGTCACTCCTTAGCTGTTGAATCTTTTGGTGTAAGAGAACTTGGATTCTGGTCATCATATTTTGCAATACAATGGGTACCTCAGATTTCTGTCTTACAAATGCCAGCCATGTATACCTGGAAAATTCATCAATGAGTACCAGTATATACTTTTTGCCAGATAAACTTTGTGTTGCAATAGGACCACAAAGATCAACATGTAGTAATTGCAGAGGTCTTGTACAAGAATGACCACTTTTTGTTTTATGAGATGCTCGTTTTATTTTTCCCATTTCACATGCGGGGCAGAGGTGATCTTTTTGAAATTGGACTTCTGGAAGACCAGTTACCAAATTATGTTTAACAAGCATCTCAAGATTATCAAAATTTAAGTGAGACATTTTGTGATGCCATACCTATGTAATTTCACTTTTTTTGGAAATAAGACAGAGGGTTTCTTTACCGTCCTTTGATGTGAAGTTCATCATATACAAATTACCTTTTCTGTCTGCTCTCCAGAGTTCTTCTCCTTCCTTAGAGAACAAGTAACAATGTTTTTCATCAAATAAAACAAGTATTTTAGAATCACAAAGTTGACTTACACTTAACAGATTATGTTTCAGTCCAGAAACATGGAGCTACTTTTGATAAGGTAATGTTACCTTCTTGTAAAGTACCGTAACCTTTTATTTGACCCTTACCATTGTCTCCAAACGTTACAGCTCCACCACATTTGTCTTTGAATTGGGAGAATAAGTTTTTTGATCCAGTCATGTGCCTTGAGCATCCAGAGTCAAGATACTAGATATGCACACGCTGCTTCTGCAATCACAGTCAGAGTTTTTTAGGTACCCATCTCATTATGGGTTCTTTAATGTTAGTTTTAACCTTTTCATTCTTTTTAATTTGCATATGACTTGATATTGCAGAATTTAAAGGTCTGATCTTTTTGTTTGCAGTATTATTGATTTTCTTTGGTTTAACTTTAAATGAGAAATTATTATAAGAATGATCAAAGGACCTCGAGAAAAATTCCTTTAGTTTTAAAAATAAAGAAAAACATTCAGAATTATGAGACATAAAAAATTTCATTGAATTTTCATTAGAATAATGATAATTACAATTCTTCTTATTTCTGTCTATACTAGTATCAATAGTTCTATTGAACTTCTTAGCTAAGCTAGACTTATGCTTAGAATCATAAGTGTTCTTCTGTTGAGACTTCCTCTGATAAACCTTCTCTGGAGTTTTCTGAATTACTAAAACAGAAGTAGAAAGATTAGATTTCCATTTGCCTTTCTGAGCAGAAGTAAACTTTGGATAACAAGGTTGAGATAATTTTGACTGAACAAAACATTTCTTTTTAAGACTTTCTTCCTTCTCAAGTTCAAGACAAGATTTGTCCTTAAGACACATTCCAATAAAATCTGGATGAATGATCACAGGTTTTCTCTGTTCTATTGGAGGAACAGAAAAAGTTGGTATTCCACTTGGATGTCTTTCGATATTCAGACCAGAGGCTTTGATTTCCAGAGATTCATTTGTAAATAAGAAAGGAGCTTCCTTATTCTTAGTTACTTCTGGGGCCTTTTTGTATTCTGAAGGAAAATGATTTTCTACATTTGAGAGATACTTTTCTGAGTTAAAGAAATCATCATCTTGATCATCGTTTTCCCAAGGGTATGTAATAGTTTCAAAACAGTCTTGAGATTCAGAAGGATTTAAGTCTACAAAAGAACATGGAACTATCTCTGGATTATTTTCTGAAGAAAGTTTCTGAATATTTTCAAATTCAAAGCATTTATCCAGAGTGGATAAAATATCTTTCAAAGCTTAGACGTAGCTCTTCTTCTGCCTGTAAAGGTATAAATACATCCGCCTTTGGATTTAAAGTTATATGAACACTTGAGGCAAATCTGAAAATGTCCTCCTTCTTCTGAATTTTGTTCAGATCAACTTTTATTTTTCCAGAAAAGTATTCGATGTTTTTGAATTTGAGTTTTCGTTGACGACAACTATTTTCAAGCTTTGGTCTTTAAAAATTGATGGTTCATATAAAATTGGAAACATAGGCTTTTCTTTTAGTCCTAGACAGAAAACAAAATTCAGAGTTGATCTTTTTTCACACGTGTAGGGATCTAGATCCTCGAAACCAAGTCCAGATCTTCCTACTTGTGTATTTATTTTGTCATGAACTTTTTGAGCATCCATATATGTTTTAATCTGTAGCTTTGTCTTTTGAAGTTCAATATGCAAAAACTCTCTTTCCTTCTGAAAATAGTTTTTAAGTGCAACAGAATTTAATCTGTCACTTTCCTTAGCACTAATCTCCTTTTCTTTGTTTTCCAGAAGTTTGTTTAATCTCAATTTCTCTTCTTTAAAACTTAACTTCTGTGTTTTTTAAATTTTTGGAAATCTTCTCATTTTCAACATTGAGTTCCAGTTTTTCTTCAGTTAGAAGATTAATTTCTCTTTTATAAATCTCTCTCTCTCTCTCTCTCTCTTTGAGTTTTAGAGAGAGTTTTTTCAGTCTGTTTCCTCAATTTCTTTTTAACTGTAAGCTTTTGCTTAAGTTCTTTAAAATTCTTTGATATTTCAAAAATGGTGTTTTCGAGTTCAGATGTGTCAGAGAGAGTACATACAGGTGGTTCAGAAGGCTGATCTTCTGATTCATTTGTTCTGGCCATTCCGCAGAACATAGCTTCATCACCACTTGACTCATCTCCCAGCCAATTTTCTTTTTCTGCAAAGTGAGCTCTTTCATCAACATTGTACTTATATTTATTCTTGTAGTACAAATTGTCTTTGTTTTGAGGTCCTCTGCAATTCTTTGAGTAGTGCCCTGGCTTGCCACATCGATAACACACATCATTCTTTCTCTTTGTCTTTGTTTTCTCAGATCTCTGGATCTCTTGTCGAGGTGCATAACTGGGAACAGGGCGATCAATCCTTTTGCTTCCTTGGAAAGTTCTATTACCAAATCTTTTCGTGAATTGTTTGGTAATAAGTGCCAATGAATCAGCAAAAGCTTTGATATCGTCATCAGAGTCAGAATCATCTTATGGGATTTCTTCTGACATGAGAGCCTTACTTTTCCCTTCCTTCTCAACATCCTTACTCCTTCTGACTGATCCTCTGGACTCAGAAATTAAAGCCAGAGGTCCACCAATAGTGTTTTTCTTCTGAACAACCTCTTTTTCATGGGCTTGAAGAGTGCCAAAAACATCATGTAGAGACCATTGTTCCAGATCCTGATTGGCTTGTAAAGACATAGAGAGATTTGACCATTCAGGGTTTAGTCTTTTGAGAAATAAGACATTATTGTCTTCTTTGGATCTGATGATGTCGCATCTTTTACATAGATTTATCAGAGTGTTAAATCTATGAAAAGTCTGTTCCAGAGATTCTTCAGAAATGGCCTGGAAACTGTTTTATTCATTTAGAGCTTGGGCACTTCTGGTTTTCTTCATTTTTGTACCACCTTCCAGAATGTTTTCCAATTGATCCCATAGCTCCTTGGCACTATCACAGGAATCCAGAGATTGGAATATATCATTCGGAATAGCCATGATTAATAGACTTTTAGCTTTTCTGGACAATTCAACCTTTGCCTTCTCTGGATCCGTCCAATTATCCCTTGATTTTGGAATACTCCTAGCAGGGACCTCATCTGTAGCAGGAACCCTAGGGATAGTTGTCATTGGAATGAACGGACCATTTTGAACAATAGGATATAGATCAGCATCTAATCCTTCAAAGAAGTTGATCATCCGGATTTTCCATTGTGGATATTCATCACGTATTAGAGTAGGAGGTTTAGTCAGAGAACCAGAGGTGTATACAGCGTTCAGATTTGAATTAGCCATATTACCAGAAACAGAGATTTTGAAAACTACTAAAGATTTGTTGAAATTTGAATCCAATTAATTTCAAAATGATCGAAAATAAGACTGAATACTTACTAATCTCAAATTTAAACATAAATTACCACAGATTTAGAGAAAATTGTAATGAATTTAACAAAATCTCGTAAAACAGGGCAGAGTGAAGAACAGGTGCTTAAAAATGGAAAATATTGTCAATAGAAAAGGGATTTCTCCAAATGGAAGAGATCTAATAATCAATATATTGATTATCAGGCTCTGATACCAATTGTTTGAACCGAGATCCCTTTCTATCAAGTAATCAATAGATCAAATATGTAAATATGAGCGGAAGCAAGTAGATCTAAGATTAACAGTAAGATTAGTAAGAACAAATATGAAGAACAATCGTAATTGATATTGAATTGCGTTTGAATGATTGACAACAGTGTGCACAAAACAATAGCTCTCTATTTCGTATTTTCAATCGATACTATTACAATCTGTGAAAGAGCTATTTATATGAATACAACATTGAAAGTCAACTACTTGGCCTATTACAATGAGACACGTAAGCAAGGAAGTAACAAACTAAGATACACACGGAGGGTGTGCTTGCCACGTCATCTGATGCATAGTAGTTACTTAATTCTGTTTCATACTTCATCAAAATTGTGGTCTAACACATACTATTATTGTTAGCCAACAAATAACATTGGTCCTTTCTTGATTTATACTTCACATATTGTTTATTTTTCAATTTGAGAACATGTTCAAAATTTTTAATGAGTATAATCAGAAGGTGGTCGTCACCAACAAATTACATTTGTTCTTTCTTGATTTATGCTTGCATATTATGTTTTTTTCAATTTGAGAAGTTCGTCTCCCGTATACTTTGTTTAGGTTCATGGATTGGGTAACGATTTTGATGTTTGAAGAAGCAATGATTATCTTTGTGCAACCACTATAAAAAACATCGAACAATTAGTTTTGGATTAATAGTGTTAAAGCTATAGGATGCTTTCTAAATTGACTAGGCTTATCTTTTGTCAATCAAATAAACCTTTTAGTATGATTGAATGATTTATGAATAATTGATAATAGCCAATTAGTATACGATTAATACAGTTTTGACAAACGAGAAATAGTTTGTCATTGTTGACGATGACAATGGATTGGTATGGAACTCAGTAAGCGTACCTTGACTATTCCCATTGATTTAATTGTTTGAAATCAACTAATCCCGCGACTTAGAAGAGTTGAAATCATCTTTGTTTTATATCTCTATATTGGCCTATTATTTTACACAGCACTCGCTGATACCTTTGTCAATACTTGTAAATGAATTGTATGATTTGCATTAATTAATGTGATTTATGGTTTTTTAATGTATTAGTAAAGGAGGCTGGTTTATGTGTGATCTCTCATGTGACATTTCTTGAAACACTGAGTAAAAATATAATGTATTTTTTTGCTTTAGTCTTGATGAATTGTTGGCCTTGAGTTCTTATCTTGATTTATAGAAGTAATTCATTGTTTTAGTCAATATTTTCCTTGGATAAAGAACAGAAATCAGAGTAATGGTTAATGGAATTGGTTACTAGAAGTATTGCATAAATAAACTTAGGCTCAACATTTTCTGTAAGAATGTGATTGGTTTTCTTATTTTGTTATGATCATATGATGTTTAGTTTTTTGTACAATCTTCCACCGTTTGTTCATAATCTATCAAGACAAGACCCCGTTCTCGATCCCGATCGTTTTCTCGGTCGTCTTCCAAAAAAATTACAAAATATATGTACACATTATCAATCAAACACTTGTACTTATTAAGTTGAAAATTTGAATTATGCAGATTTTTTGGTCTTGCTCACCGTTCTTGTTTGGTTCAAGATTCTTGATTGAGTTACCCTTTTACTGTTTTACACCGTTGTAATACTTATATTATATGAAACTTATAGTTGTTTAGAATCTCTCGTGAAAGCACAAGATATTTCATTTTTTAAGAGAAAAAAATAATAGAATTGTTCATGTGTAATTTTTTATTAACTGAAAATATTGTAATTTTGTTTTGTTAAATTATGAATTTTAGTTAGTTGTTGCATTAATCTTTTATTTATGGTTTGCAAAAAAAAATATTCACATCTCGCTGCATTGCAGCGGGTACATGACTAGTACATTTAAAAATACATATAAAAGTATATATAAAAATACATTTTTTTGTAAAAATCGGTCTGGGCCTTAACCGGTCCCATAACCGGTCCCGGGCCGAGCCGGGCCAGGCCGGGCCGTCGAATCCCTCCAAATGTGTAACCGGTCCTAGATATCGGGGCTGTAACCGGTCCCAGGCAGGGTCGGGCCTCAATCGAATTTGGTCTCGGGCCAGGCCAGGCCCAAATGGCCATCTCTAGGGGGTGTATTTATAATCTCCCTTATAAAATCTTTGCAATTCCATTCTCACTCTCCAAACCACCTCTTCCAAATACTCTTGATCTTCCCTTTCTAGAGATGCAGGCAATCCGAACACATACACACAGATCATCAAATTCACAAAAATGGTGAAGGTACAGATCTGTTTATTAATTCAAAAATCGACTCTTTTTTGAATTTGTTTGAATCGGGTTATCTCAATTTGTATCATTAATCTTATTTGCAGCAAAAGATTGTGGTAAAGGTGACTGATAACAAAAATAACACGTATGAAACATGGCACAATAATGGTACAAGTGCACACCACTATTGCGTTCGCTTGACAAGTAATACAATGGTAAGTCCAAAGATCGTTTTCCACGGGGATTGACTACTAAGAATTGGAGATTTTCTTACAAGCTTCCGGTGCAAAGTTTAGAGTTTATTAAAAATGATTTGTTGTTGGTGGAATATTAAAGTCTAAAAAATAACAATTAATAAAAAGTGGGTATGGGTATAAGTTTTCACCCGAAAGTCGGTCACGATGTAATCCCATATAATTTTCTCCTCTCGAAGCTACGTCATATAGGTTGTGAAAACGGTTTTATTATAAAGCCGCCACAAATGTTAACCTTCGGTTTGCCAATCATACATAAGTAGATCTCGAAGATCTTAGCTCCGCCGGATGTGGAGGGATGCGCATATCTCTATGACACACCCACTCGATCGACATCTGAACCTTAGTACGATTATGCAAAAACCCATATCTCTATGCGATTATTGAAGACTTTCTCAAACTTCCTTGCATAATTCAAGCCGTATTTCGGATTCGCCCCTCTCGAGGTCTATGATCTAATATTAACACTTAAAGTGATCAGCTTGTCCGTGTTGAGATGAAGCTTCAACTCGAATGACCAAACCGAAGAGTTAGCAAAAAGTAGCAAAAAGAGACTTGAGAGAGGAGAGGGACCTCTCGATGGTGTCTTCTTCCTCTATTTTGTCTTCATTTCCTTTGCCATTTTCCTCATCACTTTCATGAAAGTTCCAGCCCTTGACCAATTTGAATCCTGCATCTTCTAACACATATTTGGCAATAAATCTCCGTTAAGGATTTTCTGCAGCTACACAAACTGTTCGCCACAGTGGCTCGCCAACTCCAAACCGACACATAAACTAATCAAAATACAAACTTTTATCCTCAACAACTCCAAATGAAAATAAATAAATAAAAAAGGGAAACATAAACACATAAAAGAAAAATGCATACTAAAAAAGAATAAAAAGACACACTAATGAAGTGTAAATAATACTCAAAATGAGAGTTATTAGTGACCATGACCAGCGACAAGAAAACTTGCAAGGCTCTGAAAAACGCTGTTAGTCTCTGCGGTAAGATCACTTTTCGTAATTTATCTCGGTTGAATTGCCTTCACTACTTCATTTCACATTTTCTAGTTTAAATTTGAAACAAATTGAACACCTTTGATCGATCATCGAAGGTATTCAAAATTCGGTTACAGATTCCAAAACTACAATTCCGAAGGAAATTGTCGACGAATTTGAATTTTATAACTTAAATGTTGATTTGGATTGGGGATATGACATTCATGCATTGTTTTTTTTTCTTCTAATAACTAATTAGATCTAGATCTATATTAATAACTAATCTAAACTTTATTACTAAATTTTAATTGACTGAATAGTCTGAAATTTGATAAATAGGTGTTGAATCGACATCATTTGTGGGATCAGATAAAGACCAGATAGCGGTGACTGGTAAAGGAATTGACTCGGTGGAATTGATGACTTTGCTACGGAAAAGCGTAGGATACATAGAGCTAGTGAGTGTTGGTCTAGTGGAGGAGAAGAAACCCGAAGCCAAAGAATCGAAGGCAACAATGGAAGTTAAGCCTTACCAGTACTACTATCATTACTATGGTACGACCTACTATGTCTATGGGATGTGAGAACTGATCAACCAAAATCAAATAAATCAGATTCCAGTTGTTGTTGCTGCATTTTATCTCCTTTCTCTAGTTCTCTTCTTTTTTATTGGGGAATTCTGAACAGAGCCTTCAGCTCCAGAGATGGTAGGTGTGAAGACGGTAAAAGTAATCTAATAAATTTTGATATTTTGTAAATATTTCCGTTACTATATCAATTTCCTATCTCAACTCTGATTCTATAGTTTAGTTAATAAATTTCCGATACAACAATGATTGTAAGAGAATACATATAAAGAGAAATGAGAAATTGGTGGTGCCTATTGCTTTTATAAACTTTAGGTTGTTTGGTTCAGGACGTGGAATAAAACATGGAATGAAAATGAGAATGACACAAAATAAATTTGGAAATGACTTCTCATCCCAAGTTTAACCTCGAATGCGTGGAATGAAAATTGGGCAACCGGCGGAATGAACCCATTTTATTATATAAAACCAAAGAGTTTAATTGATTATCGTTCGTTGATTACTGTTTAACATCTCTACTCAAACAGATTTACATACATTTTACTCCTTAGATCCCCCACCGGATGGAATATAATTAATGAACTCATTTGGTTTAGTTGGCTTAGTTTAGAAGTAAAAAGGTGATTGTATGTTTGATTAACTTGATGTGAAAGTAACATACTTGTTACCTGCTCAACTAACTTTAGCAAGCAAATTTTTTTTGGTATGAAAAATGCACATGCTAAATTTTGAGTGGTGCTTTGGGATGTTATAAAATAAAAGTGACATCAACCAAAAAACTGAAAAACTCTCTTGAAATCAACTAAAACCCCTAAAAAGGCAGGGAGGAGAAAGAGCGAGGTAGAGAAGAGAAGGGGTGATAGGAGAGTCCGAGAGGTCGCAAACGGGGATAGTGATGGATTGGTGGGTGAAGGCGACGGTTTATCATAGAGAAGGGAGACTGCTTATCGAAGAGTGGGAGAGGGGAGGGTATCGTTGTCTACATAAGTATATTATAATTGATAATTTGTATCACATATATCATTTTTATATAGAATTAGACAAAATAAAGCAAAAAGAAGGGAGAAAAAAAGACCAAATTGTTCTTTACTTAACAAAACGTTTTAAGCACATTTGTAGGTTTTAAAATGATAGGGGTTTTAAAATTGTTCTTTACATTTGTAGGTTTTAAAATGATAGGGGTTTTAAAATTGTTCTTTACTTAACAAAAAGTTTTAAGCACATTTGTAACTTTTAGTCGTGTATGACAAGTCCGGAACCTTACGGCGACGATCTCTTAAAGGGCACGTACTAATTTAATTGGTACCAATATAAATTGGTTGGTATTACTACCATACCAACTTCATAAACTTGGTTGGTACGTGGTATTGAAAATTCTCTACCACGGTAATTCCGTACCGTACCGACTTATATATATTATTTATTAATTAAAAAATCAATTAAATAACCAATATTTAATTAATATAATGCATCTTATTGTTTTTTAGAGGAATTTAATTACTTGTGAATTTTACATCTTATTGTTTACTCGTTTAATGACTTAGTGACTTTGAGTTATTGGTTACTCACTTACTAGTTAGGGGTAAGAAAAGAACTCTAAAATCCCAACAGAAAGCCAAAAGAGAATTACACTAGGATTAATCTTCTTAAAGTAAATCTGAAAAAAAAAATAACAATTAAAAAAATAACATATTCAAGTTTGTGGATGTTATATCATAGATTTAAATACATACATTTAAAATTCAATTATCGAATTGTTATTACCAACAAAACTTTAAAAACCGTTGCCAAGAACAAACGCTCAATTACATTGTAAAAACTTGAGAAATATATATAATTTAAAAATGAAAAAATAAACTCTAAAATCCCAACAAAAGTCAAGAATAATACCTAAATCAATATTCTCATAGTAAATGTGAAAAAATGTTCTTGTTGAATAATAATAGTCTATAAAATGAATGATCAAATCAAGTGATGGAAAAAGAAAAAAAGCATACCTGAAAAATATTTTGTTGAAGAATAAGAGTTTGTAAAATGAAAAATAGATAAGTGATAGAAATGAAGAATAATACCTAAACTGCATGTATTCTCATTTTAAACCTGAAAAACGATCTGGTTGAATAACAACAAATCAAAAAACTCGAAAGAAATAAATCAAGTGATAAAGGGAGAGAAAAAATTTACCTGAACAAATATTTTGTTGAATAAGAATCTATATATATATAAAAGCAAGATGTGGAATTGTTTAGGTGGCATGATGAGAGTTTTCAATTCACATGTTCCTATTTTCTCACAATTTTGAATTTTTTAAATAAAAACCTATGTTTGCTAATTTTTAATTGATGAATATTAATTAAATATTTATGAATTCCATTTAATTGCAAACCTTTCATATTCCAAAACATCATCTTCCTCCTACTTATAAGTAGTGTATTTCTCTTTTCTTCTCTCATTCTCTTATTTTTAGCATCTTCGTCGATAGGTTCGATGAATGGTTAACGTCTTTTTTTCTATTCCGTCTTCGCCTTCGTTTCTCAATGTCAAACAAAGGTAAGCTCCTCTATCTTTTTTATCAATTATGTCTTGATTAACCTTTTATATTGGAAAACAAAAAGAACCTCCTACTTATAAGTAGGGTACTTCTCTTTTATTCTACCTCTCTTATTCTCTAATTATTAGCATCTTCGTCGATATGTTTGATGAATGGTTTTTCTACTTCGTTTTCGTCTCCGTTTCTCAATGTTAATCAAAGGTTAGTTCCTCTCTCATTTTTATCAATTATGTCTTGATTAACCTTTTATATTGGAAAACAAAAAGAATGTTTTCTTTAATTGATACATAATAAAAAAACATGCAATAACGTTATTTGTATTGGTTTAGGTTTTCAGCCTTGCTAACATTTGATGCATGCAAGTTTGGTTTCGAGAAAGATAAAGTAGGAGGAACTGTGACATAAATAAATGGCTTCTTGGGTTGTACAATAACGAACGAGTGAATACTTTTTCTTTATTTGTTTTCATCATGGATTTGATAATAGGGTTGCATATAGATTCATATACTTTAGAAATGTTTTACAACTCGAGTATAGATTTTATTAGTATGTAGTTTTTGTGTTTTTTTTCAGAGTTAAATTAATTAGACTAATCATTTTCGTTGATTACACCCAGTTTTTTGTAATTTTTTTATTTTATATGACTCTATTTTTTTATTGACATAACAATTATTGAATATATATATATATATATATAATATTTCTAAACTCATTATATAAATGAAATTATGATCAATATATGTATATATTTATTTACATACTTGAATATAATAATATGTATTTATATTTACATGAGATTCGGATATAATAATATTTATGTTTTTCTTAATTTTTGTCTTTTTATTGAAGTAATTATTAGCAAACATTAAATTAGTTAGACTATCCCTCTTCTATATTTACATGCAAATTTTCTTTACTTATTTTATTTCACATGACTCAAATTATTTATTTATATATCAATTAAAGAACATATATAATCAATATATTTAAAAACTCATTATATAAATGAAATTACGATTAATATGTATAATTTTATTTGCATGACACTTGAATATAATAATATTAGTATTAATTGATAAGAATTTTACAGTTTAATTCAATTTTATAGAGTTATAGAAAAACTCTTACAATATATATAAAGAAAACAATGTGTATAAAAGAAATCTGTAATTTTTTTAATCATTATTCATAGTTGATATATACTATATATTATTAAAAGCAACCAATATAATTATAAAACTTATAAAAACCAATATTTATAAATTTAATAGAGTTAGTCTAATAATATGTACAAAAACGACTATAGAACAATATTTTAAATCAAAATAAATAAAAAAGTTACTACAATTATATTATTAATATATATATATATATGCATGTATATTATTATTTTTTTTATTTTCATTAAAATCAAACTATATAGATCAATAAATAAATGTGAAATCAATTATTTCATTTTAAATGAAATATTAGTCGACTACATATTTATTATTTTTTGATGATTAAAGTCTCTAATCAATTCAAAAAACTTTTCATCTTTTGTAACAATGAATCATCAATATATATAAATGAAAATTTATTACTAACAAATATCAATCAATATATAGAAAACAAAAGATATTATAATGACATATTAGGATGTTAGGTTCATGAATTTTCTTTTAGTCAAATTGCACTTGAATCACATTTTTTGGAATTCATAAAACAGATAAATAACAATGACAATTGTGAGGTATATTTTTTCATTATTTTTCTTTTTACGATTTCCTTATTTTTCATCTATATTCATTTCTTACCAATATAATACCTACTGTATTTTGTCATTTTCATTACGGGTTAAATCCATCCAAATCATGCATTAATGTATATGACATAACTTTTTTTTACAATAATGTAATCAATATTCATTTATATATATATATATATTGATAATTTATGATTAGAGAAGATGAAGAATGTCATGAATTAATATATATAGCGCACAAAAATTTATTTTAATATCTTTGAATTGTTTGGTTGATGAGTTTTCTTTTTATCAAATTGTACATGAACCTTCTTCTTGAAATTCATAAAATTGTTAGATAACAATGACAATTTTGAGGTATACTTTTTCATTCTTTTATTTTACGATTTTTATATTTTCAGTTATATTCATTTTTTATCAATATAACACTCCATTAAATTTTGTCATCCTTAATTATCGGTTAAATCCACTCAAATCATGAACTGTATAGATGATCACATAATGTTCTTTACAATCATGTAATAAATGTTAATTTATATATATTTTTATTGATGATTCATAATTAGATTTTTTTTTGAAAGATGTCATCGATTAATAAATAGGGCACAAGAATATGTGTTGACATTTTAGGATTGTTTGGTTGATAAGTTTTTAACTTTTTATTTTGTCAAAATTGCACAAGTACATCCCTCACAATGACAATTATGAGGTATATTTTTTACGACTATCTCAATCATTTAAGGAGTGGACATACATTTGGATGATAGTTACCGTGTCATTTTTAGTTGTAATTCTGTTTATTTTATAATAAATTTGTCATTGTACTACTATTTTTCCACAAAAGTAATTTTTTAGGCATTGTCATTATTTATACAAGCAATATACACGTTATCCATGGATCTATCGTTAATGGTAATAATTATACATACAACTTCATCCCTATGGTTTGTAATTTATTGCAACTTTCGTCCCTTGACTAATTCTTAATGGAAGTACAAATGACCAAAACAGTAAAGCATTTTAAACCACATGGACAGAAACAACAAAAAATTGTAAATCATAAGAACAAAAATAAGAAAGATTACGAACTATATGAACGAAAATAACACTTTTTAAACCACAAGGACGAAAATTTCCATTTTTTACAAACCATGAGGACGAAAAATATAATTTACTTTTATATGTGTATAATTCATTAGTTAAATTGTAATTTTTCTTATCATATAGAGTTTTAACCAATTTTTAGCCACATTCGTTGAATCATCTCAATCTAACCGTTTGGATGGGTTTTTCGGTTCTTTAATTTTCATAGTTTTCTCTTGATTTTAACCATATATATATATATATATATATATATATAAGGACAGAAAGTTTTGAGTACGACACTATGAGGATTAAATATTCTCAAATGATGAATTGTGGTTGACTTTAGCCATTCATGTTGGTAAGAAGTTGAAATATTAGAATAAAATAGTGTGTATAAAATGTAGGGATTGTTATGATGTGGCATCATAAGAATGAGTAATCTTAAATATTAAAATGTGAGGTTAGTTTTGGTTATCCCATGCCGGTAAGAAGATGTAAATTGAAAGAAAGACGTGAGTATATATTGATGAGGAAATTATGCATTTTTAACAGCTTACAGAATTGAGGTAACCATATTTTCATGTGGTAAAAGTTACTATATCTGCAGTTGGCTATTCGCTAATTCCTCCTTCAACAATGGTGGTCTCCAATAGTAAATAAATAATAAAATATTACAATTTAAGATTTTTTTATTTTATCAAACTAATAAAAATTAATTAGTTTAAAATAATAAAATATTTTCTACAATCATCATTCTTTTTGAAAATAGATATAAAAAAATGAATATTATTTACTGTAACAATTATTCTGAATAAATATATTATTTTCATCTAAATTTTTATTTTTATAAAAAAATAGTATAGCTTTAAAATTTTGTTATTGTTTTAATTTTTTGTAAATTTTAATTTTCATGATTCACTTAAATAAATAAATTTTAATTATTATAATATTTGTTATTGTAATTTTAATTATATAAATCATGGACCGGTCAATAATTAAGAATGAAAAGTTTATAAAATGGACCTCTCAAAAGGTTCATGACTATGGATATTAATCCTAAAATAAATTGCTATCTTTATTTTTCAATGCAATTCGTCTTGCATGTTGATCAACTAATTCGCATTATATTATTTCCAATATAATACAAAACTATTACTGGTATATCACAAATTCATCTTAATAACAAACGATTAAAAATATATTCAAGTTAACGACTTATGAAAATATGTTAATTTTTTACATTGTATTTCATTAATTATTAAATAAGAAATTGTTGTTCATTTTAACTCGATTTAATACTCCAATTAAAAAACTATCATCATACCGTGCAACGCACGGGCCAACACTAGTAGTTTATAAAATGAAGATTCCACCAAGTTATAGAGAGGAAGAGGAAGAAATTTATTGATGGACAATCATGGAGGAGCACATGAAAGAATAACAACAAATTAAAAACTTGAAAGAAACAAATCAATTGAGATTTTTTTACCTGAACAAATATTTTGTTGAATAATAATGGTTTATAAAATGAAGATTCCATCATGTTATAGAGAGGAAGAAGAAGAGACTTATTGATGGACAATCATGGAGGAGTACATGAAAGGGTTAGAGGTTTCACACTAAGAATGAAGATGAAAATGTTGGAGGATAATTTTTTAAAAATTACAAAAATAACCTCATCCTAGTGAACTTCATGTTTCAAATATAAGGACGGAATAGTCTTTTGCATGTCAAATATTTTAAAAATAAAAAATCTGAGAAAAGAAAAAGAAAAATAGGCTTCTAAGGTTTAGAGGAGGACACCTCGTTATGTTTGGTTTCTCCTTTAATAGATACTAGTGTTTGGCACCGTGCGTTGCACGGTGACAAATTTTGTTTCTTTAAAAACCCTGTAACAAAATTAAGATAAAATGCAATTCGTTAATTTACTTGTAATGAAACACAAAGTAGAATAATAAATGTATTCCATTTAGATGACGGGCCAAAAAAATTTTAGCTCATATAATCACGCCATTCATTTTATCATTTTATCACCAATGTGGATAACCAAATTCAATACAAATAGAATTATTATGAATATGTGAATCTCACAATACCACATAATCACCCTTAGTTCTTCTTCTATTATATAGGTTTATTTGATATTGAGAATACCATGTTGCCACCTCAATACCCTTAGATTTTTGCAGAATATTTTAACATTTGGTTGGTTTTGATTCCAATCATGGTTATATATTTCAAAGCATCCATCACTCCTTTATATAACTTCATCTTTTTTTCAAACTATCATCTCTCTATCAATATGGGATGATGAAACTCAACATTATTTCAAGATTATTGATATTTTGTGAAACAAATAGTTTGTTTTTAACTTTGTGTTTTGTCGGATGTTTTTAGTATGTTTTACACTATAACTTTATCAACTGGCGGTTTTGATTTTGGTTTCACTTTTAATTTTGCACTATAACTTTTACCATTTGGTTGGTTTTGATTTCAAACATGGTTATAGATATCAAAGATAGTCATCCAAAATAAGACAACCCTATGAGGCTTTCACTCCATCTTTCTTATACCCACCACTTTGTTCAAAAATTTCAACTTTTCATCAATGTGGGACAACTAAACCTCAACCACAATTCACCATTTGACAATACTCAATTTCCATGTTACCACCTTAATATGCTTAGGTTTTGTACTATAATTTTACCATTTGGTTGGTCTTGATTACAACCATTGTCATATATTTCAAAGCATTTGTCACTCCGTTATATGCCATTCATTTTCTTCCAAACCATCATATTTCAACCTATGTGATAATTGGTAGTTTGTGAAATGAATAGTATGTTTTCAACTTTGCGTGTTGAATGATATTTAGTTGTGTGTTTTGCACTATAAATTTACCAATTGGTTGGTTTTGATTTCAACACATGGTTATATATTTCCAACCATCCATCGCCCCTTTAACCATGTTGCCAAGTCATCATCCTTGGTTTTACTTTCAATTTTGCACTATGATTTTGACCATTTGGTTGGTTTTCTTTCCAACCATGGTTATAGATTTCAAAGAGGGTCAAATAGGACTACCCATGAGGCAAACCCCATGAATTGATACAAAGGCATCAAATCCCCATTTCTTATATCATTCACTTTGTTTAAATATTTCATCTCTTCACCAATGTGGGACAACTAAAACTCAACCACAATTCACCATTTTAGAATACTCAATTCTCATGGTGTCACCTTAACACCCCCAATGTTTTCCTTTTTGTGAAATAAATAGTTCGTGTTTCACTTTGTGTTTTTAAGGATATTTTAATTGTGTGTTTTGGACTATAATCTTTACCAATTGATTGTCCGTTTGATAATATCAATTCTCATGGTGCCACCTTAGCAGCCCAATGTTTCTTTTTTGTGAAAATGAATAGTTTGTTTATAACTTAGTGTTTTGAAGTATATTTTAATTTTGTGTTTTGCACTATAATCTTTATTACTTGGTTGATTTTGATTTCAACCATGGTTATCAATTTCCAAGCATCCATCACGCTTTTAACCATGTTGGCAAGTCATCATCCTTGGTTTTACTTTTAATTTTGCACTATAATTCTGACCATTTAGTTGGTCTTTATTCCAACCATGGTTATAGATTTGAAAGAGGGTTATCCAAAATAAGACAACCTTATGAGACATACCCCATTAATTGACACAAAGACATCCAATCGACCGTTCTTATACACTTCACTTTGTTCAAAATTTTCAACTATTCAACATTAATGTGGGACAACTAAAAATCAACAACAATTCACCATTTGAGAATACTAATTATCATGGTGCCACGTCAACATTCTAAGGTTTGTTTTTTTATATATAAAAATAAAGATATAGATTTTTAAACTTGCATCTTCTCACTAAAGCAAGATGATGAAACTCAATCATCTATATTTTCCCCATCCTTTCTTATACCTACTTCCTACTTTCAAACTTTCATTTCTTTACCAATGTGGGATGATGAAACTAAACCATATTGTAAGATTTGATGAAAACTCAAATCTCTACCTCAAATATCTTGGTTGTTCCTTTAACACTTTATATTTTTAGACTCACGTCTTCTCACTAATATAATATGATGAAACTCAATTAAATAAAGGGTTAATTTTTTGTGTAATCTAAAATTAGTCAATTTTATTAGTAAACAAATAAAACATTATTTTACTTATTTTTTATTTATATAAATTGATTTATTTTGCAAAAATAAAGTAGGCAAATTGATCCAACCATACCAGTTGACACAAAAACATTCACCCATTTATCTTTATACTCACTTTATATTTTTGAACCTGCATCTTGTCACCAATGTGGGATGATGAAACTCAACCGTATTTCAAGATTTGAGAATTGTCAAGTCATTATCTATGGTTTTTCCTCTCCTTTCTTATACTCACTTCCTACTTCCGAACTTGCATTTCCTTACCAATGTTGGATGATGAAATTATACCACATTTCAAGATTTTATAATACTAAACTCTCATTATGCCATCTCATGTCTTGAGGTTGTTGTTTTTATATATACTAGTGTGTACCACCACGCGTTGCGTGGTGATGAGATTATACTGTTAACAAATATGTAACTACGTTAAGTCGTTAAGATAAAACTAATTCATTGTTTGAAACTAATAAAATGCAATGTATCATTGTATTTGACTTTTTCAATGTAAACTGTTTT
Source organism: Silybum marianum (assembly GCA_036898165.1). NCBI lineage: Eukaryota > Viridiplantae > Streptophyta > Magnoliopsida > Asterales > Asteraceae > Silybum > Silybum marianum. The sequence continues at coordinate 9,059,940 of CM072528.1, forward strand.
AGCAAACATACACAATATTAGGGGTGAGCAAAACCCAAAACCCGAGAACCAACCCGAAAATATCACTAAAAACCTCCACTCGAAAAACCAGAAACCCAAAAATCCGAATTTCAAAGGTTTTATCGAATAAGTAGGGCCGGGTTGGGTATTTAAAATAGACACCCGAATAACCGAAAAACACGAATATTTGTTACGCTTATACGTGCTACCCATTCTCTTTCTTATATAGTAGCTTCAAAACCTCAAGTTTTCTTCTAAAAATCGATGTGGGACGGCTTCAAGAGTGAGAAGCGGGAGAGGGAGGCATTGATGCCCTCATCCCACATCGCCCCTACAAAGCTTTTTTTTTTCTTCTTTACTCTACTATACATATGGATATAGGTCTTTTTTTTCTTGAGTTCCTCCTTCCTCTCTATGCTTGAGCCTTAAGTTTTTTTAAGAGCTTGAGTTGTATAAAGGGTTAGTTGAGATTTAGGAATGCCTAATAAAAAGGGTGCACCTTCTTTTGGTTCAAGTTTGTTTCAAATTTAACTGAATAAACATGAACGGATGCCCGATCCAAACGAATGCCCGATCCAAACTACCCGATGTTTACGGGTTGGTTTAGTTTCGGTCGCATTTCGAGGTTATCATTTCCCACCCGATATCCAATCGGGTTTTGGGTTTAGGGCCCTGAACCAACCTGACCTGTCCGATGCACAACCTTACGATAGACCGTTAGCCAAAATGAGTCAATCCAAGAGTTTACATGATTAGCCAAGAGAATCCAACCCCATGAAAACAAACACACCCTAACCTCCTCTCATATACCGACCATCAATTGTTAATCTTTCATCCCTCCATCAATGTGGGATATACAAAAATCTCAATGCAAGGATAATACTCAATTCTTAGGGTGCTACATCATTTCTTGTGGACCTTACTTTTATATATATAAAGATACAAATATAGATGTCGGCATTTTGTTCCTCCTTTCACAAATCTACCCACTATATTCAAACACATCAATTTCTCATGGTAATTTTTTGGGTAATCTAAAATTAGTCAAGTCTATTATTTAACGAAAAAACATTATTGTACTAACTTGTTATATAAATCGACTTATTTTGCAAAAATAAAGCAGATCAAATTAATCCAACCATATGAGTTGACACAAAAAAATTCACCCATTTATTCTTATACGCACTTTATATTTTTTAACTCGCATCTTCTCACCAATGTGGGATGATAAAACTCAACCACATTTTAATATTTGAGAATTGTCAAGTTATCATCTATTGTTTATCCCCTCATTTCTTATACTCATTTCCTACAGCCAAACTTGTATTTCCTTTCCAATGTGGGATAATGAAACCCTACCACATTTCAAGATTTGACAATACTAAAATTTCATTATGCCACCTCATATCTTGAGGTTGTTGTTTTTGTATATATAAAGATATAAAGATAAAGATTTACCATTTGGTTGGTTTGGTTTTCAACCATGGTTAAATATTGCAAAAAGAGTTATCCAAAATAAAATATCTACCTAAGCCAAACACATGAATTGACACAAAGAAATTAAATCCAGTTTTCTTATATACACACCACTTTGTTCAAAACTTTTAACTCTTCACCAATATAAGACAATTAAAACTCAACCATAATTCACTATTTAAGAACGCTCAATTCTCATGGTGTCACCTCAATACCCCAAGGTTTTCATTATATATATATATATATATATATATAAAGATTTACCATTCGGTTGGTTTGATTTTCAACCATGGTTATATACATTGGGGTCATCTAAAATAAGATATTCCCATGAGCCAAACACATGATTTGACACAAAGACAAACCCATGAATTGACACAAAGAAATTAAATCCAGTTTTCTTATATACACACCACTTTGTTCACAACTTTTAACTCTTTACCAATATAGGACAATTAAAACTCAAACATAATTCACTATTTAAGAACGCTCAATTCTCATGGTGTCACCTCAATACCCCAAGGTTTTCATTATATATATATATATATAAAGATTTACCATTCGGTTGGTTTGGTTTTCAACCATGGTTATATACATTGGGATCATCTAAAATAAGATATTCCCATGAGCCAAACACATGATTTGACACAAAGACATCAAATCCATCTTTCTTATATAGACACCACTTTGTTCAAAACTTTTAACTTTTCACCAATGTGGGACAACTAAAACTCAACCACAATTTACTATTTGAGAATGCTCAATTCTCATGGTTCCACATCATTCTTTAAGGTTGTTCCTTTTATATATATAAAGACTAGTGTGTGCCACCACGCGTTGCGTGGTGATGAAATTATACTGTTAACAAATACGTAACTACGTTAAGTCGTTAAGATGAACCTAATTCATTGTTTGACAACTAATAAAATGCAATGTATCATTGTATTTGACTGTTTTAAATGTAAATTGTTTTGGCAAATGTACTGATAGGGGTGTTTAACGTTAATCTTTAAAATTTAGTTTATAAAGTTTGTTTTGTAATCTTATTTATTAAATTTAGTATGTTCCACCACGCGTTACGTGGTGACAAAATTATATTGTTAAAAAATACGTAACTACGTTAAGTCGTTATGATGAACCTAATTCATTAGTTGATAACTAATCAAATGCAATGTATCATTGTATTTGACTGTTTTTAATGTAAATTATTTTGGCAAACTTACACAATATTAAGTATCATAGTAAGGGTGTTTAAAATTAATCCTTAAAATTTAATTTGTTTTGTGGCCTTATTTATTAAATGACATCAAACATGCATGTTTTAACTAATAACTTACGTAATAAATAATCACAAATGATCTAGAATTAATAATTTGATCGACTATGTAAAATAAACTTGATAACAAAGAACACATTATTAAAAAATTAAAAACTCTGTAGACTTTTTTCAATGTTTATGAAAACGGAGAACATGTAATTAGAAAACACTAAACAAACTTTTATTTTCAATATTTTCATGAAAATGGAATTTGTAACTAAAATTTACTATTTAATCCATTTTGAATTAAAGTAAATCATAAATAGAAAATTATGTTAACATTTTTACAAATAGAAGGTTGGCCAAAATGAATCAATCCAAGAGTTTGGAGGGTTAGCCAAGAGGAGCCAACAACATGTGTTTATAAGATTAGCTAAGAGAATCCATCCCCATGAGTTAAACCAAAAACACCACAACCTCCTCTCATATACCAACCATCAATTGTTAATCTTTCATCTCTCCATCAATGTGAGATACATAAAAATCTCAATCCAAGAAATAGATAATTCTCAATTATTAGGGTGCTACATCATTTCTTGTGGATCTCACTTATAAGAGAGAGAGAGAGAGAGAGAGAGAGAGAGAGAGGAAAGTTCAAATACAAACTCAAATTTGGTTGTGAACGTGAGAACAAATGAGAGCGTGACACGTGTCAAAATAAACAATATTTAGACTGAATATACAAAGGAATATTCTATCTGAATATACAAAGGAATATTTAGTCTAATATATATTCAGTCTGAATATATAAAGGAATATTCAGACCGAATATTCCTTTGTATATTCAGACTGAATATATACTATAATATTTTTTTGAATGGGACACGTGTCGCACTCTCATTTGTCCTCACGTTCACAACCAAATTTGAGTTCTCATTTGAACCCGCCCCTATATATATATATATATATATAAATATACAAATATAGATACCGACATTTGGTTCCTCTTTTCACAATCTTACCCACTATATTCGAACACATCAATTTCTCATGGTAATTTTTTGTGTAGTCTAAAATTAGTCAAGTCTATTATTTAACAGAAAAACATTATTTTACTTATTTGTCATATAAATTGATTTATTTTGTAAAAATAAAATAGGCCAAATTGATCCAACCATATGAGTTGACACAAAAGTATTCACCGATTTATTCTTATACCCATTTTATATTTTTAAACTCGCATCTTCTAAACAATGTGGGATGATGAAATTCAACCACATTTCAAGATTTGGGTTGGCCAAAATGAACCAATCTAGGAGTTTAGAAGGTTAGCCAACATGTGTTTATAAGATTAGCAAAGAGTCAACCTTATGACTTAAAACAAAGACACCACAACCTCGGGATCTTTACCAAAATAGCCTTATTAGAAATTGGTTTTTATAAAATAGCCTTTTTTTCCGTGTTTCCAGATTATAGCCATCGGATACGCACCGCACATTGTGTGGTGCGAAAGGGATACGCACCGCACATGACAACATTTTTTTTTCTTAAAAGCCTTCCCATACGCACCACATGGTGAGAAGTGCGTATGGGACCCATTAGTCAAACACATCTTACAATTTGATATCGTTCATTTCCCATATTTATTGTGTTCCTTCCCAATAAAATTTGTCTTTTTCTTCTAAAATATCACTTAAAACGATTTTGAAAATTTGGTAAGTTTAATTTTCTCGATAACTAGTTGATCAAACCTGACAATGTTAAGTTTAGCGGCAACATCACGATCGCTTTTTGCGTTTCTAGGATATAATCTACCACTCCGTTAACTAATTGCCACAAACCTCCATAAAAAACATGTACCCTAACTTTTTCAATGGTTATTGACATTGATTCTTAAAAGCTTGGATGCGCACAATTTTTCTTTCTAAGCTTTGTGATATAGGAACAATTGTTGGTTGTGATCTTCTCCTACAAATAATATATATATATATATATATGTATATATATATATATACAGTGAGATTGCAAAGAAGAAAAATATTGCCACGTGATCGTACGAGAAGAAAACAAAATAAGGAGGTGGACCCCCATACGCACTTCTCACCATGTGGTGCGTATGGGAAAACTTTTAGGAATCTTTTTCAGATATGTGTTTGACTAATGGGCCCCATACGCACTTCTCACCATGTGGTGCGTATGAGAAGGCTTTTAAGAAAAAAATGTTGTCATGTCACATGTTTTTCCTAAGTTTTTTTAACAAAATAATTCTCTTTCGCACCACACAATGAGCGGTGCGTATCCGGTGGCTATAATCTGAAAACATAATAAAAGAGGGTTGTTTAATAAAAACCAATTTTTAATAAGGCTATTTTGGTGAAGATCCCCCACAACCTCCTCTCATATACCTACCATCAATTGTTAATCTTTCATCTCTCCATCAATGTTGGATACACAAAAATCTCAATGCAAGAAATACAGAATACTCAATTCTTAGGGTGCTACATCATTTTCTTGTGGATCTTACACACACACACACACACATATATATATATATATATATAGATAACGGCTTTTTGTTCCTCCTTTCACAAACCTACCCATTATATTCAATACATCAATTTCTCATGGTAATTTTGTGTAATCTAAAATTAGTCAAGTCTATTAGTTAACAAAAAAAAACATTATTTTACTTTTTTTTTATATAAATTGATTTATTTTGCAAAAATAAAGTAGGCTAAATTGATCCAACCATATAAGTTGACACAAAAGTATTCACTCCTTTATCCTTATTTGAGAATTGCATGTCAAGTCATCATGTATGCTTTATCCCCTCCTATCTTATACTCACTTCCTAATCTTATACACACTTCCTACTTCTAAGCATGCATTTCCTCACCAATGTGTGATGACGAAACTCTACCACATTTCAAGATTTGATAATAATAAACTCTCATTATGCTAGCTCATATCTTGAAGTTGTTGTTTATATATATATATATATATATAAATAAAGATATAGATTTCATGTTTTCTATTTTATTTATTTATTTACATTATTGGTCCCTTACTATATATAATCTAATTTCTTAAAGTTCAGCCAGATTTTCACAAGTGCACCTTTGACACTCCAATTTCTTAAATGCTTCCCCCTCTATAGTTCCTTGGTCTTACAACTTATTAGAACAAATGCTTTAACGGTCTCAGCCATCGTAAGATCTTAGAGCATCCGCAGCGACCAAGTTCATCAGGTCCATGGACCGGTTTGTGAATTTCTCAACTGTTGGGAAGAAGCGCTTCCTTCCACGTGGAAGGGATGAGGTCCATGCAGTCGGACCGCTTCATTTCTTCAAAGCAGCCCCACTTTCATTAAACTAATTGAAAATATGAATATATAATAATATATTTGTTTTTATTCTTCTCTTTGAATATTGCAGTTTAGCAAATAAACTAATTTACAACTATATATATATATTCATATTTTTAATTATAAAAGTATTATACTTTTTAATTTACAAAAATATTATATGCTATTATGTATCATGTTCTTTTTCTAAAATATTATTAGAGTTTTTAATTTTTATGATTTCTACTAATGTAGGTTCTAGTTTTATAATTTTTCATTATTATAATTTTTTATTGTATAAATATGGACCGGTTCATAATTGGGAAGAAGATGTGGTAATTTTTCATTAGAGTTTTTAATTTTTTAATTTTTTATTGTATAATTTTTCATTATTAATTTTTATTTTCGTAATAAGTAACTTTTAACAATTATAATTTTTTATTGTTGTTTTTTAACTATAACAAATAATTTAACTATTATAATTTTTATTATTGTATTTTTTTATTGTATAAATATGGACCGGTCCATGATTGAAAGTAAAAAGTTTATAAAATATGTAGGAAAGAGAAAACTGATGTGACAGAAAGAGAAAACTGATATGACAAAGTAATGAACTTTTGAAGAAGTCCATGATTACATATGCTCTTAAAATGCCTATTTTGCAGAGCTCAAATTTATCATGATTTTACTGATATCTTATCAAAATCTAGAAACTATAGTCTATTACAGTAGCTCAAAGTCAATGTTCACCAATACCTAAAAATATGTGTACCATTGTAGCATCCACAATGGAGCTTGTTGAAGAGGTTTCTGGCCACATAAGATTATTAAAAAGAACATGACAAAATATTTCAACTTTTTTTTTTGAGAAAAATCTTTAATAAAAAGTCGACCATTATGGATGGTACTTAATCAAAATCGATGTTATCAGTAGTGACCTAATGATTATTAATGAGTAAAATATATATATAATCGTTTTAATTTGACAATTCAAGAAAAAAAGTATTACAATTTTTGACACCAAACGAGAAAATATACATGCAAAACTCCAAATCTTGGAATATAATAAAATCCTACCAATCTAATCCATCTTAATTTCTTTGAACGCCAAAAACAAAAAAACATTATTCTTTTTTCTAACGTTATTAAATAATTATAACATTTGATTTAACATATAATTTAAAAAAAAACTCGAGAAAATAAAACTACGTGTATACAATTTCTTAAGACAACAGAAAAGAAGACGGATAAGAAACCATGGGTTAATGTAGAAAAGGTGATTTAAGATACGCTGGATTTGCGGTTGTTGATAAGAACATTTGGGCCGTTCCTTCGGCTTTTAGGATGGGCAAAATGATACCCACTGCGTCCTGCCATCGAAACACAAAGATTTGTTATAATTTTTTTTGGACAACAAAAGGCAATGGTGTATTAAACCAGAACTACCGAGCAGTTAGAGAAGTACAATTAAATACATAAATCAAATAAAAAACAAATCCTGATGCCAAAGGCGTCACATGTGAATGAGCTAGGATGGTAATTTAGTAACGTGTTGTGGTGTTGATGTATGTATGATACGTACCAAGATCAATCTAACACCTAACCAAGTGCGTTGTGGTGAAGGAAATGGAAGTAACAAGCGGCCAACACCAAAGATGGCGACCGAAAAGAAATGAAGCACCAAGTTCGATGGCTTCGGGTTTAGACCTGATAATAGAGCAATGGGTCCACTTGAGCACATGCCACCAAGGCTCAAGTAGTCGAAACATGCTTGCCGCAGTTCGGTTCTTGCTTGATCAGGTGATGCCGAAAACACTTTGTACAACGCTCCGGCCAATGTGTTGATTGTAGATGCGACCGGCTGAAAAATAACAAAATGCAAATCAACTTTATAGGACATATAGTTGTCTGGTCCTGTAAACTTAATTAAATCATATTAACTAGTATATTAAAACATGAAAACATAATATGGTGTCCTGTAAACCCAATTTTGCTGTAGTAATCTGATGGCATTTAAAGAGATAGAGACACATATATAGATATTTGCATGTAGAGTCGGGATACGAGAATGATACCTATTTAAGAAAATAAGAAAATAACTTAATAACATATGATTTTAGACTAACATCACGTACAAAATCACATGTGATTCACGCGACTTTGCCATGTGACCTTGCGCCATAGGGTCGGCCGCACATAATTTTTGGCCGTTAATGTGAAACCACACGTGATTTTGTACGTAATTCGACCATTTTCTTATTTTTTTAAATATGTAACATTCTTGTATGAACCTCCCCTCTATGTATGTATGTATGACCTTGCGTAAGATGTAAAACGAATCGAGATACTTGCAGAGGGCGATTGAGTCATTTAAATTCTCAAGTGGTCGGAGGAGATCACGAACAACCACAACATCAGATAAAGCGACCGTCATTCCTCCTCCTGTCAAAGGATGTCGCATGTTGAATGAATCCCCGAGTAGGATTGCACCCGGGGTCGGTTGTGGAGCAGCCGGCATGCTTCTATTTGCCATTGTTTTTATCTTTCCTTCATCCACCGCAGCCATGAAGGCACCTTGCAGTTCCAAAGGGATCTAAAAGTTCACGGAAAAAAAATCAATACAAATGTGTGCAATGGGCCTAAAACTACTAATCAAAGATCAAAATGGCCGATGACACTAAAATCACCTACATTTGCTTAATTAGCAAATGTGTGCAATGGGGCTAAATTACTAATCAAAGATCAAAAGGAAAGATTCTTGCAAGAAATTAATCATACCTGAGGAGCTACTTTAGTCTTCAAATAAAGGGCCATTTCACCATTGCCAATAGAAGGGATCTTCTTCCCTGGGATATCAACTAAACATCGGATCTCGGTACTGCTGATACGATAGCACAAGATTGGTGAAGGGTCTGCCAAGATAACATGTCCGTGATTCGGATATGGGGCCTCACAGTTCTTCAAAAGTAATGCAGCAAAAGAAGATGGGATCTCTACCTGCAGATAACCTGATCATGAGACTTAATTCTGAAAGCATATATGTCACTACAACAAAAATCAGGGTTTTAAATGTCCTAATAAACTGCTTACTACGTAAGTTTAATTATAGGACCATACAATTGTGTGTCATATGTAAACGTGTTACAATAAGTTGGTAGAATACTTGTAGACGTCCAAAATAGTTTTAAGCCGATTTTGAAATAAAGCGTCATTATTAATATTTTTATATAAAATTACTTGAAAAATGGTTACATGAAAACGACTGACTTGTAAAGGACGCTTCTCAAAAATGTTATATAAAAAGCTAATTTATTTCATACAAAACTTATCATGATGCCCAAATATATGTTAACATCATGCATATTATAACACTTCTATATTGCACACAATTGTTTGATCCTAAAAACTATGTCCTATAAAACGTGTATATAGAACACATAATTATTTGATTATATGAACTTAAGCCCTATAAAACACAAAACACAGTCTATTAAGATATTTAAACAACTTTGACCTCTTATAAAGCCGATTTTGTTGTAGCTATGCTTACTTACCTCAGGTTTGCACAGCCCACGTCTCAGATTTGAGAAACAGCCATCACAGACGATAGTAAGTGGTGCATTAGCCGTGATATCTTGTCCAGCTTTGGTTTTGTAGCGGACGCCTTTGACAACTCCTTTCTCTTCGATAAGAGATGTCACTGTTCCTTGTTCAAGCCTCACACTGAAAGTATATATGTATACGAATAGTTAAAGAACTGTAAAAAATGACTATTGAAGGTAAAAATTTTAATTACTTCGGGACTGTTTCAGCCTTCTCTCGCATTCGTTGAACGAATCTGCCATTGTGAAAACTCCTTCCTGAAACATCTCTTGTGAACTTCTCCAATGGGTAAGCCAGTCTAGTGCTTTTATCCTCCTTGAACAAAGCATAGCCAAACACCTTTTGAGCATCAATGTTTTCTACACAATCTGTAAAAAAAAAAATACAACGTTTGAACACGTAGGACACAATATGGCACAAAGACAGCATTTCTATCAGTGTTCTTCAAATGTCTTTTTTTGACATTTTTGTGCTGTTTCAATCTGCTGTTGAAGAGAGATATGGTCATGAAAAACATGGCTAGAATACAACAAATTGAGTCGAATACAGGATGTCAAATATGTCTAAAATGTTCTAATAGATTGTTTTACAGGAGTTACGTTTATAGAACTAAACAATGGTAAGTCATATAAAAATGTTTTTTTAGAACACTTTCAAAATAAAATGTTCTACGAGTCTTTATTTATTTGACAATTGTTTTTATAAGATAATTTTTCAAGTAACGTCGTATAAACAGACTAATAGAACGCTTTATTTAAAAAGTGTCTTATAAAAACTTATTAGAACACTTTTGGGCGTCCTATCAACTTAGGTAACACCTTTAAATAAAACGCACAAATTGTTTCCTTCTATATATAAGACAATATCTATTATGACATTTATACATATTTTACGTCCTATAAAACTGATTTTGTTGTGGTGCTAAATTGACATGAAGCCTCGGTTAATGTTTCCGCACTGGTAACTAGTGTCTAGTGGTAATTTACATACCTTCTAAGTCCAAATCGATCAATTTCATGTAGCCACCAGGTTGGAGCAATTCACCAACAATTCTATCTTGCAATCCCAGGTCTCTTTCTATGACAAGAATCCGTCGGCCATCCTATATATATAAACGTAGTACTAAAGGAATTAGTCGGATTCTCTATTGATTCTCATCATTCGGATTTCCATCTATCCTCATGTGGCATGAATAGCGAACCAGAAAAAGATATATAAGAACGGAAGAATAAGTAAATTAATGATGAAAACTTATAATGGAAGAAAGAAAAGAAGCATACTTTGCCAAGACTATAGGCAAGGGCTGCACCAGCTACACCAGCACCAACGATGATAACGTCTGGGGTTCCATCGTTCTGCGGCCGAGTCCTAACCAACTCATTGGCCTGTTTATGAAAATCTAAACCATCATCAGCAGCTGGTTTGCTCTTTTTAACACCCAAGAAATAGATCAGAGCAAAACCTAACCAAGTAGCTATGATCCCTCCCAATATGTACTGTTCTAATATCTTCAACTCCATTTTCAAGAAAATCACTGTGAATCTTAGAGAGTTGTCAACAATATATATAAGAAAAGCAAGTGTAATAGCACATAGAGACACAAATATTTTCAAAATTACAAAAAAAAACATTGGGTTGACTTGGCGATGGATTAGTGGTCAAGTGAAAATTAGAACCTAGCTAGTTAATATTCTCTTTTTTAATCAGTTCGCCTACAATTTGCTTTCAAGTCCAAAAGCTAAATGTTAAACTACATTAATGACAAGATCAAGGATTAATTACTTGTCCTCATTGTTTGGAACAAAATGAAGGATTTTGCCCACTGCTTTTAAAGAAGAAATAGTGCACACAGTTTTGCACAAATTAAGGTCCCTGGATTACTGAGATTAATGATAGGAATTTTATTTAGGTTTTTCCACATATTTCTCCGAATTAAGGTTGGATGATATTGAAATAAAGAATCCGTGTTGAATGCTCCGTACGACGTTGAGGATTGAAGTACGTAGTATTTGTCCTATGCCCGGTCGTGAGATTCAATCTTCAAGACTTTTTTTTCCGTCATGACTGTTACATGCATATATGGGGTTTGGGCTAGGGATCAGCATACGAACCGAAGTCCCGAAACCGAACCGGTCCCATACCGAACCGGTATCGGTACCGGTATCTATCATTACCGGTTCGGTGTTCGGTACCAAGATTTTTCATACTCGGGATTCGGTACTTTCGGTACCGGTACCGGTAAATCCCGAACCGAACCGAACAATTTAAAAAGTCATTTTTTTATTTGAATTGGTATAAAATTCTTTCCTTTTTTTATAGAAAATCCTCCTAAATATATTACAATTTTCGGTTATTGTATTTTCCACTCAAATACCGATTTTTTCTTGCAATTCTTCATATTTCGGTTATTGCAATTCTCCAAAATCGGTTCCGTAATTTATCCAAAACCCGGTTCTTGCACAATCGGCTCCTCCAATCCGGTTTCCGCTTAAATGATTTTGGTTTTTATTATTGTGTTTAATGGTCAACGGTGAAAAACGGTTGTCGTCCCAAAAAATGGTACCAAACGGTTCTGGTCCCGAAAATTCCGGTACCGGTACCGGTACCAAATTTCTCTTATCGGTTCGGTATTCGGTGTTGATTTTTTCCACTCTTGGTTTCGGTACTACCCGGTTTCGGTACCGGTTTGGTACCGGTCCGGTACCGAGCTCATCCCTAGTTTGGGCACCCTTTTTCTTTAATTGAGCTAGCTTTTAGAAACTGAGTTCTACCCAAACCCATTTATTATTTATTATGGTATCAGAATGGGTTTTTGCACCGATCAAAGGCACACTACTAAACGAAACGAAAGACCTTTACCTACGGATCTTTCCCTGAGAAATTTGTCGCTAAAGAGTGATTTCTCACAAAACCGTCACAAAATTTGGAGCGTAAATTGCTGGGGGTAATTCAAATTAGTGATAGATTACCCAGGGATTCTCTAGGTGATCTATTGGTATTTTCTCAAAAAACATGAGATTTTACCGAACCATTGGTATTTTCTGGGTGATCCGTGGTAATTATCGATGAAAATTTTCCTGGGTAATTTTTGTGAGTGAAAGTCATTTGTTTTGTAGTGGTAGTGATGGTCAAAACTTTATGAATATATATAACTAAGCTCTTACTTTTGTAGTATGTGTCTGTCTCTTACAAAAGAACCAATTGCTTCACTTTCGTTTTATAGGATGAGACGTCCATTCTTACAAACATTGCATGGAAGTTGATATCATGTTGAAACAGTGTTTGTGTCAACAAAATTAAGTTGATGAATTAATTACGTGACATTTGTGTAGTGGATAATGATACTGTTAGAACAACTGTTATCGAACCAGGAAATTTGCCAATATGTGTCTATATTGGGTGCAAAGTTGTGTGCAAAAGATCAATGGAACAAAACCAAGAAAACGTGTATGTGTATATCTATGCAATATATATATATATAGGGAGAGGTTCAAATGAGAACTTTGTAAATTTAAAGGAACAAAAGAACACTTTGTGGACCACATATGATGTGGGTCCCACACATTATAAAATCATATCTAATTCAATGGAGTCCACCATTGAATTAGATATGATTTTATAATGTACGGGACCCACATCATATGTGGTCCACAAAGTGTTTCTTTGTTCCTTTAAATACGGGGTGTTCTTGTATGATTCCTCCCCTCTATATATATATATATATATATATCAAAATACTTATCAAAATCGGAGAAATACTAAGTTGAAATTGACGATTGATGAACAATTAGATAGAGTCTGCAAAGCAGCGTCCTTATGTGTCCATGGATCGATTTTAGGAGAAGAACTAGAGAAAATGGAGGGAAATATAACTATGATGCTCACGAAATTAATGAATATAATGTTCAGTTAAACTGATTTTTGCCCTGTGCATGGCCGTAGGCACACGACTTAGGTCGTGGATCTAGTCGCACAAGTTTCTGTTTCTCAAACTCCAGAAAGTAAGTTATGCAGTTTTCGCGCGACTAAGGCCTAAGGCTCATCTTTTGACATTTAAATATATGCGAAGCTTCCCTTACTAGCCTAATCCAATTAAGGGGTTGTTTGGTCGGTTTTACATTTAGTCCTGTATAGATAAAGATGTGTGTGTGCATTAACCTGTCTGTATAGATTAGAAAGGTTTTTGTTTGAGAGAGTTTTTTCATAGATGAAATGAGCATGTTTTTTTTAATTGGGAGACACAAATTTGGAAAAAAAAAACTTTTCTTTCTACATAAAGCTCCCCCCGCCCCCACTAGAAGCTTACGGAACAAGTCACTTTCAATATTATTAAACCACTACCAAACAAACATGTATAGTTGATCAAATAAGCTTTGAATCCCATTAAGCTCATTAAACTGCTAACAAACATGCCCTAATTAAGTCCCTTAGATGGGCTTTAGTCCAATTTCATAAGCCTTATAAGCTTACTTACTTTTCCCTTTCCTTCTTATATGAGATCAATTCCTTAGTTAAAATCCCAACAATACCCCACATAATTTGAATAGAAAATAAGAAATATAATAATGTACTTTTCTATTCCATGAGGTAAGACATGATATTTGAAAAAGTGTCTTTTTGGACTAGAACATTTCATAGTGAATACAAATCGGATCCACTTTGTGGGTAGTGAACAAGGTCTTGAACTAACCATATTGTTTAGTAAATCTAGACAATAAGTATCACATACATCATATCTAGCTCATAGTGTAACTCTTACTGTTGTGTTCTTTTACTCTTGCTTGTATCCTTTCTTCATGAGATTCTTAGAGAACGTAGCTATCTCGGTCATAGATGCAACTACACATCAATCTCACATAGGTAATGTCAATCAACCATAGCGTTCCACTGTCAAATACCATTAGTATTCAAACCTTAATCGTCGACGAAAAGACACTAAGTTTATCATAGGAATGAGCATATCGGTGTGTTATTCTTCTTGAGTTTTCCCCAACTAGTTTTCCTATTAAACCTAGACCATTGGATCTCTGATGCTGCTAGGTTAGGTTTCCGCCGTGTAATAACTCATTGGGTTGGCTTCAAGCCTATTCCCCTTGACATATAGATGACTTGTTCTTTGTTTAGCCCTTTCGTCAAAGGATCGACTATGTTTTCCTTTGACTTCACATAATCAGTAGATATAATCCCATTCTTTAGCAAGTATCGTATTGCATTTTGATGACGCCTTATGTGTCTCGAATTACCATTGTACATCTAGTTCTTTGCTATTGGAATAGCTGCCATACTGTCACAATGTATACAAACGAATTTACGAGCTTTGGCTACAAGTGAATACCTTCTAGGAAGCTTTTAAGCCATTCTGCTTCTTCAGTTGCTTTATCTAAAGCCACAAATTTTCCTTCCATTGTGGATCGAGTATTCACCGTCTGTTTTGATGATTTCAAGACATTGTTGCTCCACTAAGTGTAAAGACATACCCATTTGTAGGGGTGAGCATCGGACCAGGGTACCCGCCTTTGGAACCGAAACCGCTTCGGAACTGCCTGTTCCGGAACCGGAACTGATGTGATTGGTTCGGGTTCCTAAAATATGAAACCGATCAGGACCGGTTCTCATTTTTTTGGAACCGTTACTTGCTGGGTACCCGCTACCCGCCACTTTTAAATAAATAATATTTTATATATTTATAAATAATAAAAAAAAACTCAAACTCAAACTTTCTAATTTGTTTATGTAATAATTAGTTTATGTAATAATTAATTTTTATCGAATTGGTTTTGACCATTTGTTGTATTTATTACTTTAAGTCGATATTTTGTAGTTTTTAATTACATTTTTATTGTATGCAATGTAAAAAAAAATTAAAAAAAATTGAAGCCGGGTACCCGGTACCGGAACCGGTTCCCATCGGTTCCGGTTCCAAAATATAAGGAATCGGTGTTAACGGTTCCGGTTCGATTCCGGATTTCCAGGAACCGCCGGTTCCAGTTCCGGTTCCATGAGAAATGGTCGGGTACCCGGTTATGCTCACCCCTACCCACTTGTGGACTTGCTTTCTGAATTGTTGAAAATCCAATTTGCGTCATATATCCTTCCAAAACTGGACGATATTTTGTATAATTCAATCCATGGTTCAATGTATGTTTGAGATATCAGAGCACTCTTACTGGTGCAAACCAGTGATTTCTACTAGGATTGTGTGAAT
This sequence comes from Silybum marianum, assembly GCA_036898165.1. Classification (NCBI taxonomy): domain Eukaryota; kingdom Viridiplantae; phylum Streptophyta; class Magnoliopsida; order Asterales; family Asteraceae; genus Silybum; species Silybum marianum. The sequence goes on from CM072528.1 coordinate 9,075,825, forward strand.
AGAGACTAACTCTACTCATAGAATATGCTAGATCTGGTTTAGTAAAATTCATAATATATATCAAACTGCCAAGTACTTGAGTATATTCCAACTCGGGAACACTGTCTCCTTCGTTTTTCTTGAGTTGACTTGACGGGTCTATAGAGTGACCACTGGTCTATCATCATAGTGTCCATATTTTCTAAGAACTTTCTCAATATATGCGATTGAGATAAGATGTATCCATTACAATTTCTTTGAATTCTAATACCAAGGATCATGTCGGCTATTCCCATATCTTTCATATAAAGTGAGGAGTGTAGCATCTTCTTGGTAATGAGTGTTGGATCTGTGAGGGACACATGGCCATTGGTAATTAGCGATGGATTAGCGATAGACAAGTGAAATTTTGATTTTAAATAAATAAAAAAAATGAAAATCCGCATGCTCGTCACTAATTGGGAAGCTCAGTCGCTAATAGGAGCGATATGCACAACTTAGCGACGAGGCTGACACCATACCTCCTGATGATCCAACTCTTTGAGAACATCGTGTCAGAGGATGGAGGAAGGGTCATATTTTTGGGTTCAGGACCTCCAGGATCCTAATTATATTCTATTACTGGTTATTGTAGTGCTGGTAGCAGCACCAAGAGATCATTCGGCTAATAGGCCACAAAGGTATGTTGGTTATATATATTGTTATGTATTATGTCATTATATTTTATTCTAACAAACTACTTATTTTTATCAAATATATTGAATATTTACAAGTAGCTAGGTTGCAAGCAAAACTGGCAAGGATAGAGGAAAGGGGAAGCGGCTGGAAAAAAAATAAGAGGGCAGAAGACCCGATATACCGATGTGTTGCCTATAGTTAGCTTAGGTCTTGTTATCGGCACAGTTTACTGCTTTTATGTAGCAGTCTGGATACACCCTCCCCCTCCCCCTGGTTAGATAGATTATTACGTATTGATCGGACATTATTGATCGAACATTTGAATTATTTGAATTTGTTAATTTTTAAATTGGTCGGCAATTTTGATTTGGTATTTTTAATTTATGGCATGTTTTGTATAAAATATACAAGAAATGCAATATTTTATTTAAATTAGAGTAAATTACGGTTTTCGTCCCTATGGTTTGATGAAAATTTCTCTTTTCGTCCCTGGTCTTCATTAATTACGTTTTTGGTCATTATGGTTTGCATTTTATTTCTGTTTTGGTCCTTATGGTTTGTATTTTATTTCTGTTTTGGTCCTTGTTACTGACGTCGTTCTTCTACTCCCGTTAAAAAAGCATCATGTGCCCCTCACATGAGGGGCACTTTAGTCTCTTCACTTTCCTCCCTTTTTACCAACATCCCTTTATATCACTTTCACTTTCACTTTCATCCAAGGTAAAATCTAGGGTTTCTAGAAGGCATCCTTTCACCAAGAAAAAAACTTAATACGTATCCAACACTCCAACCACGTTTTCTCCCACGTTCCACTACATCAACATCTGCGATAGTGAAGAAAACTCCAAACAATGTGGCGACTTCGATCTCCATACGAAGTCTTTAACCCACATGACCTTTATGGCAATCTACTTTATTCAATATCATTGTGTTCTTTCTTTTTCTTCTTGCAAGTGTTGGTCATGTTTTCTCCTCTCTATATGCATCTTAGTTTAATACTTTGGTTTTATTTTGGTTTTATTTTACAGAAAAGATTCCCACCTTTTTTTCCATGAAGATAAACCATGGTGGGTGTTTTACCAAGTTTCCAGACAGAAAATACGTCAATGGAAAGGTAAGCTATGTTGACTTGATTGATAGTGATCAGTTTTCTATTCATGTGTTAAAACCAATGGTGCAAAAGTTGGGTTATCAGTGTAAAAAGCCAATGTACTTCCATTTCATGATACCGAAGACAGACTTGGATTTTGGGTTACAGTCACTATGGAATGATGAAGACATTTTGTGTTTGCTAAAATATGTTGGTGAGTTCAAAGAATTTGACGTTTATATCGAACACGATAAATCCAACTTGCACACATATTTTCAATCATCCCAAACATGTGAAAAAAATCTACTGCTAGGATGGGTTGCAAAGAATGGTGAGACCACTGGGTTAGGTAAGGGAGATATCTTGGTTGATGGATCTAGATTTGGTGAAGTTACACAAGAGCAACTTGATGGCTTTGAGGCGTTTTCTGATGATGTTGATTATTTTGATGAGGGTGATGATGAAAGGGATCATTATGACGATGAAGATTGTGATTTACATTGATGAAGAAGATGGTATTACCAATGATGAGGACATGGTGGACTTTCATCTAAGCATTGATAAGGATATAGAATGGGTGGGAAACACAGAACCGAATAACCCAGTTACTGATGTAGACGAAGAAGCATTACATTTTCTGATGATCAGACTTGCTCAAATGAGGATGATTATGAGTTAAAAAGAAACCAACACTTAAGGCGGTTAAGAAAGAGCAAGTTAAAAGAGAAACAATCAAACTCATTGACTTGCAAAGTTAATTTTTTTCCTGGCCAATGTTTTGGTAGCAGAGATGAAGTGAAGAAGTTGATTAGGTTGCATGCCATAGAAACTAAGAGAGATATTGTATTGGTTAAAAATAATTTAACAAGGGATGATCTTGAGTTGCATGCCAGATCCAATTTCACATTCATTAGTGATAGACAAAAGGTAAGCTTTTATTGTTTAAATTGTACATTTATTGTCTTAGCTCCTGCATTTTTTGTTTGAATTGTTCACTTGATCTTAACTTGTTTGTAAATAGGGAATAATACCAGCTATTGCAAATTTATTTCCAAGTGCCGAACACAGATTCTGTCTACGTCATATTCACGAGAACATGAAACAACAGTGGAAGGGAAAAGCATTTAAAGACCATCTTTGGAAGTGTGCCACGGCTACCAATGTCCCTGTCTTTAACAAAATGATGGAAGACTTCAAGAAATTCAATGATAAGGCATATGCTTGGTTGATCCAAATACCACCTCAGCATTGGTCTCGGGCCCATTTTACTGGTAATTGTCCCTTTCTTTGCTGATTTTTAGTTGTGTTAATTATATTACTTAAATGTGTTACTCATTTAATTTGATAGGTAGAAGTCACTGTGATGTGTTATTGAACAACATGTGCGAGGTTTTCAATAGACAACTCATAGATGCTAGGAACAAGCCTATTATAACTGCTTTGGAGTATATAAGGGAGTATTTAATGAAACGCATTGTGAATGTTCAAAGAATGATTTCCAAAGCTAAAGGCCTCCTCACACCTACTGCAACAAGTTTGTTAGATAACATAAAGACAGAAGCTAGACAACAAAGAGTATTGTGGAATGGAGGGCATAAGTACCAGGTATATAAAATGTGATGCATCCTTTACGTTCCTTCAACTTTTATTTTTGTGAATATTAGTTTGGTTGATATACGTAAGTATCAGGTATATGGCCCTTGGATGGAACAATGCATTGTTGATTCTCAAGAGAAAAGTTGTTCTTGTGGAAAATGGGAATTGACAGGGATTCCCTGTAAACATGCGATTGCAACCATCTGGTACATGGCAACCAATGACACTACTGTAAAAGAACCTGAGATGTGGGTCCATCCATGTTATCGGCTTGATACTTGGAGGGATGTTTACAATTTCAAGATTAATCCACTCAATGGACCTGAGATGTGGCCCATATCAACTTGCCCTACTAAATTGACTGCCCCTCCCCATCACAAACAAGTTGGAAGACCAAGGAAGAAACGAAAGAGGACTGTTGATGAGCTGACTCAACCATTGGTAAAGGGAGGAAAAATTTCAAAGCTTGGGAAAGCTGTAACGTGTGTAAAGTGCAAAAAGAAAGGCCACAATAAGAGGACTTGCAAGGGGTAAAACATGGAGACATAAATGAAGTTAACTGCTCGAATGTTTTCGTAGCTTATTTTTGTTGGAAATGGTTTAAACTGATGTAGTTCACTGTTTCGCTCTTTTGGTAGTTTGTATTTGGAAATACTTTTAAGTCTTTTGTTTGATGGAAATTGTTGGTAGTTTGTACTAGGTTCAAACAGATTAAAATGTTGGAAACTGTTTGTACTTGGTTCAAACAGCAAGGAAACTGTTTTTGGTCACTGTGATGTGTTTGTACTTTGTTGGAAATTGTTGCTGCTTAAAAATTATTGTTGCTGTTTGGTTTATAAAATGCTGGAAATTGTTGCTGTTTGAAAATTATTGTTGCTGTTTGGTTTATAAAATGCTGCAAATTGTTGCTGTTTGAAAATAATTGTTGCTGTTTGGTTTATAAAATGCTGGAAATTGTTGCTGTTTGAACATTATTGTTGCTGTTTGGTTTATAAAATACTGAAAATTGTTTGCGTTTGGTATATAAAATGCAGGAAATTGTTTCCATTTTGGTGCTTGTTTGAAGCCATCACACGAAATGGGTATATAAAATGTGATGCATCATTTACATTCTTGTTATTTTAATATACTAATCTAATTACAAAGAACCTTCTGTGTGTGCTTTGGCATAGTGATTGAAGTTTTGTTATTGGTAGGTGAAATTTTTTAAAAAGTAATTAATGCTTTGAGTTGGCTCAAGTTGAAAAGATACCAACCAACATTGTTCCAGTATTATGTATCTTTAGATCACCCAATATACACCTCCAATTAAAGAGTTTGTGATTTGAAAACAATTCTTGACCAAAACCTGCAAAATTCTTACAAACATCTCCAAAGGATCACCCAACATACACTTCCACAGTCTGCAAATTCTTACAATTCTTCATGTTTGCAATCCAATTTCATTACCATAATTGATTATAGACCAATAAAGGTTCTTTACAAAGCAACCCATCAAAAGAAATTACAAAACTTACTTCATTTATACACCAAAAAATGCAAAGTCAATCCAACTGCAATCCAATTTCATTATCATAATTGATTATAGACCAATAAAGGTTCTTTACCAAGCAACCCATCAAAAGAAATTACAAAACTTACTTCCTTTATACATCAAAAATTGCAAAATCAATCTAACTGCTACCTACCTTGACAGAAGAAATCAATTGCAAAGACGACCCCAACTTATACAAAAAAAATCAATTTAAATGCAAAAAAGTATTTTTTTGACGGTGGCTTCAAGAGTGTTCTTAAACCATGTTTTGAAGGAACCAATTTTCTCTAAATCATAACTTCCAATTTTCGAGCATGTATATAATTGTCGTCTGAATTTGCAACAACTCCAAGATGTTTGAAGGATTGCCATTAAGTCGTATTTGCACACCACCGTCGATGACTGATTCATCTTCTTATGATTTTTGAAGAAAGGGACGAATTTCTTCCGACTTTAGAAGGAGCAGATGAAGAGGATGCATAAAGATGAACCCTAATTTTTATCTGAGAGAAATTCAGAATGTATCAATTAAATGGGGAGGGTGAGTATTTATTAAAAGATGAGGAGTATGGTAAATAAAACAATATAATTATTAAAGGGAGGAAAAGTGAAGAGACTAAAGTGCCCCTCATGTGAGGGGCACATGATGCATTTTAATGGGAGCAGAAGAACGGCGTCAGTGCCAAGGACTAAAACAGAAATAAAATGTAAACCATAATGACCAAAAACGTAATTAATGAAGGATAAGGACGAAAACAGAAATTTTCAACAAACCATAGGGACGAAAAACGTAATTTACTCTTTAAATTATCAAAAATCATCTATGGATTACATACAGAAATCCGTCGCTAGTTAGTGTTGTATGTCGCTAATATGTAGCTGACGTCTAGCCGTAGCTAGTTTTTTTTTCTTTTTTTTGTGATGTTCGAGATACAAACTCTATTAGCATTTTGCAATGGGTTTCGAATCCATAACCATTAAATTAATTAGTAGTATAGTTTGGCAAACTAACGTCAAGGATTGTTATGATGATGTGAGTGCATGTGCTCTTATTTGTTCAAAGGGGATTCAAATTTAGTTCTTTTCCAGAAAGTCGAGGAGATTTCCAGGAAACAATTGAGAGATCAATGTGAGTAGTAAAAAAGATCCCACCATCCACAATTTTAGAGCCTCGTACTAGAAAAGAGACCAACTTATTTATAACTTATTTGGTCAATTATTTGTTAGTGACTTCATAAAATAGAAAATAATTTATTTACTAAATTTTTAAGGGAGCTTTATATAAAATCAAGTTTTTTTTTGAAGTTTGTCTTTCCTAATTAATTAAAATACACACTCTTTCCCTCTATGAAAAAACCTCCTAACCAAATACCTTACTAATTTATATAGACAGATTAATACAAACAGACAACTTCATCTGAAAAATTAACCAAATAGCTCCCAAGTCAACTTTCAACCCGCATCCGCATATCCATCAATCATAGTGGCATCACGTTCTATGATTCCAACAACTCTATGGTTGGATTCAGAAAAGGAATGGAAATGGAAATTAATTGAACTTTTTGAAAACCTGTTTCACTGCATGCAATATCTCCTTCAAAGGATCTTTGGCCTAGCGGTATGAGAACCTCTGATCTCTCCTAGGAGGTCGGGGGTTCAAACTTCGTCAAAAGTGAGGAGGGTAGTGTGTGAGTTTGTTTGTTCCATTTGCCGTATATAAAATATATACTTTAAAAATAAATATATATGTCCTTCAAAGAAAAAGAAAAAAAAAACAACATAAGGCACACACATGCAAGAGAGTGTACAAGCTGAATTACTATAGTGTATTGCAGATGAAGGATGTTGATGAGGAAGCTGAAGATGAAGTGGTGAGCTGCTTGGATAAGGTGGCATCGTTACTCGAACCTGAACACATGGTATAGTCTCTCCCACAACCCGTGAGTTCAAAGGACGGCGAAGACCAAAATGCTGACATTGTGATGGGTGTCGCTGCAAAAGTCGCAATTGGTACTGTTTTTGGGAGGTTAGGAAGTGGTGCTTCAAAGTTAAGAACTTGAATCGCTCGCTTTATAGTAGGCCGTATGTTGGGATCAGGGTGAGCACACCAAAGTCCCACAACGATCAAACGTTCCATCTCTCCCTCATCAAAATCTGAATCAAGTTTCGAATCAGCTGCTTGATTAAGCAATCCTCTTCCATAGAGGTCCCAAATATGGTCAACCAATCGGATATGACCATCTTTAGCCGCGGGGTCAATGGGTTTCATACCACTCGCTATTTCAAGAGCCACAACCCCAAAACTATAAACGTCTGAAACCTTGCCAGCCTTGCCGGTTAGGACACATTCAGGAGCCACGTAGCCCATTGTACCCGCCAATATTGTGGTCTGCGATCCTTTTTCATGGTCAACAAGCCTAGCTAAACCGAAATCCCCAAGCTTAGCGTTGAAATTGGAGTCGAGCATAACATTGCTTGATTTGATATCTCTATGCAAAACGCATTGCTCCCATTCCTCGTGGAGATATAGTAATGCTGAGGCTAAACCTCGAGCAATATTATATCTTATTGACCAAGTTAAGAAGTGATTTACTTTGAAGAGATGAGAATCCAAACTACCATTCGACATGAACTCGTAAACAAGTAGGAGTTCTTTACCTTCATGACACCAACCGATGAGCTGAACCAAGTTCCTGTGTCTTAATCGGCTAATGGTCTTCACTTCAGCTGCATACTCCCTTATTCCTTGTTTGGATCCACTAGATATCTTCTTCACAGCCACATAGGAATTCATTCTCTTCAAGAAACCTTTATAAACCACACCAAAACCCCCTTGTCCTATCTTCTCACCCTCTGAAAAGTTCTTTGTTGCTAAAGCCAGTACTTTGTATGAGAACCTTTTTGGTCCAGCCTCGATCTCGAATTCCTGTGTCGTAGCACCAATTTCGTCTTCATCTTTCTTTCGAAATGCAGCCTTTCTCTTCTTCAAGGAACCAAACATGAAAAAACCACTAATTAAAGTACATACTGAGAGACCTAGACCAAGACAAACACCTAGCACAACCTTCTTTCGAACTGCATGATCACCGTGAGCAGTAATAGTTTTTCTGATCGATGAACCACGCGTAGACCCATTTGCGTTGATCTGTGAACCAATTGGACCAATGATCTTTTCATCATTTAACAACCTTGATTCAAAATCCCAAGAATGAAGAGTATGAATCTCGAAAAAATCCCCGGTTGAGGCTGAGAAACCAATACTAACATATTCTGGTAGATACTTTCTCAAATCAACTTCTGTGCTAAGTCTTTGTTTGAAAACAAATCCACCCTCATCAAAACCAGTAAAGGAAACACTTAGTTTTTTTTCACTAGAGTTGTAACTTACCTTTGCTCCATTCGTTTTTCCAGAAGAAACATCGTTCGACCATGTCACATTTGTAACCGATACCATGGAATTGATGTTGATGCCAACATGATCACCAACCGGATCCCAATAATTTTTATACGTATCAAACTCCACTGCTACAAATGGATTCAACGTCGAGTTGAGTACCTGGGACCCACTTACAAGGCCGATGCCACCACCTTCTTGTTTCGGAGGAGTTTGAAACCCTTGTGGTGCAAGAAAGAATGCCATTCCATCACCATAGTGAGACTGATTCCACGAGTTTACGGTGAAAGAAAATCGCGTAATGAAGTCAGCTATCTCTCCTGAATCCTTATCCCAAAGATGAAACAGTTTTGGATAAGTGATCCTACCGGTACTATAATGCATTTCTTTATCCCTTTGATTTCTGGTTAGCTGAATGTCAGGACTAGAAGGTGTAGCATCTCCATAGTAATTTAAGTCGTGATTATTTGGGTTGAAACTAGTGAGATTAAAGGTTAGATCTGCCAAAGAAGGAAGTATTTGCAAAAATGAAATTAGGATTATAATTATCGGAGAACATAGATGACGGAAATTATTGTTCCTAGAGTTACAGACCAACATTTTTTCTGTAATAGAACAATGAATCTTACATTTAGCATCAAAGAGGTTTCAAGATTTCAGACATTAGCAATATGATATCATAATTTGGATGAAGAATAAAACAGACAACAAGACAAGGTGCTTTTATATATATATATATATATATATATATATATATATATATTGTGCCTGCAGATGTACCAATAATTAATTGGTTGAATCATAGTAACAAGAAAACAGTCTAGACAGGAGCTATACACATGATGCTGACTCAGTGACACCATCATCAGGGCCAAAACTGTGATTTAATTTGTTGATACCTTACAAAATACAATTATTAATTTCTACTTGTTGATGGAAATTATCCAAAAACAATTAATTAAACTAGATGGTTCACCTGGAACAAAGAATCATAATGGAGATATAACATGATGACAACCTAAACATACACAACTTTTAACCTGTTAAAATTCTATTTTGAGAAACAGGTTCTGTGCAAATGGACAAATAGTTAGTATACACAAGAAGAGTGGCTTTTCTATTTGTTTTGTATAAAAAAGGTCTTCAAGTCATTGTAATTTGGTTCAACACACTACCAAAAAACTCCACCTTTTTGCAACACATCATTATCTTTGATGCCTTTCAACAAGAACATAACTCCTATTTATATTCCTTTCCCAAAAAAAACTCCTATTTATGTGTGATACCGCGAATTGTGCGGTGATGAAGTTAGTCGATACAAATTGTATTGGAAAGTTAAGATACAACCAATTTATTTTGTTTACTAAAAAATATGTATATTGATAAACAATTTATTTTCAAGATAAGTATGTGTCTTAATATTGATTTTGTTTGTTAGATGTTAGATGTTAGTTGTATAGTATTCAATTATATAGATCATCTTTCTTATACATTCTTTAAGTTGTATCATAAATCCTTATAAAACCGAACACAATATCGACAAATCGGATTTAGTAGGATTAAAAGATTTTAAAGAACAATACATAAACATGATACTTGTGATATAATGACTAAAAATTGAAGCAACAATTCGTACAACCGTACAAACTTCATGATTTTATTGTTTTTTTGATAATTTTTTTCATGAAAGTGTTTAATATAATATAATTCTTTTTTTCATGAAATTATTTCATATATTTTTGTTTCTATACGAAAGTGAAATTGTTTCATATATTTCTCATTTAATGAATCATGTTTCATATATTCTTGATTAATCAACCTCATGTGTTCTTGATGAAATTTTTTCACATATTATTGACTAAGCAACCCTCATAAATGAGAAAAAGTGAAATTAAAAAAAAAGATTTGTGAATGGAATTTGTACGGTTTGTACGCATTGCATGGTTTGAAATGGATATCTCCCATATCTATATATATAGGGTCAAGTTCAGGTTTAGGGGAAAATCTCAAAAAATAGAAAATTGAAAACACTCTAGGAGCCTTATATCTGGACGGTATGCACAAATGCTGTGGATCCCAGATAATCAGGTAATCGTATGAATGTATGCATGAACACGAAGAACACTTCTAATATTTATGAAGATCCGAAGTCGGATATCTAAATGTATTGAATATCGGTTACAATGATATTATCTAATATGCTCTCTCTAGAATGATATGAATTAACGTTCTATTTAATTGCTAGCCCTAACCCTCTATTTATATGTATAGGAAATACGGTATAAGGAAACTAGGAGATTAAGGCATTATATACTTGCCTTATTTACAAAAAGGAATGTTTCCTTATATTTAAACATTAAACATTTCCTAAATAATGACTTTGATGACTTTGCACTTTGACCCTTCATGTCTTCAATATTTGTGATCTCGGATACAATCTTTTCAGACCTAACAATCTCCCCCTTTGTATTCGAGATTACAATTCAGCAAATCAGCACTCTTTTGAAGACGATGAAATTTTGTCAACAAATCACTATTTTGATTTCTTTTGCTCCCCCTACGAATATGATCACTTGATAAGCTCCGTAGCTCCCCTTTAACATTAGCATAAAGTTCACGAAAAGAAAGTTGAAGGAGCCGTGATGTCGCATGGTATCTTTCTTCGAGTAGAACTTTGTCGTTTGATGAAAGAGGCAAAAGATGGTTGTCATATCTTGATGTTCTCGGGTTAGTATTTGAGGTTGTCGGGTTAGGCAGATGCGAAAATATGTCGGTTCAAAGGAAGTCGACAAGTCTTCATCTTCATCTTCAAACATTTGACATTTATGTCGGGTCAAGCTGAGCTGATTGTCGGGTCAAGCTGAGCCGATAAAACATGTTGTCGGGCCAAGAAATTTTTGTTTTGTCGGGTCTTTGATACCTTTTCTCCCTCATAATGGGCATTTGTCTTTGATACTTTTTCTCCCCCTCAGAATGACAAGGAGAATCCGAAACATTATGAACGATCAAAGACAATAAGTGGATGTGAAAAAAATGGGTAAAAAGTCTAACATAGAAGCACAAATAGCAACTATTATCACTTAATCAAAAATTAAATTTAATTGAGTGGCCTATATTCAGTGTTGGCAGCGGATTGGCACTGATAGGACTTCCAGTTATCATAGAAGTAAGTTATAAAACTAACTTCTCAAACTGTTCCGGCATAAACACAAAGATATGCAATGTGAATCACAAAGACTCGTGCAATGTGTAGAAAGAATTTATGCATTAAATGCTAATTTTAAGGCTCAAAATGTGAAAATACAATTCACAGACTCAATGTGCATTGAATGTGAAGTTCGGAGACCGGAGATGTGTCTTCCTTTATCAATATCTTAATCTTCCGAGTGAAGAAAAGATAGCAGATATGCTCATTCTCCGTGATATATGAAACAAATATCTTTTGTGAGATACTTGAGTAGTTGGGTGGGGTGACACAAGTTATCGACGTTGGGTCCATGTCTAGTTCAATATTCATCTCCAAAGAATCGAGAATGAATAGATTATATGGCTACCCAGATAACTGTTTAGGTTTGGTAAAGACCAAATATTTTCTTTTAAGTCTTGTCACACTCTCACATTTTTTTTATAACGCACATCTACTCAATTCTATCTCAATTACACCCTTTCAAAATATAGCTAACCTAGGGATGTGTTTCATCGGTAGGTCCTTCCGGCTTTGGTTTGACCATTGAAACGTCTAAATCCTATCACACAAAGAGTTAAAACATTAAAGTCCGAGTTCTGAACTGAAGTATTCAGAAGTCATGATGTACATAAAAAAAACGGGTTAAGAGTAGGTCCATAGCTGAGATACTATGAAGCTAAAATAAATGGGAAAAAAATGTGGCACTCCCCCTCAAATGTAGCATAACCTTTTGAAAGATTGTCATGTGATGTGAATATTTGGAATTTAGAACACGCATGACGTACCTACAAAACAGATTAAAAAGATTTTGGTACCCAAGTTTTGTTGGGTCCTCGGAGGTTAGCTTTAGATGTAATAAGTGGGGAAGTGGGGATACTGTAAGTACCATACCATTTATGATTGAAATTTTGATTGACAAAATCATTTGTTCCACATGTAGAACAACAAATCTTTGTGGCACTTAGATTAATTAGCCGATTGATTGATTTGACAAAATAAGGCAAATTAGTCTTGGAAACAAATGATCTTGTATCAACTACAGGAGATGTATGTGACATGTTTCCAACACTATCATCTGTAGTTGATTTCTTCCTCCAAACCATTTTAAACTTCTTGAAATTACCGGTTTTAGCAACAAAATCATTTTGAAAATCTATATGATTTGGAGCTGTTAGAATAACTATTTGAATTAATACTTGAAGAACAGTTATTCTTACAGATAGGAAAAAGAGCAGTTTGCTTTGAACTTGAAGTAGAATCAGAATCATGAGGAAAAATCAAATTTTCAAGATCATCTAACTCCGCATTTAAATGTTCGGGAGTAAGTTGTTTGACTGATTCTGAATTCATTTGTTTTTGTTTTGAAAGTTCGTTTTTCAGTTACAAGAGTTGTTTCTAAAACAGATAATTTGTTTGAAAGTTTGTAAATTTTATTTTCAAAAACTTGTTTTTCTTTGTCAAAATCTTTTTCCAGATTTTTGTTTTTAGCAATGATCAAACTACATTTCTTGATTAAATTTGTTTTCTCAGTTTTAAACGCATTTCTTTCATCTTTCAAAAGTTTTTCAAGATTAGAAATTTGTTTTGAAAGCTCCTGACTTTTTGTTTCAGATGATTTTCTTTCTAAAATCACAATTTGCTCAAATTCTGACACTTGTTTAGAAAGTTTTTTAATGGTCAATTCACAAGTGTTAATTTTGCTTTCAAAATCTTTTCGTTCAGACTCAAATTTGTGTTTCTCATCAGAAGTTAAAATCCTTTCTTTCTCACATTCCAGAAATTCAATTAATTTTCTTTTAAGAACCACACTATACGTCTCAAAATCTATAGATTTTTCTAACTCAGAAATTTGGTTTTTCGGATCAAAATTTATTTTTATCAGATTTGTCTTTTTGCAAAACTCTTCATATGTATAATATTTAGTTTTAGAATACTCGGTGAGTTGTTGCTCCAAAAATTCATTTTGATTTTGCAAAACTTTTCTTGATTCTTCTGAGTTATTAAATCTAGATTTGAGATTGACATGTTCTCTTAAAAGTTTATTCAACACTTGCATGTTGTTTGTGTGTCTGGTTTCAAGTTGAGAGATTTTTGCATTTAGCTCAGAGATTTGGTTTTGAGAACTCATCGTGAAAGCCCGGGTTACCTGATAAAGTGACCTCGATCGGTGAGTTTTTGGCTATTTTCTAAGATTTCTTTGGAAAACAGAAGGTGTTTCTTGATAGATGAAGGTTTTTCTCGGGTGATGAAGGGCCGAGAAGAATTTTTCTCGGGTGACGAAGGATCGACAAAAATAAATTGTCGAGTGGTATGGTCTTGATAAGAAGATTTCTCGGATGTATGAGACTCGATAACAATTATTGTCGGGTAAAGGAGACTCGATAAAACTTCTAATAAATTTTGAATTGATAAGAAGAGTTTTATCGATCACAAGGGTCTCGATAACTTCAAGTTTCTCGATTAATCAAGATTCGACAAAAATAATTTGACTCGATAAAACAATGAATCGATAAAAATTTATATCGATTCCTGTTTGACTCGATTAATAAAATTTGTCGATTTAAAAAGACTCGATAAAAAATCAAAAATACTTAATCTTAGTTTTCTTTAACCGATAAACCAGAAACCAAGAACAAAGGGTTCTTGACTAAAAAGAACAAGTCTTTTTATGGACAAGAATGTCTAAGTTCTCGAGTTTCTTATTTGTTCAGTCAAGAAAAAAAAAATTAAAATTACTAGAGTTTATGATTTTTACTAGAGAATTCTTTAGTAAGAAAAGCTGCAAGAGTCACTAGTTCCTGAGTTTTCTTATGTAAAGAATATCAAAAGTAATTAAAATAAACTAGAATAACTTTAATTAAAACAGATTAAATAATTTTGACTAAAATCAAGAATAACCCAATATGGATCGACAAAAATTTAAGCGCATGAAGTATGAATCGAGAAAAACAGATCTTTAAAAAAAATATGAATTTTTATCGGGTAAAGCGTAATCGAGAACCAGTCAAAAGAATGAAGAACGAATCGAGAAAAAAAAATCTTAAAAATTATGAGTTTTTATCAGGTAAAGCTAAGACAGTATGAATCGATAAAAACAAAAAAAACGCAGAAATCGAAAAATTACCTTCTGTTTCGTGGATAACTTCAGAAAAACGCAAAAACTCAGATCGTCTGCTCTGATACCAATTGTGGATCCCAGATAATCAGGTAAGATGAATGTATGCATGAACACGAAGAACACTTCTAATATTTATGAAGATCCGAAGTCGGATATCTAAATGTATTGAATATCGGTTACAATGATATTATCTAATATGCTCTCTCTAGAATGATATGAATTAACGTTCTATTTAATTGCTAGCCCTAACCCTCTATTTATATGTATAGGAAATACGGTATAAGGAAACTAGGAGATTAAGGCATTATATACTTGCCTTATTTACAAAAAGGAATGTTTCCTTATATTTAAACATTAAACATTTCCTAAATAATGACTTTGATGACTTTGCACTTTAACCCTTCATGTCTTCAATATTTGTGATCTCGGATACAATCTTTTCAGACCTAACAAATGCATACTGTGTAATTTGTAACACTTATTTGAGCGTTCTTCAGTTTTTTTAGGTTTACCCCTATATATACATATATACATACATATACATATATACATACATATACATATATATATATATATACATACATATATATATATACATACATACATATATAGAGAAAGATTCAAATGAGAACTTTGAAAATTTAAAAGAATAAAGGAACACCTTGTGGACCATATATGATGTGAGTCCCACATAATATTAAATCATTTCTGATTTAATAGTAAATCAGAAATGATTTAATATTATGTGGGACCCACATTATATGTGGTCCACAAAATGTTCTTTTATTCCTTTAAAAATGAGTGGTTCTCGTATAATCTTTCCCCTACATAATAGGGGCCTTCTTTTGGGAACCCTAACTTTTTTGAGAACTTGAGATCCATTTTTAGTCAATACATTTAATTAATTTAGGAACCTTGTAATTTTGGTAATTTTTAATTACAAAATTAACAAAAGGGCATTATAGGTATTATGTATTTTTTATCTCTCCTCCCTCTCTCTCTCTCTCTCTCCTCTTTCTCCTCTTTCTCCGTTCAGCGACCCCACCGAAGTGAACACAATGAACAAAGATTGTGCACAATATGTGAACATAGGGTGTTCACATTCTGCATTTTGCTTGTGAACATGCAGATGAGATAGACCACCATGAACACTGCAATCTGTAATGAATAATGGGTAGTGTGCATATTGTGAACATCGAACACACTGTAAACACCCACAAAAATTGGAATGCGAGGCTCAGATCTGTAATGAATCGAACAAAGAGGATGAATCTGCCATGGCTGCAAGCTTTCTCCGAACCTTTCATTCCATCGGCCAAAACCTCCATCCCCTTCCGTCTCCTCCAGCCCCTTTCTTCTCCAGACTCTTCATCTTCTTCATCTCCCTCTGTTTTCTCTAAGCAGCAGAATTGACTTTCAGTATGTATGAGATCCAGACGTATATGCTTTCAGGATCGAGATGTATCTGAGCCATGTATCAATACAAGATATGTCGAAAGCATACCGGATGGGGTGATCAAGAATGTAAACGCCGATAACCCAAATACGAAGGTCGAGAAGAAGTAGTCGCCTGTGGTGACGGATAAGTAGTTGTCATCTGTGGTGGTGGTTTCGACGAAGAAGCCCTCGGTTGTAGCAGTTACCGTAGACAACGCTGAAGAGAGGATGTGTAGTCGTGGTAAGAAGAAATCGTCGCCGATGGTTGTGTTTTTGATAGAGAAGGTCTCGGTTGTAGCCGTAATCAGAGACATCGACAAAGAGAGCATCGTGTAGAGGTGTTCCGACGAAGTAGCCACCTATGGTGGTGGTGGTTTCGACAGAGGATAACTCGGTTGTGAGGGTGGTGTAGTGGTGGTCGTCGGCGGCTACGTGAAGAAGAAAGGGATGCCAGAATTTGAAATACCTAATTAATTTAATTGGCTCCTATAATTAAGGGTGAGGCTAATTAAAGACATTATCAATTTAGAATTTATATTTATTATTATGAGTTGTTAAATAATGTAAATGCCTAATTTACCCTTTCATATTTATTTAATAAAAAAAATAATCATCTAAAATGAATGGTTTAGAAGGGTTCTCAAGTCCTCACAAAAAATGAGGTTCTCAAAAGCTTATACCCTATATATATATATATATAGAGAGAGAGAGAGAGGTTCAAAGGAAAACCTTAAAAAATGGAAAACTGAGGAACACCTTGGTAGCCTTTTATCTGGACGGTATCCACTTGTGCATACAAGTACATTAAGTTGTTTTTTGGTTTTTCTGCACATGTGCATGTTATAAATTACTTGTATGCACACGTGCATACCGTCCAGATGAAAGGCTACTAGGGTGTTCCTCAATTTTTCATTTTTTTAGGGTTTCAGATGAACCTAACCACATATATATATATATACATTTATATAGGCTTCTTCATTTAGAAACTCTTTAAAGAGTAGAAACTCGTGGAAACCAATATAATTAAAATAAAAATTTTCATTTTTTTTTATCAAATGTTACGATTTAAGATGTTGTTTCACATATGTTTGTGTTCATATGAAAAAAAATATTACATGTGGAAGAAAACATTCACTATCACATATGAAAGAAAATTCATATGGTGAAACAAAACGTATTTTTTTCCACATGTAATATTTTTTTTCATATGAACCCAAACATATGTGAAATAACATTTGATGAAATTTTTTTATGAAATTTTTTATTTTTACATTGATTTTTGACGGATGCCGAGTCCACCAAATAATAAATTCCAACTATTGACTATTTACAAACAAGATTGAAGTAGCGATAAGTCGGGTCGAATCCACAGGGGCTCGGTTGAACTTATTATGGCTAGACAATTCAAGTACAATAGTGAAAACTTAAAAATAAATACGAGAGGGTGGAGGGGTTTGGATTTGATTAATTAATCTAGGCATGCAAATTAAAAAATTTTAAAAATGCAAGAAATTAAAAACCCAACATTAAACCACTCTCGATAATGATGTTCAACACCTATCATTTATTCCGTAGTTATAAAAAGATAGGACAAGATTAAGTCGATTATAGTTGTCAATAAGCTCTGACAACCTAGATTTTCACTTAATCAGACATTTGTTAAAGTAAGCTCTTTAGCTAAACCTTTAACTACAAATGGAATAATGAACAAGCTCTTAAAATTCTAGGTGTAGTTAGCTTTTACAAATTAAGAAAACACGACTCAAAGAATTAAGCCCATAAGCTCGGCTTAATACCACTTTGATTGTAATATTTCAAGAACTCATTTCAAAAACCTTATTGAAATCAAAAGACTTCAGTTGTCACTCTATCAAAATCACTAGACAATTACGTATCTAAGATTTTGACTAACAATCATTCACAAGAATGTCAAATAATTAGCCAAATTAATTAACATTCAAAATGAAATTGACATTTAACCTAGAAATCCAACAAATAAACTTGTCTCAAACAATTACAACGAAATCTCAAGGTAGAAAAACATCAAAATGTAAAGTGACTAATGTTGGAATGAAAGGAATTAGCCACACATGGCTAAACTTAGGTTACCAAATGTAAAAAACTGAAATTTACCTAAAAATTGGAAGAAATTGATGAGTTATTGTCTTCAAAATCGCTCCTTCTCCTTTGCAAATTCAGAAAATTTGAACTCCCCCCTCTCATGGCAGTTTTAATTGACGACTTTTCCGACGGGTTAAGCCGCCTAGAAAGTCTCCCGGATCAGCCCTACTTCGTCAAACAGTAGCTTGGGCGTGATTTCTTACGGTTTTGGTCGCTTGAGAAGCCGCCCGTACCATCGACAGTGCCTCCGGCGGGTTTAGCCATCTGAGAAGCCGTCCGCTTCTTTCTGCTTATTCTCGACTCCAACTCCGTTCAAGGGTTCTTTACGTGAGATAGTGTGTGCGATCAAGATGGAGTCCAGATGGGTGAGAATCTTGGGCCTATTAACTTGGGCTTTTATTTCTCTCTTACTTTGGGTTGCACTAAAACAAATAAAACAATGGGTTAAGTGAGTGCAATTTAGCTTAAATAAGATAGTAAATATGGGATTTTGACAATAAAGTTATATACATAAATGCATATTATCAAAATATCCCCACACTTAAAATTTTGACCGTCCTCGGGCAAACACTAAGCTTTTAGCACAACACAAACTCTACAAGTTGACTTTTAAGAGAATCGATAAAAAAAGATACATAGCATTTCATGAAGGCGCGACTTTACCGACATAATAATAATCGACACACAAGCCAAACCAAAGATGAGCACTTGCTAATCTCACAAACACCTCACAAAGGATATAAACCTACTCTAATCGCTCATTCACACAAAGGTATGGGTGTTTTCACTCTTGGCAACAATACACATGAAAATGCACTACCATAAGCTTGCATCAATTCTCAACTCTACATTGCTAACGGTCAATACTAAGTATGAATCAAAAGGTCTTTAGGATGGGTTGTAACTTGGCTTAGGGTCAAGGTAGGGAAAATATGGTCAAGTGACTAAAATTAGACTTTGAAAAAGAAACCATGGATCAACTATCAAAGTGTATACTCCATATCTTGCACATCAAAGTAATCATAAAATTTCTCAACTTTTTGAGCTCTTATTTCACTAAGCACTTTATTGTATTTTTCTCAAGATTGGTCTCCATTTATTCAAACATTTCCTCTTTATTTTTTTTACTTTATATATATATATATAGATTTTTTTCTTTTCTCTAAATATTTTCTTAAACCTCTACCGAACATAGTATAAGCATTTTTGATCATGTAGAAGGTTTTTAGTTCTTTGTGCCCAAGGAGTCTAACTAAGCTTATAGTCTCATTCCCAAAGTACGGTAAGTGAAGTGTTTGGCTAGGGATTAAAATGTGCATACAATTACATGAAACTATGTCTTGGGTTTTATGCACGTGTGCATGTTATGTGTAACACCCTCAAATCTGGAAAGAGCGACTAATTTAAAATTTATAATATTACATCAATATTTAAGTTTCCTCAAACCACAATTAGAAATAAACCTCTAGAACAAATAGATCAAGTCTTATACAAGACCTACATATGATTGGGTGTTACTAAACCAATAAGAGTCGCTATCTTTAACGTCACCAAAGCTAGATCTTTAACGTGCTACTCCCTTGCACTCAAATCCACACGTGTCGCTAGTATCAACCCCAACGATAACCTGATGCACATGCTGACAAAGAAGAATGGTTAGGCTTAACATCTAGTGAGCTCAAGAGTTTTTAACCTATTTTTAATTGATTTGAATCCAAAAGATTTGCTTGATAAAATAAAACTCTCAAACGAGACGACTTCATTATAAAAGCAATATCTTTCCCCAAATTCCTTATTTCCATAATAAAAGCTTTAGACCCAAAAAGGACATTAGAAATGAAAGCTTTAAAATTAGAAATACTTACGTGATCCAACCCAATACTCTGTAATAACCAGGTTTATTATAAATATTGGTTGAAAGTTAAGGGTTGTAAATGTTTAGTTGTTTAAAGTTGAAGGTTTGATTTGGTAAAAAGCTTTCACCAACTGTGGCCACCTCTTATGTTTTCCAATTATATACTTCCATGCACATGCATGTGTGTATGGATATTAGTGTTATGAGATGTGTCAAGCGAAGACAACATCACCACCGCCTCTTTTGTTTCTCTTTCCTTTTTGTCAAGTTTCTTTCATTTAGAAAAGTCTTAGAAAATAGACTTTTGGTCTCTGTGGTTTTCGTTGGTTAAGAACAGAAAGCAAAAGAAGAGAAGTTTTAAAGGTAAGAGTTATATATTGTTTATAAGTTGTGATTCAATAAGCTTTGGGTTTATATCGAGGTTTTAACCAGTAGAATCATATGTTATAGTTATACGTCGTATTTGATCATTACCGGTTAGAAGTCTTGGAGGTTTCGATTATTATCATTCTAGGTGAGTGGTTACAAAGCTTTTTGTAAAATACGATTTTTTCCGTTACACGTGATTTATTTCATATAAATGAGATTATATGATTTTTGATTGTTAGTAATTTATGAAACTAACAAGTAAAGAGGTTGACCAAAATATTTGGGTCACGAGAATTGTGGCGGTGAATCCGTGATGAGTGGACGGAGAAAACATATAAATGATTGTGGGTGGAATAATCAATATAAATTAGCCATTTTGAATGGCGTGAACCGGACCATTTGCTCGTGAAGCAGGCAATGGTTTGGAAAGAACGAGAGAATGAACCTGGTAAGGGTAATACCGGTTGAGAATAGTGAGAGGATGTGATGCCTCTAGACCTGGGTTATGATTGGAATCTGATTCCTGAATTGTTAAGAATTTTATCGGGTCCGTATGACCCGAGGAAACTGATTATCAATCCCTTTGATGCGAGAACTGGTCTTATCGAGTCCTTTGAATTTGAGAATGGTTTTATGTCGGCTCCATAGGACCCGACAAGAAATCTTATCGGCTCTCCGACAAGAAATCTTGTCGGATCTATCTGGCTCGACAAGTGGGTTTGTCGGCTCTATATACCCGATGAAACAACATGTCGACTCTATGGGACCCGAGGAAAAATGTTGTCGGACCTATATAGCCTGAGGAGCAAGTTTGTCGGATCTATATAATTCGATCTTCTTGTTTGTCGGATCTATTTGATTCGAGAACCTTGGATATCGGACCCTGGATTCGATAACTTTTGTTGTCGGGTCTAGGTGTTGCGATAAAACAAATTGTCATAAAATGATTTTAAGTTTTCCTTAGATCATGGTTTAAACACGAGGGAAATGACTCACTAGACCTTTCGGTCTAACCCTCTATCTTTTAAAAATAATTTTTACAGGCCAACATCAGTTGGAAGGAAAAGGCAAGAACAAGATGTAATTTGTTATGCTAGCTTTTGTGGTGTACTTGTAATATAAATAAGTTGTAATATATGGAACTCGTTGTGTATATGAAATCTATGTACTTTGGGCTTTTGGTTTATTCGGGCTTTTACATACTCACACGGCCATTAATAAGTTTATAAATATAAAGGCAGAAACATAACTTTAACCAAGTTTTATAAACCGTTAACTCACGCGTACTTTTGAAAGGGATAACAATATCCGAAGATAACAGGGGAGACCCGATATTGCATCTTTAGTGATAGATACAAAAGTAGGTCACTATTCAATGTTCAAGCTAACTATAGGAATCAATGGCAACCGGAAACTCCCGGTTAACACACCTAAGTGTAAGGCCTTCGATGACCCCTACAAAAGCCCGTGCAATAGGTCAATAGCAACCCACAACTCTCGGTTGATACACCTAAGTGTAAGGCCCTCGATGACCTCCCGATGCACCACGTGTAGTCAATGGCAATCGGTAACAACCGACTAATACACCTAAGTGTAGGGCCCTCGATGACTACCAATGCAACCAAAAAGGGGACAACAATCCCGACTTAAAACCGACTAAATGCCTATGGATCCATTACATTCTAGTCTATAGATCAAATACGTCAAGCAAGACATATTGATAATTTCCCAACACCAACTCTTTGCTCAAAAGTTATTTTCCAATAATCAATTATCTCTCAACTTGGGAAGACATAAAATTACACGACCCTAAATGAATGACCAACGCACCCAAAACATGTAAAATAATATTCAACTCGGACAAATGTCTATGAGACCCTTTTAGTCAAACCGAGCAAATGCTCTATAACTCAACATTTATGTAATAACCGAGAACACTAGTTGAGACGCACCCTTTTTCCAAATGAACTCATATTCATGTATTTTTACAACACATCCCATAATGCCATAACATGTAAATTTCATAGGTTTATAGATCCAATGTTTTCAAAATATCATTGACACCAAATATTACTCTTTCATAAAATAAAACACCAAGACCTCTAATGAAATATGTTTTATTTAGTAATGTGTCGAAATCCAAATATAACATTTTGTAAGATTCATAAAACTCCTTTTATACCAAATAATCGCATATTATCAAAATATTCAAACATTTGACAAGTAGCAAGTAATCATGTTAATATATCAAAATGGACATTTTCGGCATGTACACCGTTTTCACAAAGCAACTTGAACTCACCTTGCTAGGTTATGTTAAACTTAGTTTTCATCCAACCTGCACAATCTTCTTGTTACAAATGAGTTTTCAAGGAAACCTCAAGGTATGATCATCAATGGAGGAAAAATGGTGAAGAAGGTAGAAATCTTGAGTTTCATCCTACAATGCATGATCCTAGATCCAAACCCTTAACACCCCTTCAAATCTTTGCTCTTGAGAAATAAATGTGGTTGATCTCCAAATCAAAATGGAAGAAAATGGTTTGCATATAAGAGTCAAAGTGGAAGAGAAAAATTGATTGGGGAATATTATGTACTAAAAATCCGGGTGTTACATTATGAACGCGTGCATACCGGAAAAGTTGCTTAAATTTTACCAGTATGTAAATGTGTATATCGTCTAGATGAACAGTTACCAGAGTGTTCCTCAGTTTTTCATTTTTTTACAATTTTTCCTTGAACATGACCATATATATATATATATATATACATAGAGAAAGAGAGAAAGAGAAAGAGAGAGGGAGGTTCAGGAAAAAAATTTCAAAAAAGAGAAAACTGAATAACACACAGGGAGCCCTCCATCTTTTTTATATATATCATAAAAAAAATTATTTTTTATATTAATTTGTACGAGTTTTTATAGTTTGTAACATTTGACTGGTTTGTATTTGAAACGTGAGGACAAATGAGAGCGCGACACGTGTCTGAATATAGATTATTCAGAGTGAATATTCAAAGAAATATTCAGACTGAATAAATACTATATTCAGTCTGAATATTTTTTTGTATGTTCAGACTGAATAAATATCATATTCAGTTTGAATATTTCTTTGAATGGGACACGTGTCACACTCTCATTTGTCCTCACGTTCACAACCAAATTTGAGTTCTCATTTGAACCCGTTCCTATATATATATATATAACATATATATATATATAAAGGGAGTTTCAAACGAGAACTTTGTAAATATAAAGGAATAAAGAAACACCTTGTGAACCACATATGATGTGGGTCTCACATATTATTAAATCATTTATGATTTAATATAATTTAGTATTAAATCAGAAATGATTTATATTATGTGGGATCCACATCATATGTGGTCCACAAAGTGTTCCTTTATTCCTTTAAAAAGGGTGGTTCTCGTATTATCCCTTCCCTATATATATATATATAGAGAGAGAGAGAGAGAGAGAGATGGAGATTCAAACGAGAACTTTCCCCATTTAAATAAACAAATGAACTCTTTTTAGCTACATATATAATTTAAGAAATTAATATTGATATAATTAGGGGAAGGGTATTATTGTCAAATTAATTACTTTTGGAAAGTTATTATTCATGTTCAAATTGTAAAATGTAAATATTAAATATATATAATAAATATAAGATTAAGATATCACAAATATCTCTACAAAATTCAAACTTCCGCTAATTTTCATGAATTAAAATAGAGCTCCATTGTTTAAACTATTTAAATAAATATAAGGTCAGATAAATTACAATGTCAAGTATGTCAATAAAATCACATACGATTTCAGTATCATATATGATTTGTATAAATGTTTAATGTAAAATCATATATGATTTTGTATAAATGTAAATGTAAAAAACATATATGATTTATGCAAATGATATTCACACATGATTAAAATGCCAAATATGTCAACAAAATCACATATGATATCAGTATCATATATGATTTTGTATAGATGTTAATTTAAATTCATATGTGATTTTGTACAAAGGTAATTATAAAATCATATATGATATAATTATAATATAATATAATATAACATTCTAATATATTATCAATTGATTTTACAAAATTTGTATATTAATAATATATTATAAAATAATAATATATTATAATAGTATATTATATTACTATTGAGCCCTACCAATTTTACCCCTAAAAGAAATAACCTTGGTGGAAAGCAAGTATTAGCATACATTAATTAATATAATGTCATCCAATATAATATAATTCATTTTACAAAATATGTGGCTAGAAGGAGGTTCCTTTGTTTCTTTAAATGAGGGGTGTTCTCGTATGAACTATATATATATATATATAGAGGAAGATTCAAATGAGAACTTTGTAAATTTAAAGGAATAAAGGAACACCTTGTGGACCACATATGATGTGGGTCCCACATAATATTAAATCATTTTTGATTTAATATGATTTAATATTATGTGGGACCCACATCATATGTGGTCCTAAATGTGTTCCTTTATTTCTTTAAAAGAGGGGTGTTCTTGTATAATCCCTCCCCTATATATATATATATATATAATATATATAGAGGAAGGTTCAAATGAGAACTTTGTAAATTTAAAGAAAACAAAGGGACACTTGTGGACCACATATGATGTGGGTCCCACATAATATTAAATCATTTATGATTTAATATGATTTAATATTAAATCAGAAATGATTTAATATTATGTGGGACCCGCATCATATGTGGTCCACAAATTGTTCATTTGTTCCTTTAAAGATGAGTGGTTCTCGTATGATCCCTCCCCTATATATATATGTATATATATAGGGGAGGGATCATACAAGAACACCCCCTATTTAAAGGAACAAATGAACACTTTGTGGACCACATATGATGTGGATCCTACACATTAAAAAATCATATCTGATTCAATGGGGTCCACCATTGAATCAGATATTTTTTTAATGTGTGGGGCCCACATCATATGTAATCCACAAGGTGTTCCTTTGTCCCTTTAAATTTACAAAGTTCTCATTTAAACCTCCCTATATATATATATAGGGGTTTAATCTTTTGAGATAACTTGAGAACCCCTCTAGTCCACATAAATTAAGCAAATGAATTATATTAATAATAATTAGAATAAGGGCTATTTGGTAATTATAAGATTAGAGAGATAGTTATGGTAAATATTTTTTAGTAGTCAAATATATTATTAAGCATATCTTTTATATATTTTCCATGATTATAGGATGCAATTTTCAAATAAGCGTACATTAGTGTTAATATAGAACATTAAAGTTCTGCAGATTCGTGAAATGCACAACAAGAAGGAGACGAAGTGAAGAAGAACAATAATGATATTCAACATGATGATGATGATGATTTTGATGGTGTGGACATTGTGTATAATGTGTGGCGTGCATATAGTGGTGGATCCGGGATTTTTGCCTAGCGGTCACCATTAACAATGTTCGGAGTGTGTTAAACAGTGTTCACAGTTCTTATGCATTCACAATATGAATGTTCAACGATGTTCACAATATTTTCATTTACAGTTTTCCACCACATAACCCCCATTTTGCAAATTGTGCACAACATGCAAAATGTAAGAAGTACACTATGTGTTCACAAAAATTGGGGTGCAAATCGAACGAGTTGGGATGAATGTGTGTTTGTACACACCGTGTTCACAAAATTGGGTGCAAGTGTTCGAACGATTGGACAATGAAGAAGGAGAGGAGAGAGGAGGAAAGAGAGAGAGAAGATTTATAAACACCCATATATATGTAGAGAGAGAGAGGGAGAGGAAAGTTCAAATGCGGACTCAAATTTGGTTGCGAACATGAGGACAAAGGAGAATGCAACACGTGTCCCATTCAGTCTGAATAATGAAGGACATTCGGTATGAATAATGAAGGTGAAGTTCATACATTATTCAGTATGAATAACACATATCCATAGTGAATAACACAACATTCAGTCTAAATAATACTCTTCGTTATTCAGACTGAATGAGACACGTGTCACACTCTCATTTGTCAACATGTTCACAACCAATTTTAAGTTCGCATTTGAACCCGCCCCTATATATAATAGACTTATCAATCGATACCAATGTTGTGCAACACCAATCGATCCACTAGTGTGTTTGGACGACACCTCCTCAACGTGGTTGTCTAGTTTTCCTTACCGACCCTAGATTATGTTGTCCACGAGTTTGTACCCCACACATATTTAAAACATAACACATACATCAATGTAATACAAACAATATACAAATAGAAAAACAAACCACACCCGATCAATCATCGTAAGCCAATGCGACTTTGGGATATACAAATAGATGGTGTGCCTAAATGGTGTGAAGTCATTACTGCTAAATGTCACACCTCATCCAGAGCAATTTCCCTTTTCACAATCGATAGTTGTGCATCCCTCATTTGGTCCCCATATCGGTTGTGCATGATAAAGACTATAGACCCATACAACAAAACTTGCATATGTAGATTTGGGTCTGAGAGAGGATTTTTGACGGATCTCTAAATATTTAATTAAATAAAAATATAAATTGATTATTCATTAACCCTAAGTGATCCATCGGTTTTGATGGAAAGATAATAACTGATACGGGTATTTTAATATCCGAATTTGCGTCTCGTTTTGTTTAGTTTTTACCTCTTTGTAAACCTCTTTATATCATATTAAGGCTATATATATTAATTTTTGTGTTTTAACGTTGGGAGCAATTGTTACTAAAATATTGAATTTTAGGCTATCAAAAGTGAATTAATTCAATGCCTATATTCATATCTTGTGTAACCTTTGTGTAGGTAAGGAATGGGGATTTGGAGTCCAAGAAGGGAAGGAAGAGATGGACACAAAGTAGAAGAAGGAAAGAAGACCCAAGTGATATTTGGGTTAAAAATGATATGTAAAAAAATTGTTTTTTGGTCCAATACTCTAATTCTTGGAACTCCTTAATTTTTGGTGTTGTAAACATTTTGAATGGGCTCCCATTATACCCTACGGCCCATGGTTGTTTTTGGGTCTTAAAGGGCCGGCTTATTCATTAAGCCAAGACTTTAGGCCAATCTCCTTTTATAAATAGGTTGCATAAGGAAGGGACAAAATATATAGAAAACTCTCATCATGAAGAAAGTCCAGGGAGAAGCACTTCACAAATGCTCCCATCTAAATTAAAGCATGTAATTGTCTTGTAGCTTAAAATAGTAAGATCCCTAGAAGTAGAAGTTTCCTTAAGTAGTATAATTCTATTGTTAAAACTTCATCTTGATTTTAAGGAATTCACTAAGTATTTAGTTTATACTTAGTGTCTACCTTAACTTTCAAGTGGGTTAGTAATAGTATTGCAGATTTGGAAGTTTGTGTCACAGTGTTGCATCTGATTTCGTTACAGTTCATTTTCATAGCTTTGTATTATTTCAGTTTAATTATTGCACTTTATCGCTTTCTAACCATCAAGTTCACCAAGGAGTCTTGTCCAAAGTTGTTTCAAGTTTACTTATGGTAAACTTGTCCAAAACACTCTACTCAAGATCTTTGCCTGAAAACTTGTCCAGGTTCCCCATTTCAAGATTGTTGGAAACAACTTGTCCTAGAATCCTTATTCAAGGTTACCAATAGTAACCTTGTCCTAGTTTTCTTACTCAAAGTCTGTCAACACAAACTTGTCCTCCTTTTACTTTTCTGCATTTTTAAGCTTTCTTTAATTGTTTTTATAATCATAGTTTGTTGTTTCGTTTACATTTAATCTAGTTAATTATTGCCATCTTTATTATTTGTCAAAAGTACTTTGTAAAAACTCATTGTTTAATGGAAGACTAAAATCCTTAAGTTTGGGGTGTAAGTTAATAACTTGAGATTTGACGTTAGTAATAAAGTAAAGAGGTGTATTGAATTTGTAAGAGTAGTTGATTCGACTTGTCATAATTGGATCTATAATATTTCGTGGTAATATCCCTAAAGTTAATTGACAACTAACTATCGGTATTTAAACGGCTTAACCTTAATGAGGTTATAAAAAGTATTATATTTCTAAGACAACAATTACTATTATAAAATATCTTTTTATGGAATTATTAACCAATCTCAATTTATCCTTATACCCCAGGCTTGCTTTTTATAATTGTGTTTTCTCAACGTTGCCATCCAACCAATTTTAGTTAATCAACAAAATCCTCTTGTTTTTCACCCTCTGAAATCAGTCTTTATAAAAGTCACGTTTTTCATCCTTACAAGCTTTAACACCATCTCTGTGGGAACGATAAATCCGGTACTTTGTACCATTATTACTTGTTTTTATACGACAGTATTCCGAGGTGTATACTTGCGCCGAGGTTTATTTTTGTGTGATAAAAAAGGATAGCAATATCTTACAACAATAACAAACTAAGATTTCCTTTTTTTAATTTGTATTTTTTACTTGTCATCAATGATTTGTCCATAAAATTTTACATCATTATAGGATGTTCTTGTCCTCATTTTTTTTTTGCACAAGTTTGGTTTATTGGCGATCTGTCACAAATTATCAATAAAAAATGATCATCGATAAATGAGGTTTAATTAACGGTTTTAATTAGTTTCATAACATTTTAAAATCTAAATTTAACTTAATGACCTTATAAATGTGTTATTCCTATAATGCCCTTAATGAGATTAATTTAAAACTAAACTAAAAATATCAAATTTATTATATTACTAAAATACCCTTAATGAGTTTGAAAAAAATCTGGACCCTCTCTCTTTTTAGCAACGTTCGTTGACTTCTTCTTATTTCTAAAAATAAGAAACCTCCATATTTTTAAAAAACATTCCATCTTTTTAACTAGTTTTCCTTCTACTCTATGATTTCAATGTTCCATTAAGTTGATATCAAATTTCCAGGGCAAAATCATTCATATTGATCAGAAGAAGAGTCCTTGAAGCACACAAGAAGTAAAAGAAAAGGTGAGTTCATGATCTTTGATTTGAATCACCGAAAATTATAAATGACGGATGTTTGTGATGTTTAAAACTTTTTATAAAGATCTAAGATCATGTTTACAACCATTTTTGTTGAGAATCTACACCATTTAACTAAAAAAAAGTGAAACACTTGAGTTAAGTTGAGGTAGACGATGATACCGTTGAACTCAACTGGACCTGTCGAGCACGACTGGATCCATTCGAGATAGACGTAGAAGACGAGATAGTAGTTAGCTCTGTAATTAATGCTCAACTAAATACAACAATGGTCGACTGGAACCCAGTCAAGCTCGACTGGTGCCATTCAACCTCTGTGAACTTGATGTTGGCATCCTCTGGAAGACTCGACTAGTACTAGAAATTCGATGTTGACATTCTTGGAAGACTCGACTGGCCAGTCGTGCTTTTATTTTATTTGATGTTTGCATTCTCTGGAAGACTCGATCGGACCAGTCGTGCTTATATTGGATCCAGTCGAGTCTATCAGTAAGACTATCATATCTAACATCTATTTTGAATTCTAAAGATCATAAATATTTTATTTTTCATAAATGAATCGTCAAGTTATGTATCTTCGATACGATGGAACGTGGATGGTGAACGAAGGTGTATATAAATGGTCTTCATGTAATGATGAAGTTACGTCAATCTTTGTTGAGGATTCAATGAAATATGAGGCGTTTATGAAGAATGTCTCGCTTGTTATCTTCATGAATGTGGAAAATAACAATATGATATGTTGCATGTTTGATCTTGATAAACTTCCATGTGTGCATGCTATATATAGCTACATATGAGCAAGCAGGAACGAATGTATATGATTTGTGTTCTAAATACTACAAGTTGAGAACTTGGACGTTGGCATATGCAGAAACCATTTATCCGGTTCCCCAGCAAATGGATTGGCATATTCCTCAAGATGTGGTCTTAATGAAGGTGATAGCTCCTAATGTTCCCAAGAGACGCGGAAGCTCAAAAGCAAAGATACACATCAGTAGGAGAATGAAGCAAAAGAAAAAGATGTGAGATATGCGGAGACTTTGGATACACACACAAAAACTTGTCCCCTTCAACCTATTGATTCTTAGAATTTCTTTAACGTTTTTTCTTTCTAAGAACATTGACTTTGTTTATTTAAGAATATTATTTCTATTGTTTATACTATGATATTAATTCAAAGATTTTTTATTTAAAACTATTATTTTTATTATTTATGTCATGATATTAATTCAAAGAGGTTTGAAGACTTTAAGTAGCTCCAGTTTTGTCTGACTGGTCCAATCTTGTTAAATTATTTCTTAAGAGCTTGACTAGCTTAAGTCAAGTTCGTCTGGTCCAGTCATGCTTGTCAATGAAGCTCGACTCCACGAGTTGGGTCATACACGAACCAATCATGCTAATAAAAGTAGTTCGGCTAGAGCGGGTCTAGTACAACTAGGTATAGTTAAACAAATTTATGAAGGATTAACCCAGGCCACAACAGGGTTACTATAGTATAAACTCGATACAGATCAACTAAAAAGAAATCCTAGATGCATGTGACTCTAAGGGTTCGATTGGTTTGATGGAATGGTCTGGAGGGATTTAGATTTCAAGGAAGAGATTGGAATTGAAAGGATTTGGAAAGTTTGATGTGTTTGGTTTTTAGGATTTGGAATGGAATTGAATTCCATTCTTTATACATAATTTGTAAAAACAGATTACAAACAATAATAAAAATAAGTAAATTACATTATTATTAATTGATTATTGGAAAACAAGGTTTTTAATTACATTATTTCCCCTAATTGTGTCCAATCATAATAAGTTATACATATTAAAATGTTTGATTATGCTAAACTAGTTTCAATCGAACTATCACCAAGGCTAACCTACACGATAGTATAATATAATGTACTTAATATGGAAGTCTAGATAAAATATGACTTTAACACGTGTATTCTTACGCATTATTGTAGTATAATACGGTACATTAATCCTCATAAGATTTCAAAATCATATGTTTGAGTGATTTCAATGACAAATCCCTCCAAATCCAATCCAATCTTACAAACCAAAGAGGTCCGTTCATACATACTAACAATGCTTGACCGATCTAGTATGAATTAAAGCTAATTGTGTCCATTCATAATAAGTGATACATATTAAAACGTTTGATTATGCCAAACTAGTTTCAATCGAACTATCACCAGTCTAACCTACATGATAGTATATATAATGTACTTAATATGGAAGTCTAGACATAATATGACTCTAACACGTGCATTCATATGCATTAATATACACGTATTAGTATGGAACCCAACTAGGGAATTTCATTATATTTTATTATGCTAAAATAGGTTTAATTGTTCTCATCGAGTTCATTTAGATGATTTTATACTTACAATGGTAGACTAGACACATTGATAGTGATGGACTAGACTCAATGAAGTTATATTGGGGCTAGTCATGCTAAATCAAGTAGCTCGACTGGCTCGACTGACTCGATTGATCCAGTCATACTCATTGATAGAGCTAGACCAGATCAAGTCTGGTACAACCGTGACGGTCATGCACATAGAAACAGACTGACTGGACCAACAAAGTCAGAATGGGTCGATTCATGCTAATAAAAAAGGTCGACTGGAGCCAGTTTAGTCTGACTGGATATAATCATGTACATTGAAAACATATTGACTAGACCGGCTCCAGTCTGGTGCGACCGGTCTAGTTATGCTCATTGATAGAGCTATACTAACCTTGGTCCCAATCCAGTCATGCTCATTGATAGAACTAGACTGGTCTAAGTGTTGCTAATTACAAAAGCTCACCACATAATATGATCATAATAATAAGTTGAAAACAAGATGAATTTGATTATGTCAAAAACATATCCAAATATTCTATTACACTGATAAAAGAAATCCAAAATAAGATATATATCATGGGTCCAAATCAGCCCAAAAACATCCACAACTAATTGTTTCTGATAAATGCCATAATGTTGTCCATGAACCTTTGAAAGTGAAGATATAATTGATTGCTTATATATCAAAGTCACTTGCACGCCTGTTTGAAAAAAATATATAACTAGATTAGTTAAATATATTATAAAAATGATTAAAACTGGAAAAAAAAGTAAAGTTATTTACTTTGCTTGTTGAAGCACCTTCCTCCGTATTTTGTTGATTGTCATTGGCTTTGGCAACAATTAGTGAATCTATCCTAGATTCCAATGATACAAACTTTTGATCTATGTAGTGCTCCAACTTAGATGTAATGTCTTTGATTTCTTTCTCCAACTTGGATCCAAGGGCTTTGATATCATGTTCTAAATTTTGGTTTCTAATGTTTCAAATTTCTCATCTATGTACCTCTTTAGTTCGGTGACCAAAAAATAAGTGTCTATAGTCACTCTCTCTGTTCCACAACTTTATTCATAGAATACTTGATGCTTATCTTGCAATCGAAATGTTGTTTTCTTATCAAGAATAGGAATTAATGGACGAGGATTTTCTATATCAGCTTGAACATTCACCTACAAATCAATATATTTTTTCTATATTTTATGTTTTGCAAATAAATATTAAATTCATCATGAAATGGACTTACTTGCTCATTCTCTTCAATTTGGGGTTTTCTTCGACTAGACGTAACCGGTTCACCCTGAGATGTTGAGCTAGATTCATTGACATCAATTCCCTCTTGCGTAATCACTCTTTGTATGCCATGAATTTAGAAGAAATCCTTTGTTAAACGATAGCTAAAAACATATACTGGAAGAAGCATGCCATAATCAAAATATGTTAGCAGATCATCAAAATTCTACCAACATAACCTGGTTTAACTATTCGACTGGGACTGTCTAACCTGAATGGTCCTGTCTGACTCAACTGGTCCAATCGAGTAATCCAGTGGCTACTTGAATATCAATGTGGTTAAAGCTCAAGAGACGTGCTTCAAGTCCAGGAAAATAGATGCCAATTATAATGCCATAGGTGTATGATAGTTTAATCAGAATACTATGTATTTATGTTCAAAATGTCACTTTACAAGATGTAGGTTCCTAATCACCATATAAACTAGAATGATCTTCGTAGATTTTGGAATAAAAGATGATGTCAAGCTTCATTTCTTAATATGGATGATAATGTTTTGATTTGAGTATTTTAAATTAAGGTTTTTGATGCTAATCCGGCAATGAGGCCAATCAAGATGAATTGAATGGGGTTAGCCTCTTGGATTTGTAGATTATTGATTCATTTAAGATTATTAATTCTGAAATCCACAACTATGAGACTTCCCCTAATTAGACTTCCCCTAAAACATGGGATCAAATTCAAGCCCAGCAGAAATTTAATCTCCCCTAACAGCCATGAGATCTTATAAGTTATAACCTCTTTTTTTCTTAAATATTACAACAAGCACTCTTGTACTATGAGAAACGAAATTGGGTACTTGCTAAGATGGCAAGCATGGGAGTACTGAGTAATCATTTTCAAACGGATATTTGTTATTCTATTCCTGGTACATAATTACAATATCTTATTTCCAAGACAAACAAAAGTTGTAGTCTATTTAAAGAGATTTAAGCTAATTTTAATTGCATTATTGCAAGATTTTTTTTTCACTTATGCACCATAAAATTTGGTAAATGATATGATGTAGTGTGCAGATAAGAATCTTAAAAAAAAGAAAAATTAAACGGGAATGAGAATGAGAGAGATGAGTAGGCTGTGAGTTTAATAATTGGAAAGGAACATAAAGGTATAGGTTATTATAGGATTACTAAAACTAATGTTTTCATAATTCTTACTAAAGGAGACCATCTTGTCTTAGAATATCACATTTTATTACAGTACTCTTAGGGACAAACCTAAGTTCCCAATTCTGGCAACTATATAGTTATCTTCTCTAAGATCTTTGTCCTTCACCAACACAGATTCCCCAAGCAACAAATAGTTCAGTTTTTCACTGTTTAAAAGTCATTGCTCATGTCCTATAAAAAGTACTTCTATTCTCTGAAAACATAATCAGTCAGGGAGATGAAAGCAACATGATGCGGGAGATGAAAGCAACCTGATGCAGAGTGGATGGAACTAACTTGAGGCGGCGGTCGGACCAGGTAGCGAGAGGCGGTCGGATTAGAATAGGAGAGCGACAATGACGACGATGGCTTGGAGATACAAAGTAAATTAGGGTGAAAATAGTGAAAAACTAAAGGGAAAGTAAATTAGGGTTTTTACCCAGATGTAAAGTCATGTCCAGGGATTTGGGTATTTAATTTTTAATTTTAGGTTTAATTACGGGGGCAGTTTGGTAATTTAGCAGATATAGATGATAAAAAAAATAAATGTAAGTTAAATTAAAATAAAAAGAAGTTAGATTGCTAAACTGTATTTTGTAGAAGGTCACGTAACTAAATAACCCTCTAAAAACCACCTTTATTTTGTTAAGTTAACCTCTCCTTATTGTCTTGGCCCTAAAAGTCTAAATAACAGGTCAACTTGAATATGTACTTAAAAGAAAAACCATGCCATTTAGTATATACTTCAAATATAAAATTAAATATTTATATCCTTTTATCATTAAAGTAAAAAATATTTGTATATAAGTTGCCCCATATCCTCGATTTCAAAATTGCTCTTGTTCGACGTGGCAACCATATTTCGACACTTTCAAAGATATTTGGCAAGTCATTGTTAGAATAGGGATGATGATTTACCCCGCACCCTGTTGGAAACCCGGTTCATCTGTTTCGTTCGGGGCTGTAGATTTCGCGTGAAAACAGGTATCAGGGCTGGGGATCCTCTACATGTTGAAAACCGGTGCCTGGGCCGGGGACCGGGTAATGTATTCCCCAATCTGTCCCGTCCCCGCATGTATATATTAACTATTTATTAAACTTGTTAAACCGAGGATTGACTGAAGATAAACCGGGGATTGATCGGAGATAAGCACGACAAAAACCGGGAATAAGATTGGACTTCCCATTTCCCTGTACCCGCCGGGGACCGGAGCTGGGGCCGATGATGAGATAGTGAAACTGGGGCCAGGGCTGGGGATTGCACTCCTTGCCCCACCCCTGCACCGTTTCCATGCCTATCTGGACTAGTATTTATTTTATTTGTAGGGAACGAAATGATCATGTCTTCAAAAAGGGCTACTTTGATATTGGATCTTTTCGGGGATATCCTTCTAGATCTTCTTGTTGGATTTTCTTAGGGCACAAATAATTCTATAGATCATGGGCTAATTGGATTGACTCTTCTAACGTGGCTTCAAATTGATCGTTTTTGGGTTGTTGAGTATATTTTTCACTACCAAATGAATATTTTTACTCAAAAAGCTATCCAGAGAAATTTCCGTTGATAACCACCCAAAAAACTAATAATTCAATAGAATTTGATGTTTTTAAGAAAATATTAATGGATCACATAAGAATTCTTAGATAATATATCACCTTTTAATTAAGAAAAATACAAATTTACTCTTAATTATGAAGGGAGAATTTATTTTCATCACATAAATAAAAATAGAATAAAAGAGTATACATTTGCTTTTAAAAATAGACGTGGACAAATTAAAACAGCAATCTAAAATCTTAAAGGGAGGAAATACTTAGGGGCTGTTTGGTTAGCTCTGGATGATGCCATCCAGAGGTAACCTCTACACGATTCAGAGGTGTGTGTTGTTTGGTAAAAATAAAATCACCTCTGAAGTGCTTCATTTACCTCTGTACGATTCCTCTATAAGGTGTATGCAGAATGGTACATATGTGGGTTTCTTCCACAATTACCCTCTCGCCTCTAGCATCCTCATACCTAAATCGATTTCCCAAATCCCTCCCACCTGCTCCGGCGACTCCTACTCCCCACAAATCGCTGGTGTATTTCTAAACCCTAAACCTTATTTCTGATATCTCTAAATGATTTCTCCAAAATGGTAAAGACCTAGGGGCTACTACTGTTGATTTTGTTCGATCCTAGGGGCTGCTGGGTGATCGATTTGGTCCCTATTTCATCCCTAGATCATCAATTTCTTCGTTTTTACAAATATGGTGGTCCGATTTTGAGCTTTTTGGCTCAAAGTTGCGTTTTCTGCAGTGTCTTCGAAATTGCGTGTTTGCTGCTGGTTAGGGACGTGTTTGGGGGATGTCTGCTGTTCGTTTTTATCCCCTAACATCTCTTGATCATCTTTCTTTGAGTGTTTTTTCCAGATTTGCAATTGGAGTTTTTTGGTTTCAAACAGTAAGCTTGCTGTTTGTTCTTGGGGATGCTGAGTTCTTATTTTTTTTGGCTGTTGCTGTCTTTTCTTGTTAAACATGGGTTTTATTTTGGTGACGGTTAGTGGATGAAAATTGGTTGTGCATTGTGTTTGATTAGGAAAATTGGTTGTGGGTAGAAAAATAAGCATCACTGCAAATGGCAGCTGCTTTGTTTAATTAGGAAAATTGGTTGTGGGTAGAAAATAAGCATTGCTGCAAATGGCAACTGCTTTGTTTAGACCCTAAATGGGGGCTATCGATTTATTGTGTATCTGATTTTTAATGTTTGTTTACTAATTTGTTATGAATTGGTTTACTGAGAAAACCGATGTTGATGATGATCTTTACGATCCCTGTGTTGGTTTGGTTGAATTATGTATAGGGTTAAAATGGTAATTTGTTCTCATTCAGAATGTCTATTCAAAACAGTTACCAAACAACCATTTTTCATTCTGCACTATATCATACAGAGCCTCTATACCATCCAGACCTCTATACCATCCAGCTTTATACCATCCAGCAACCACCAAACACCCCCTTACAAACCCATTAAATCTGGAATAGGGTGAAGAGATAAGCGTTCACACTTATCAATTCATTAAAAAAGGGTATAGATAATTTATAATAGAAAATAGTTCCTCACCAATCTCTATGTGTAACTTAATAGCTAAGAAAACACTAAAAACAAAAATCTGATTAAGAAATTAATTAAACCAACTGCAAGTGAGTACTTTTAAACGGTTGATGCCCATCTCTATCCTCGTTCGAGGGTGGAATATCATTTATCTGAATCCGTTATTTTTATCAAAGAGTGCAAATCAATTATTATAAATTGTTAGTTCCGTATTTGTATGATGTACTGCATGTGAATTTTATTTTAAATTAAGAATCAACATTAATAACTTTAATAATAAAATACAGAATTTAAAATTTAAATTTTAAAAACAAAAACAAAAACGAAAACGAAAACGAAAACAAAAACAATAAAATAATGGTTAAACTAAGATTATAAAATTCTTATTTTCTTAAAACAGTTAGATTAATTCAATTTTATATTTACAACTTAAAATAAACATGTATCCTATTTAAATTCATGGTGAATTAATCTCTTGTATATATTAGGAATATGATAGTGGAGTACCCTAACCACAAGGTTCATGTTACATTAGTTTGAGTTTTGTACTTTAAAGTTTAAAAATGTCTTGAGGTCATATGTTTGAATCTAATGGAAAATAAAAATCTTCTTTTGGCCACAGAAGTTCAAATGCGATGACTTCAAACTACCCGTAAAAACGACATGTGTCATATTCAGACTGAGAAGTCAAAATTTTGAACTTAAAATAAACATGTATTCAGTTTGAATAATAATGTATTCAATCTAAATATTTTCTTTCATTATTCAGTCTGAATATGACACATGTCGCGTTCTCATTTGAAACCACCCCATATATATATATATATATATATGTGTGTGTGTGTGTGTGTGTGAGAGAGAGCGCATTGGCGGACCTAGCTTAGCAAGAGTGGGGGAAAGGACCCCACTAAAGAAAAATAAAATAAAATTTGTAAGGGTTAAAAGTAATATTTTTTTGATTTATCAATTGATTCCCCCCGGTAAGTTTTTGTAAGGGACCCCATAATCTTAGCCGACCATCACCGATTCCAAAAAGTGTGACGGGGAGGCGGCTCGGGCGTAGTGGGTCTGGACGCCTAGCATGAAAGAGCCTTATCTGGTAGCGGCACTATACCTTAGTCTCTCTCTAGCTTCAAGTCTATATAAAATGTAGTTAGCAGAGGTCAGTCTGTCTGGCGTTCCCTCGCGTCAAAGGCTACTTTTGCATCGGCTCTTTCTCATTCTCGTTAGGGAATTACCGAGGCGAAAGCAGCTCTCTCGGAAGTAAGTTTCCCCGCTGGGACTAGTCTAAGAAACTTTCACTTGAATTGCCAAGCCTCTTGTGGTAACGCCCTTGACGAATTACGTTCAACACTTTCCCGACCGGTGCCCCGGGTCGGTAGCCAGGCTCCGGGACATTACTACCACGGCGACTATCGACCAGAGCCCAAAGAAGGGAAAAACCGTCTTGAAAACGTTCTTCGAAATCAACAAAAACACTAAAAAATTCTTTCGAAATCAACCAAAAAAGTTTAAAAATCCCTCGAAACGGTGTAATTAGGCTAAAAACACGTCGACGACTTTACGCGTCTTTAGTCTACTTTAAAGGTGATCCCACTAGTCAAAAATCCTGGATCCGCCACTGTGTGTGAGTGTGTATGTATATATATATATATGTGTGTGAGTGAGTGTGTATGTATATATATATATATATATCTAGAGGAAAGTTCAAATGAGAACTCAAATTTGGTTGTGAACGTGAGGACAAATGAGAGCGCGACACGTGTTATATTCAGAATGAATAATGAGGAAAATATTCAGACTGATTAATACTATTATTCAGTCTGAATATGACACGTGTCGCGTTCTCATTTGTCCTCACGTTCACAACCAAATTTGAGTTCTCATTTGAACCCGCCCCTATATATATACATATAAACGGGTTCAAATACGAACTCAAATTTGGTTGTGAACATGAGGGCAAAGAAGAGCGCAATATGTGTCCCATTCAGTTTGAATATATTCAGACTGAATGTTATATTATTTACTCTGAATGCGTGTTATTCTTACCAAATAATGTATGAACTTCACATTTGTTATTCATACCGAATGTCTTTTATTATTAAAACTGAATAAGATACGTGTCGCGCTCCCTTTGTCCTCATGTTCGCAACCAAATTTAAGTTCGCATTTGAACTTTCCCCTCTCTCTATATATATACACGGTGTCAGAATCTTAACATATAATATAATAAATCATAAGCAGATGTCACGACTGTAGGTATACATAAAATAGATCGAGTGTATAGCAGATATAACACCCAATTGCAAAGGCAAACATAATTTTTTCTCCGGATGAACACACACACACACACACACACACATATATATATATTATATATATAAGGAATCAATACCAAAAGAATTAAGATTGAACATTGTTAGGTCTAAGAATTAGACCTATATAGTTTGATGTTTTATAAAGTAAACATTTTATATCTTGTATTGTAAAGCCATTGTATTGGGCTTTAGGCTTGGACTTTGACTTGTATATGGGTTATATAAATAGAAAGTCATAGGCCTAGGAAATCATTATGATAGTCGTTCAACAAAGATTAAGTGTGTGTTTGTAAAGTGTTCTCTCAATACGTTTATAGTAAGATGATGATGATTTGAGTGAATCATATCGAACCGTGTTGTTAATCTGGGATTTACATGTGGAAATCATTACGAGAGTCGTTTAACAAAGATTAAGTGGGTGTTTGTAAAGTGTTCTCTCTATACATTTTTAGTAAGATGAGGATGATTTGAGTGAATAATATCGAAATGTGTTTTTAATCTGGGATTTACATGTGGTATTAGAGCAGAATTGAAGATCTTTATTTGATACAATCATTTGTTTAGCAACAAATTCGAAATTTATCAATGGAACAGTGATCTTTTATTTCTCAAAGTGAATAATGAAGTTTTTTTTCCCGGAGGGGGGGTGATCGAATTATGGTGATTTGATACGGTTTTTGATGGAATTTGTTGGTGAATTCATCAACTGATCATAAACGAATCAATTGGAATTGATTTATGGTTCCAATTCGAAGTTTTCTGCACTAAATCGATTACATTTGAAGTTTATGTTCGAACAACCTGTTCTTGGTCTAATTTGATAAATTTTGATGGTTTTAATCCAATTAAAGCTTAAGGATTAGTCAAAATATGTTTCTGGACATGTTTTGATCATCATTTTTGGAATTATTTAAGGAAATTTGGACTTTTTGAAGCAATTTTAGCTCAAACAGGTATGAACTTCGTCAGAGTGAAGAATATTGCTGGTTGAATATGAACATCGCTAGATGAAGATCTTCTTGAAGCGATAATTGAAATATCGTTGGTTGAAGATGTGTTTTTATGAGATTTGATCAATATCGCTAAGAGGGAAAGCGATATTTGTGATTATTTGAAATATCTCAGTGTTTTGACCGATATTTAAGAATACCGTTGAAGCTTGAAGCGATATTTTATTTGTGAATGAATAAAGCTAGTTAAGTCAAGGATATTTGAAGCTAAGTGTTGTGATCAGGGATATTGTGAAAAATCGTTGGGTTCCTAAGGCTGGAGCAATATTCTGTGAAGTGGAGTATATCGCCAAATGCGTAAGCGATGTATGGAAGTATCGCCTAAGACATCAACGATATTTTGGATGTAAGGGAATATCGCTTAAGGCTTGAGCAATATAATTGTTCTAGCTGGACCCCGGTGCTTAGTCTCAGGAGAGGGACACTCTTCATTGGAGCCATTTCGCGTAAAACATGTACGACATCATTCTGATCATTAGTTTGTCGTATTACCAGTTTCGAGAAATCAGTAAGCGTGTTATTCAAGGGGGAACTTGGATTTATTCAAGGGGGAGTTCTTAAAGACCAGCAACACTACTATGTTTTCTAACGAAAGCAAAGGGA
Source organism: Silybum marianum (assembly GCA_036898165.1). NCBI lineage: Eukaryota > Viridiplantae > Streptophyta > Magnoliopsida > Asterales > Asteraceae > Silybum > Silybum marianum. The sequence continues at coordinate 9,116,995 of CM072528.1, forward strand.
AGAAGATCTGAAGATGCATGCTTTGGTGCCTTCTTTATAAAACATAGGGGGAGAATATCAGGTCTAAGAATTAAACCTATATAGTTTGATGTTTTATAAAGTAAACATTTTATATCTTGTATTGTAAAGCCATTGTATTGGGATTTGGGCTTGGGCTTTGACTTGTATATGAGTCATATAAATAGAAAGTCATATGCTTAGGAAATCATTATGAGAGTCGTTTAACAAAGCTTAAGTGTATGTTTGTAAAGTGTTCTCTCTATACATTTTTAATAAGATGAGGATGATTTGAGTGAATCATATTAAATCGTGTTGTTAATTTGGGATTCACAAACATACATAGACAAAAGCGAAAATATGTTAAAACAAAGAAACTTGCAAATAATTAGAACTAGTTGAACAAATATGGACAAACTCAAGGGGGAGTTCTTAAAGACCAGCAACACTACTATGTTTTCTAACGAAAGCAAAGGGAAGAAGATCTGAAGATGCATGCTTTGGTGCCTTCTTTATAAAACATAGGGGGAGAATATCAGGTCTAAGAATTAAACCTATGTAGTTTGATGTTTTATAAAGTAAACATTTTATATCTTGTATTGTAAAGCCATTGTATTGGGATTTGGGCTTGGGCTTTGACTTGTATATGAGTCATATAAATAGAAAGTCATATGCTTAGGAAATCATTATGAGAGTCGTTTAACAAAGCTTAAGTGTATGTTTGTAAAGTGTTCTCTCTATACATGTTTAATAAGATGAGGATGATTTGAGTGAATCATATTAAATCGTGTTGTTAATTTGGGATTTACAAACATACATAGACAAAAGCGAAAATATGTTAAAACAAAGAAACTTGCAAATAATTAGAACTAGTTGAACAAATATGGACAAACTCAACAGATAATTTTAAACCAAAAATATACAAGGATTTTAATTTACTAAGATTTCATATTAACCTGATCATATAAGAAAAGGTTGATAGAAATGCAATCAGAAGAGCAGCAATCTTCGATTATGATATGAAAAAAATCGTGTATATATATGCAAAAATTAAAGTAAGACGTTGTACAAATAAAGTATTAATAATAGGGATGCACTAGTTAATTAAGCAGTACCTTAATATATATGAACTCTCGAAACCTTGGTTCTATCAAATTGCACCTTTGATAACTTAATTCGGATACATGGGAATTATTTTACTATTGTTAATTAACTTTTAATGTTGAAACATAATTAATTAATCTGATTTAATGTTTGATGCAAAACATGTTTGCCTCTCCATATTTATTAACAATAATTGTGAATATATAAGAAAACTATGAGTCTAAATACGTTACCAAAATTCTTATGATAACGATAATAAAGAAGTAAACAAATTATAATGCTTTTTAAACAACACAAAAATACCCATAAATACTAGTCTCTTTTATTCTTTTTCCTAATTTAAGTATATATATTTTTTATGTATATCATGTCTTTCAGAATATGTACTGGAAATAAAACCCTACTTTCTTTTCCTTTAAAAATGTTTCAAACATATTTTGAAAAAAGTATTTGACTATATAAGTCAAAGAAATAAATTATCCTTAAATAACAACAAATTAAACAAAGAAACTTTATCCATCATAATAAAACAAATACTTTCAATCAATAATCATTTATTTACTAGTGAAAAGATAAATTACAATACAAAACAGATAAAAAAGAACATTGCATCTTCCTCGATGAAAGTCTGTATGCCTTTTAAAAAATACGTATATATCTATATTATACCTTTAGTTATAAGATAGAGAAAATTTCTCTCTATTATTAAGGATGACATTGTTCTACACTTAATTAAAATGTAATTATTACATATCTTAAAAAATATATGTTAAAATTGTGAAAGATTTTTTTTTCAAAATATATATAAGCAAATACTAAAATACCGTTACAGAAAAAAAAAGAGTAAACTATAAATTTGGTCTTTATGATTTGTCAAAATTAATATTTTTTGTCTCTACATTTTTGAAATTATAAGATTATCGTCATGGTTTATAAAAGCGTACAAATTTGGTCTCTTCCTTTTACAGTCGGAAAAGAATTAGTTAAATGAGAGATATTTTCGTTATTTTATCGAGTATTTGTTGTTTACCCAATCAAAAACCACAAGGACCAATATCATAAAATCAATTTTAATCGGGTAAATGACAAAAAAAATTGATACAACGATGAAAATATATTTTATTTAACAGAATTTTTTTAACGGTCATTAGAGGAAAAACCAAATTCGTATGTTTTTATAAACGATGATGGCAATATTGTAATTTCAAAATTGCATATACGAAAAGTGTTATTTTATTATGAAACAAATGATTTTTACCTACGAAAATCACCCATCAGTGATTACGTACGGATCACCTGAAAAATATCAATGGTTCGGTAGAATCCGATGTTCTTCAAGAAAATACAAGTCATCCAAAAAATCTTTGAATAATCTATCATTAGTTTGAATTACCCACCAATTTTTCTAATAATTTTGTAATTAATCATCATTTAACAATAAATTTTCCAAAAAGAAGTCCATAGACAAAATTCTTTAATTTAGTATTGGTTTTCGATAGACTGACCAAATATATATATATAGTTTACTCTAGCAAAAAAATTGATACAAGTAGTATGACCCCCTCTTTTGGTAGCCGACAAAGTTTTGACTGCCCTACGTACGTACGTACGTACCTTTCGTTATGTTTAAGGAATCCAACGGCAGGTGATTGTTCAACTGACAGACGTCACATAATCGTCGCGGGTGTGCTTACCTACTCCTACTCTCGCAACTAGAGAATTGGATCTCAAGTGTGAATACCACCTTATCAGTCCCATGTTTTCTTGTGGCTTTTGGTCAAAACCACTTCCTTTTTTTCTTTTTAAACAGTATAAATTATGATTATACTAATATACAAATGAATATAAAATAAGAATTAGTTAACATCCAAAATTATAAAAATAGTTATTTTTCAAATGAAAATAAAATAGTTTTTTTCATAAATAATATAATAAAAGACATAGAAAAACAGTTGTATAATAAGAAAACATCTCTAGAATAAGAACTTCCAACCTCTTTCCTCTCTTGATCTTGATAAGCTCAAATTGGTAAGCTTTCCATTTGTGATCTTTGCTTTCTTCATTATTCAATTTTACCTTAAATGTATATGATTTTATACACATTTAACCTTTGATCCAGATTACATGTATATATACTTAAATTCTAATTCTGGAAACCCTAGCTAGAAGTTATATATATATATATATACATATCAATCTGTATGTATTTTATACCAGTTTCTATAATTAGATGATCAATTGTTTCATGGTTATTCGAGTTTAATTCATCACTAAATTTCTTGATGTTGTTTCAGATTAAGTCAACCCTGGTGTATATATATAAATATAGGTATGGGGAGAGGAAAGATTGAGATTAAGAGGATTGATAACTTAAGTAGCAGGCAAGTGACTTTCTCGAAAAGAAAGACTGGATTGTTGAAGAAAGCGAAGGAGTTGTCGATCCTTTGCGATGCTGAAGTTGCGCTCCTTATCTTCTCTAGTACAGGGAAGCTCCATGAATATGCTAGCTCAAGGTTTAGTCACCTTTTCATATATACACATATATATAATTTAATTTCTTGATCTCAATCGTATAAATTTGCTATGCCTTCATTGAATTAATCAAATGCATAATTATCTTTTCTATAGTTTCTGAAACGCAATAAATTAATTAATTAGTCTTATTATTACATAGCTGGAAGTGTTAGAACTATCTTTAAAGATCTAAACGTATCTAATTAAAATGAATAAACAAAGAACAAGATATCGCCTCCTACGTGGTTCATTAATTACAACAGATTACGAACAGCGTGTAACTGAAGTTTGAGTTTTTGGCAATTCCCAGAATTTGTTTGTTTTAAATTCTTCTGAAATATAGGAAGGATATGTATAGCGAGGAGACATGAATAATGTTTTCTAGACAGTTAGATTAATTAGCAAGATCTTAGCCCTTTTATGTGTTATCGTATGCACTATGATCTTTAAAACATAATGAAGAAAGTACAAAATGCGTTTTGTCTTCATTGACTTGTGTTTACAAAATAGAAAGACCCGAATGATATTCGAAAGGTTGGATTTTGGATTTTTTTTTAAATGGGAATCTGTTGAAGATGAGATGAATGTATTTTTTGTTTTGGAGATTTTGAGTTTTAGTTATCCTTTTGGAGAAATTTTGGGGAGTCTGTTGTTGTTGTTGTTGGAGTTGCTCTAAGTGAGGTAGATAAGGGAAAAAATACTAAGGAGTTGAACGTTGCTAAATTTTTTGTTGTTGTTCTGGTGACATTTCGTACCAGAGTACAGTAGAGTTCTTACTAGCTAGTTTCATCCAGAAGACATCTTACTGCTTGCCATCTTCTTAATGTGAAGAAGATATGATTACAACTTGCTTCACATATTGCAGTACCATTCCTTTAAGTATAAAGTTCTGAGATGTTTTTATACTATATAGTGATGTTTCTATCTGCACCTTTCAGTATGGCCACCGTAATTGAACGATATGAACAAGTGATCAAGGAGGGACATGATCAACTGCTGGATCCTTGTTCGAAAATTAAGGTGCTATATATTTTTTAAGCTTGCTTTCCTCCAATTTCTTTAGTACACCTGCGTGGAAGATGGCTTCATTCTGATCTATATATATAAGAAAATTATGAACCATGAAGATGAATTAATATAATATATATGCCCTGCCAAGAAACAATTAATATACAAGCTAGAACCGATCGAATATATATATATATATATATATCTTCAAATACAAATCAGTCAAATGTTACAAACTATATATACAAACCCGTACAAATCAATATCAAAAATATTTTTAATGCCTATATAATATATAATAATAACAGGAACATATGTCAAACAAATGTGGTCTTTACAATTACAAGCTCTATTAATTGCTACTGCACAGGCTTATACATTTAGTCATTACATAAGACGAGTGCTTTCTTTATCTTCCTGTTACTGTTATCATTTTATAACGGTTCGAAGAAAAAATATATAAATATGTTGGGTACATATATATAGATATTTATATATAGGTGTTTTATTTTGGGAACTTCATATTTTGTGAGAACTGTGATGTCTGGTGTGGAAAATTAAATAAAGGGCATTGTAGCAACACGAGATAGAAATGCAAGGTCCAAAATGAATAAAATCATAAACACAAATGCTATTAAGTGATTTCTAAGGTCCAAAACCAATAGAAATCCAAGGATACAAATAACCCGACGACAAATGCGGATAACAATGATCTAGATGTTGCACGATGACTCTAACGAAATAACAACCCCAAATATAGATAATAACAATATTTGTTTGTTAGAATCTACGTAAATGACAAATTCACCAAAAATACCAACACGAGAATTTAATGTGGTTCCACTATCGGTGTAATAGTGTACATCCACCAAACAGAGAGAGAAATCGATATACTACCAACCAAGGAGATTACAAAATGTTTGTACAAGGATCTTAAGATCCACGATCAACTAGCAAATCTTCAATTCCGAAACACCAAATCTTCAAGAACACTCTTGTATCTCACAAATTCTCTATATATAGAAAAGATACTAACTAGAGAGAGTTGTGGTATTGTATCTAGAGGAAGATGAGAAACTAATGGATGATTTATATTGGTGCCATGAGGTGCTATTTATATAGCAACCAAGAGTAGCCACCAAGTAATTAGGAGGAGTAGGGAACAAGCTTGGAGGAAGAGTAGCGGCCAAGCTTAGTGGAGTAGGGACCCAGGCTCGTTGAGCAGTGAGCAAGCTTCGGTTTTTACTGTTTTATTCTTCGAGTGCATCATAAACATAAGTAATATATTAATATTACAACAACTCTCCTATAAAAAATTAATAGGGCGATATGTATATCCTATTAAATTGACCAATTTAGTCGGCAAAACTTGTCAGGCCATCTAATTTTATCCTAACAACTTACTGTAAATATACATATATATATATATAGAGAGAGAGAGAGGGAGAGAGAGAGAAGGGGAAAGATTTTTCACAAGCTCAACCATTAGTACAAGCTATATAGAGAGAGAAAGGGAAAGATTTTTCACAAGGTCAACCATTAGTACAAGCCATAGAAACCAATGAGATTAGCCACAAATAAAAAGAAGTGGTAACGGGTGCTCGACGGGTGGGTCTTGCAGTCAAGCTCCCTTCTGAGAAGCCGACACGTATTATATGCGCCAATTGCCATTTAGCTAATAAGCCAATGGTTATTCGAATGTCCATATTTGGGTATTTGATGACGGAATGTCTCACATCGCGGTTAGAATTCGAACCTATAGCCCTCTACCCTCTATACCTAAAAGTTTTAGATGCGCTACACCTCGTCTCACCACCCCTGAACATATAGATTAACCCGACCGATGAACACTCAAACCGAACTCAGCCATCCTTTCGGGGCGTACAGTTGGCATTTTGTAAGACCATGTGTCAAGTACTAGACTATTATGCCATCGATTTAGAAGAAGGATGGAAAAAACATGAAATAATTTAGAAATAGGCACAGTCAAAGACCTTGCAACTAAAGGATTCAACCGATGCCTTCAAGCTCACATAACTTGGTTTTAGTGTTATGAACGACACTCTACCAAATCCATCAATTTTTGGATTAGTTGCTTCTGAAGCTGCTCTTCTGACTGCTCGTATTCATCCCTTCCCCATGAGGCTAATCAGTCCCTTGCTTTAATCATAGCAACAAGGAGGTTGATTTCATAGTGATTTCGTCTGCTTTTGGAATTGAGATTCCTAGGACAAAGAAAGTAACTTCGGGCTTTTGAATTCTCAGAACCTCTTTCGAATTAAAGAACTTGAGGCAGGCATCTCTCTTCAAGCGGTAGTGCAAGTCCTACGTCGACTAGGCCTCCCACTGATTGAGGGAAGCGCTATGTCTTAAATGAGAAGATATTTCGTGTGAACAATGATATGGCATGTGAATGAGTAATATGAGGAGAAGGAATTGATCGTCCCATAGAAGTTGGCATTGTTGATTCAGAAGAGAATTTGAGGAGGTCTGAGGCTATTAAATTTAAAGACGATATAGAGGTTAAAGACAGAGATGACTTGTCTCAAAGGGCCAAAACAAGATGGGATTGGGCAGTGGACGGAGATGAAAATTCAAAAAAAAATAAAAATTCATGGCATGATAAATTACAGGATAAATAAATCTAGACTTAGAGGGATTCTTGTTAATGGTATTTGGAAGGAGGACCCGTGTGTTGTGAACGATGAATTCCCCTCCTTTTTTCCGGAAAAAGCCTGGGTGCTAATAATCAGCCTAAATGCAACTTTAACCTGGATGGTTTGAAATATTATCTAGAGACGATGTTCAATTTTTCGGCAGCCTAGTTACCGAGGAAGAAATTAAGAAGGTCGTTAGGGAGTGTGGTGTGGACAAATCTCCTGACGAGAATTTCCTTCGATAAATCTTATTGGTCTACTTCCAACAACGATTTTATAGGGGCAATTTTGATTTTTTTTTTCCAGATTTGGATGGATTCCAAAAGGCTGTAACTCCTTTTTTTATCTGCCTTATTCCCAAGACTGCTAATCCTCTGTCCCGTAAATATTTTTGGCGAATCATTTTAGTTGGGTGAATTTATAAAACTATTGCCAGGGTTCTTGCTAATAGAATTAGTTGTGTTATTAATTGTGTAGCTGGTGACTCGCGATCTTATTTTATAAAAGGAAGATACATCTCGGATTGTGTCATGATCGCTAACGAGACCATTAAAGCCGATTTCGACTGATACGGTGGACTGGAGGTATTTGAATGAGATTCTTGAGTCTATGGGATTCTCGAGGAAGTGGAGGAGATGAGTGTAGGATGTCTTTTTGTTCGGCTTACACTTCGGTTCTAATCGATGGATCCCCAACTTCAGAGTTTTGGTTATGGAGAGGTCTTCGTCAAGGGGATTCCTTATCCCCTTTCCTTTTCATTATGGGCATGGAAGGACTACATTTTCTTATGACCGAGGCCTAAAATAAAATTTTGATTAAAGGCTTGGAGGTTGGAAATGACAAAATTTACATTACTTATCATTTTTATGCATGTGACGAGCTTTTTATTAATGACTGGTTTGTTGAAGAAGGGGGGAACATTCTTCAGATCCTGAGATGCTTTTTCTAGCTTCTAGGCTTCGTCTAAATCTGGCTAAAAGTGAGCTTTTGGAGTGGGTTTGGAGGAGAATACAGTCAAGATGGCCGCTATGGTGTTAAAATTTTAAAGTGGCGAAACTTCCAAGTAAATATCTTGGGGATCCGCTTGGTGTAGCCAATGGGGTAGTATTGTCTCTGCTGTGAAATCGTTACGGCTGCTGAACATTAATTTTGTTGATTTATGTTTGAAACAGTTCGTGAACAGATTAAATACTTCGTTTTAGACCGATTCATGGAAGGGTCCAAGTCCTTTTTCTTCCCGTTTTCCTAGGCTATTCGCTTTAGAAAAAGAGAAGTTGGTGGTGGTTGCTGACAGAATTAAGGTTGGAGATAATTTTTGGTCGTGGCATGGACCTATCCGAGGCGGTAGAGAAAGTGAAAAATTCGATCAATTGAGGGAGGTCATCTGGGAATGCTCATTTGTTTGATAATCCTGATAGATGGAATTGGTCTTTAAATTCTAATGCTCTATTTTATTTTAGCTCTTTGCATATCATTGTTGAGAAAGCTTTCTTGGGTGTCGGAGATAGCGAGAAGATTTGGAATCCGTTGGTCCTTCTAGAGTTAACATTTTTATTTGGCGGGTTAGGTTAGATAGGATCCCATCTCGTGAAAACTTATTCAAGTTGAATGTGAATCTCAATTCTTTTCTTTGTCCACTTTGTGGTTCTAATATTGAAACTACCCAACATCTGTTGTTCGAGTGTTCAGTCTCATCTGCGGTTTGGCAACTCCTTGAAAGATTGAGAGATGGTGGTTCTTTTCATTTCCTATGTACACAGGTCGTTGGAGTATGGCATCAAATCTTCTTTCGGAAATTGATCCCTTAGGAAGGCATTGGAAGCGATGCTTTTTACCGATTGTTATGTGTTGTGGTGTTTTCGAATACATGTATTTTTTATAGGCACCCCCTCGTAAAGATGCTATTCAAGATCAAGTTGTGGAGAAATCTTATCGTTGGGTTTTGTCTAGGTGTAAGGGAAGTAGAAAAAATCCGATTGTTCGGAGATGTTATCCTTTCGGTTGTGTCCGGGTCATGTAATGCCAAAAAAAAGTTCCCGTTAGCTGCTTGCGATTGATCGCATATACATAAGAGATAATGTAACTTACATATTTGATTCTTGTGGTTTACACTTTCTACCCACAGTGGTCCTAAAGTCAAAATGAATACAAGGATGATACCCGTGGTACGCATATTCGCACCTATTACCCTCCCTCTGTCAGAAAAATAAAATTTCGTTGACCCAGTTTAATAAGGGGGCACTTTAGTCTTTGACCCTTAATTTTGTCTTTACTCTAATTATATTTTATTGGGATATTTCTTTTTAGGATATTTCTTTTAGAGTAAACTTATTTTCCTTGTCTGTCTCTCCTCTCCTTCCATGTTAGAAAAACGACTTCAATATATTACTTAAACACTTGGATAATTCAAGGATCGTGAATTAATCACTTTCCAAAATCTGTAATTTCGACCATTTGCCTGGGGTTTCACGAAATTCGATTTGGGATAATCCAAGAAATCAATAATTGAAATTATAGGCTTAATTTCAATTGAAACAGAAGAAAATACCTTTGCCTTTTGTGTTTACGTTACAGAGATAGAGCGTAGAGAAAAGCCCCTCATCGATTTTCTATTTAAATTCCACTATTCATACGTTCAATAGAAAACTGTCACAACTGCTCTCTGATGCGAGAACCACCCGAGAACTATAAGACCCGACATCTTTTGTCATGTGATAACCCTTGGATCCGAGAACCTATATGGTCCGACAACACATATGGTCCGATAACCTCAGTGATCCGAGAACCAAAGTTGTCCGACAACCTATATGGTCCGAGAACATTAGTGATCCGAGAACCAAAGCTGCCCGAGAACCTATATGGTCCGAGAACCAAAGTTCTCGGATGTTATCAGCGAAACCCGTATGTATTCCTGAGTCCTAAATTTATCAATCTGAGTGTGCACCCCGCACCTCCAATCTTAGAAAGTAAATTGAACTCAGTCTTTCTCTATAGTAATTCTAACTACACTAAAATATGTTGATTACACTAGAATCACCAACATTCCTCCCCCATTTTAGTGTAATCCTTAATTAACTAAAACCAACACAAAACAACTCATGCATAAATGAAAATGTCTTGAAGATTGAATTTTCATACTAGTATAAAACACGTTTCAAATACTCGAGAATCAGGGTATCCTAAGGATTGAACCCATCAACTCATTTGAGTACCTGAAGGTATTATACACACAAGTTTACACAAATTCTAATTGTTCTGTACTTGACACTTTTTATAGTCATGTGTCCTATCCATTCATGAGTGCATAAAAGCCTTGCCCAAGCTTCTTGACGCGGCATCACTTGACACTCATATAGGTAGTTCTTTTAACGCATGCACCTGTTATGCATTTTTTTCAAAAGAACTACTAAGAACAGAATTCAACCTACTTTAAAACTACAGGTTTAAGCACATACCTTGGGATGATGTAATACCGTTTATGTGCTTCAATCTTCATAAATAAGCTTTCCACATTGAATTCAACTTCTAACATCGTATTAAAAGGGAATTGGGTATCTTATCCATAAAGATATTACGTGGGCCTCAAACTCATCCCTATTGCAGACTTTGCCACCAAGTCCCTAGTTAATCCCTTCGTCAAGTGATCAACCAAATTATGTTGAGATCGAACCCAATCAATAGAAATGATTCCATGAGTTATTAACTCACGTATCATACTATGTCTAACACCCAAATGTCGTGACTTTCCATTATACACTTGACTATATGCTTTGCTCAAAGTTGCAGAACTATCACAGTGTATAGAAATGGGTGAAATTGGCTTTGGCTACAAAGGAATTTCATGAATCAAATTCCTCAACCATTCTGCTTCTTTGCCAGCAGATGCAAGGGCTATAAATTCTTATTCCATAGTTGAACTTGTTATACATGTTTGTTTCTTAGATGCCCAAGAAATTGCACCACCTCCACGAAGAAACACCCAACCACTTGTAGATGAGTGGTCTTCCATATTTTTAATCCAACTAGCATCAATATATCCTTCTATCATAGAAGGAAACCCTATATAAGTCAAACCATAATCCATGATTTTCCTCAAATACTTTAACACTCGCCTTGTCGCTTTCAATGATGAGTACTAGGATCTACAAGTTCCTCACACTCAACAACGATGTTTTCACACAATCTACAAGTTCCACATCCACGAACCAGAAACATCATCGTCCCCATCCTATCCTGGAATCACTTCCCCATTACAATATCTACTATTTTTCATTTACATCTCAATTTCTTCACTACAAGATCCACGAACCATTTTTCTTTTACATCTCCGTCCACAAGAAGAATTTTAAGGTTTAGGGTTTGGGTTTTCTAATGTTTTCTGTTTCTGCGACTTAAGGCAGAGACTTTGGGTTTTTGTTTTCTACTTCTACGTCTCTTATGATTTATGGTTTTTGTTTTTTTTTAATTTAGATTTTTTGTTTTTAATTCATAGGGTAATTTTGTATCATAAATTTTGAATTGGATTTACACATATGTGTTACGTTTTTGAGGTTGATGGTTATCTGTATGTGATATAATTTGATTCTAGGTTTTAAACTGGTGTTGATTTAACTGGGTTAAACATCAATAAAGTAGAGGTTCGAGTAGGTTCATCTTCTCCATGAGCGTTTTAGTTTTGAGTTTTTGGATTTAGATTTAGTTAGGGATCCAAACTTAATTTTAGGGTTTTAATTTGGAGTTTATAGAACAATTTTAATTATTGAGATTGAAATGCGGGATTTGATTTTAGTTTTTAGTTTTTTGGGTTTGGTTTATGGCCAGAGGAAGTTGCACGTGTGGTGCTCGGATGCGGTGGTGGTGGGGAATGTATCATATACTTTTATTTGTTTTATCAGTTATATAATATGAATTAAAAATTATTAAATTGTTTAATAGGAAAATTAAAAAAAAAGATAAAATGACTAAAATACCCTCAAATTTAACTGGATTAATGAAATATTTTTTATTTTGTTAGAGGGAGGAACTCAATAGTTGCGAAAATGTGTACCAGGGTACCATCCTTGTATTTATTTTAATTTTGGGACCACTATGGATAGAAAATATAAACCACATGGACCAAATACGTAATTTACTCTAAGAGATGAAAGAATCTACAATTAAGTTGTTATTAAAGTTATATATATATATATACACACACACAGAGAGGGATTAAGCCTTTATGATTAAGATGCCGTAACATATATGTCGCGAGAGAGGTGGTATATGCCATGTAGGTGACAATTCTCGACATGACACAATACGATATGAATTCCACACGAAAATAAATGGGTTTGGGTTAAACTTTCTGACACGGCAATCTGTTTATCAAACAGGTCGTGTTCGGGTTGACACATACGGGTCGCGGGTTGACCCGCCAACCCGTTAAAATAATATTTTTTATTCCAAGTTTTCTAAAATAATATTTGTATTAATATTTGAATTTGGTTGTATTACTAGCATTTGAATTTGTACATTTGAAATTCATATTATTATGTGACCCGTCAACACATTTATGACCCGCCAACCCGTCAATCTGAGCGTCTATAGGTTAGGGTTGAACATTTCGACACAATTAGTTAGACGGGTCGTGTGCGGCTTGAGCTTTGTCAACCCGTTTATGACCCGCCAACCCGAACACGACACGATATATTGCCACCCCTAAATTGCCATAAGAGAGGTGAACAAAGGGGGGATTGTATAGTAGAGAGATTGGAGTAGCCCACAAATGGGTTCGCCCATTTAGTAACTACTCTCTCTATAATCTTCAGTAACCTCCCAATAATTGTTCATAAGTTCCTGTTATTATTTCCTTTGAATGGGTATTTATTTTTGGTTTTAATGTAAGAATTGTTATGATAACTCTAGGTTTATAGCTTAAGAAATCTACCAAAATTGTAACGGTAGGTGTGAATTGAGATTATCCTTGAGCAAATTTCATGCAACCCAAATAGTTTATGATCGAAATATTTCATTAGAAAAACGATCTTTTACGTGATATCATATTCTTTATCTGTGTTCTTCCTATGATCTCTCACAAGAACCAATTCCGACAACATACGATGAGGGATGGAAAAGGGGGAATAGTATGAAAGTCGCAATACAAAACAAATGACTTTTACCTACGAAAATTACCCAGGAAAATTTCCATTGGTGATTACCCACGGATCACCCCAAAAATACCAGTGATTCGGTAAAATCCGATGTTTTTCGAGAAAATACCAACGACCCATTGATTCCTGGGTAATTTGTCAATGATTTGAATTACCCACCAACATTTGTGACGGTTTTGTGAGGAATTACCCTTTAGCGACAGATTTCCTAGGGAAAAGTCCGTAGGAAATTTTTTTTATTAATTAGTGTCGTAGTCCTATACTATAGCTATTCTGAGGCGGGAATTCTTAAACTTATAGCCATTCTTGCTGTGTTTAGTTATTCCATATATAAGAGATAATAAAATTAAGAAACCCTAAAAAAGGGTGACTACCAGAAGAAGGGGATCATCAAATGGTTAGAAAGAGTAGTCCTAGAGCAATTAAAAGAGTTTAGTTAAGCTTCACCCTGTTTGAAGCGGTTACGTTAGATTGGTGTTAATAAAATTTAACAAATTCTTTTTAATATACGGCAAATGAAATAAGAAACTCACACATTCGAACCCCGACCTCCTAGAAAGCCAAGGGTACCGCTAGGCTAAAGGCCATTTTGTAGTATAATTTAAGAATATTGTACATAAAGATGTAGTTAGTGCCAATAGTCTATCAAACAGCCCCACACAATATAGTTAGTTTGAACTGGCTAATTAATGGGAAATCTATTTAATTAGTCGTTTTCTAGTAGGCCTTGCTGCAAGTCACTTATGTTTTAAAATAAAGGTTAAAAATTTCACAATGCTTTTTTCCATTTACTTCAATTTTTTTAAGGCAAGTTAACACACTTTCCGGGGGTATCCAGGCTCCCACTTAAGGGTGCCACCCGACGACTAATCTCCGTCGATCCCGGCCCAGCCCAATTAAGGGTACCACTAAGTGGCAGGCCCATCTTCTGGATATCTCCACATGCGCACCACAAGGTTCGAACCCGGGTAGTCAGGGATACCATCCACTGACCTCCAGGATATTACATTGCCACTGGGTTAGACATGTTTTGGTTCCATTTACTTCATATGCACGGTATAATTTCAAAAACTAAAGGATGCTTTATGCCAGCATAACTTAATCGTATTATTACAATTATATATGCTTCATAAAAAGGATACTCAAAATTAACAGTTCTTTCTACATTATTAGTTTTGGCAACAAGAAGCAGCTCGGTTGAGGCAACAACTACTATACTTGCAACAAAGCCACAGGTATGTTCATTTCCCTTTCTAAAAATCTAAACCAAAGTGATAAATCTTCCATGATAGTAGAATTAGAAAAAGAGTGAGAACAAAAAACAATGGCCAGTACTTTCTCGATCAATCAAGCACAAGCAACGTATGAGGACTTAAAGAGTTGCATAATCTTTTACTTTCGAAATGTTAGAAGAGACATAATAGTTCACCACTCTTTACTGCATATCTTCATCATGTTTATCATCGGCCATCCAATAGCTCCTCAGCTGCCATGACCAATTAACAACCATCGGTTTTACTAAGCCACCATCCCCGTTATCAACCCTAGTTAGCCACCATTCTGATTCTTATTTACTCCCTAATTTTAATTATTGATCCACTCCCATTGACCATCTGAGTTATTATTTGTTGTCTGTTGAGCTTTTTAACTGCAACAACTTAAATATACGCTATTGGAGCTGGAATTATGTGATTTAGATTGTACTCGTTCCAATTACCAAACTTGTTTGAGCCCATAGTGGACCTTTTCTATGGTTCAAGCAGAACAAAAAGCTTTATTGTTCAAAGTGCATTCATGCATCCATCGAAAACAACTTCTATATCTCTTTTCATCAAATCTAAATTGATTTCTATTATTAGATTTTCATTACAATACTCTCTAGTGTGTGTACATGTGTGTGTGTGTGTGAGAGAGAGAGAGAGAGAGAGAGAACAGGCATTCAATAATAGGAGCATATATTTTTGTAACAAGTGCACAATTAATTGTTAGCATTAACAGGCAACTATTGGGAGAAGAACTTGCTAGCTTGAATGCAGAAGAACTACAAAAGCTGGAAACCCAACTGGAAACTACTCTAAAAAAGGTCCGGATGAATAAGGTAGAAGTTCATACGTTCCAACAACGTTCCAACATTAATTTCTCTTTGTATCAATTCATCAACTGGAACATTATATATATGAATAATGCAAAGCACACATACTTTGTTGCAGGAACAAGTTTTCACAGATGAAATTAAAGAACTGCACCAGAAGGTATGTAATTAGTACAACTAGCTAGTTCCCTTAGACAACCCATGAAGTTCATGTATTAACTAATACTTTTGCAGGGGAGTCTTATCGATCAAGAAAATAAAGAACTGCATAAGAAAGTAACCCTCCTGCACCAAGAGACCATAGAATTGCAGAAGAAGGTATATGCTCGTATTAATTAATCCAAATCAACATATTATTAGTATTCGTTTTACCGCTGAAAATGTGCTAACTATATATGAGGTTCAATAACTAAGCCTACTCGTAGATTTATGCATTGCGGAGTATCGATGAATCAAATAGAAACTCATCCACTTATTCCTTCGGCATTGATAACAACTTAAAGGCGCCCATCAGTCTCCAGCTAAGCCAGCCACAACCCGAGAAGAACGACCTATCAGCTCAAGACATGAAATTAAGGTAAGCACCATAGAATGAATAAATTTGGACTGATTGATTCTATACATACATATTTAGGCATGTGATATATGATATTGTCATGCATGTGTACCAGGTTATAGTTTGCACCACAAAGAAAGTTGACAACAATGATCTTTTTCGAGAATCAACATATTGGCTAAGGGCCAAGAAATTGTTATCATCACATCTCTACAAGAATAGGGTAATGCAATAGGTACCTCCATTGATAAGAAGTATTCTGCAGCAAAGCTTCGGAATACTGTAGAAAGATTCGAACCTACATATGTCATCATATGCTTTCGGAATTCGGGATATATAGTTTCAATAATTAAAAACAAGTATTAGATATGACTTGTGTGATTTATAGGCACTAAAATTTGTAGTCCTTGTACTATATCTTTCTCAACATATTCAGTATTAGATACAGTTAAAAATAAGATGTTAAGGTAATGAGCCCAGAAAAGCAATAATATAAATGAAGGGCAGTGGCGGATCTAAAATTTTTGCTTAGTGGGGTCACCTTTAAAGTAGACTAAAGGCGTGCAAATATCTGACGTGTTTTTAACCTAATTAAACCGTCTTGAGAGATTTTTAAACTTTTTTGGTTGATTTCATTTCGAGGAACTTTTTTAGTGTTTTTGTCGATTTCGAAAATACTTTTTTGGTTGACTTCAAAAGACCTTTTTGAATCGGTGATGGTCGGCTAAGGTTAGAGAATTCCTTGCAAAAACTTAAAACGGAGGGGGGGGGGTTGGGTTTCTATATAGAAGAATTCACATATAACTGTTGTGTTTTTGTTTTATCATACAATAACTAGTTTTATAATAATTTAACCTTTTACTAATTTATATTGCTCCACAATGTACTGTTTTAGTATGAAATTGTTCATTACTTCAAATTTAATTATAACTATTTTTTAGTTTATATTATCATCTGTTTTATCTACAATTCTAAAAGCAAGATACACTAGTACAAGAAATGGTGAATCCAACACCACACTTTCAACAACGGCATTGTGTTTGTCACTAAAGCCGATCCATAACGACAATTTTTTAAGTTGTTGCAATAGTGTTTTGTGTTGAAAAATAAATTAACTATAGGTCTCCATATAGCATATCAATTTTTTTGTGAAATTGTTTTAAATTTAAAGAATAATAGTTAACTAATTAACTATTATTCAAAAGTCATGACGAGTATGTATTGTCTTTCTTGGCATGGTCATTTTTGGGTGAATAAATGCAAATTTTTACAATACATTATGGCTGACACTTTGTCCTTCATATATATAAGCCATTAAATACATTTACCCCATACGTACATACATTGAATTTGTTTGTAATTTTGGGAATATATATATATATACACATATGTATATATACATATGCATATGCATATACATATACATACATATGCATATGCATATACATATACATATACATGTGTGTGTGTGTGAGAGAGAGAGAGAGAGAGAGAACTACACACACAAAACAGACTGTTTGAACAGTGAATATGAGCGATCGGCCCCTCATTTAATCTAGCCATCTGTCTCTCCAAACCCATCACTACGTATTTCCTTTTGTATATGAAAATTTTCATGTATAAAATCATATATGATTCATGTACAAAATCATAAATGATAGGGGCGACTTTCCATGCGACTTAAGTGACCCCAAAAGTCGCCCGCTACAGTTAGTGTAAAATCACATATGATCTTGTACATGAAAAAAGCTTCTCGCACTCTCGTAAATTGTTATCGTCCTCGTATGAACCCGCCCCTATATATATACATATATTGACACATCTTCAAATACAAACTCCCCCAAGGTCACAAACTCGAAAAAACCAATATAAAAATAATTTTTTTGGTTATTTTTTTCCATCAAATGATATGGTTTAATATATTGTTTCACCATATGAATACTTGTTTCAGAATGTGAAAGTGAACCAATTTTTTTTTCACATGTAATTTTTTTCATAATTTCAACACAAACATATGTGAAACAATATTTTAAATATAGCATTTCTTGAAAATTATTTATTTTTATATTGGTTTTCACCAGTTTGTAATATTTCTGGAGTTTATATGTGAATATGCCTCTCTCTCTCTCTCTCTCTCTCTGTGTGTGTGTATATATATATATATAAGGGTTAAATCAAATAAAAACCACAAAAAACTTACAAACTTGTGAGAACTTATTTAAAAGAAATATTTTTCATGACTTATTTTCATCAAATGATATGATTTTTAAGGTATTAATTCACATATATATGTTTCATATTATGATAGTTTCAGATGTTTTTTTTTCACAATATGATTATTTTTTGCTAGTTTCACTAAGTGAACAAAAAAAATCACATGTAATTTTTTCATAAGATGAACACAAACATAATTAAAGTTTTTGATGAAAAAATCATGTAAACAAATATTTTCTATATTCGTTATCACAAAATTGTAGCGTTTTTGTAGTTTTTATTTGATTAACAATCTATATATAAAGGGTCTTCTTTTGAAAACCCATAAAAATTATGATAACCTTGATGAGAACGTGTGCATCATGTGTCATTTCATTTTTTTCCCATCTAATACTAAAATTTGGAATATTGAAAAACATATATTTTATTCATAATGTGTTTGTTTCACATATATTCGTTTTACAATGTGAAACTTTTTGGAGTGTTTGTGGAAAAAAAAATACACATAAAAAAGTTTCATATTGTGAAATAAGTACATATGAAGCAAATATATATTAATCAATACATTAAATACTATGCATAGTTTGAAAAAAAAATCATATGAAATAACACACGATACACAAGTTCTCAAGGTTATCAGAATTGTATGGTTTCTCAAATGATTAAGCCCTTATATATATATATATATATATATTGAAAGAGAGAGAGAGAGCGGGGAAACTTCAAATACGAACTCAAGTTTAGTTGCGAACATGAGGACAAAGGAGAGCGTGACACGCGTCTCATTCAGTCTGAATAATGAGGGGCGTTCGGTATGAATAGCGAAGGTGAAGTTTATTCATACATGTGTTGAGCTACCAAAGAAGTAATAACCCCTAAAGAAGCTAGAGCAAGGCCTAATTGAAAATGAATCGAATTATTAATTGTGTCATAAAGGCCCTTATGCCCACGTCCCAATCGCCCTCCCGGAGGGATATGTGCATCTAAAGGTCTTTCATACTTTGCCCAATCCCAAAATTTATTCAGTATGAATAACACACATTCAGAGTGGATAACACAACATTCAGTCTGAATATATTCAGACTGAATGAGACATATGTCCTGCTCTCCTTTGTCTTTACATTTACATTCAAATTTGAATTCGTATTTGAATTTGCTATCTATACTATATTATAAAGCATTTGACAAAAACTCTTAAAAACCATTTTTGTGCCTAAAGTACTGTTTATTGATGCATATTACTTAAAATTCAAAATTACAAGTAAATTGTACGAAAGTACAACTTATTAAAGCTCCATGTTCGAATCCGTGTAACTAACTGCAGATAAACATAATCAAATTACATGATAAACATCTCATTTTAAATATAAAAAATCTATAATATAATTAGGATAATCATTGAGTTCTAACAGAATACTTAATTATAATCTTTATAAAAAATTATATTATTAAATCTAAATTAAATTATAACAAAAAATTCAATTAAAGAAATTACACCCAAATAAGGGAACTTTTAAATAGTTAATTTGATACTAATATTGATATAATTTTTTTCAAAATTTTATGATATCTTCATATATATATATATATATATATTCTATTAAAAAATAAAAACGTTGTCGCTTTCTCAAAACCATATAAATCAGTATTATAATATCGACAGAGACAAAAAACAAAACATTAAAATCAAGATGTATATCGCTGCATTACGCGGGTACCTTTCTAGTATATATATATATAGAGGCATCTTCAAGTGTTAACTCAATTATTTGTGTTAACCGTGTTAACCCATCGTTCATTAGTGAACACGATGCTTGTATACTGACGAACACGATGATCGTTCACTGAGGAATGGTGTTCACCAGTGAACGAGCATGGTGTTCTCCAGTGAACGATGGGTTAACACGGTTAACATAAATTATTGAATTAATACAAGAAGCCACCTATATATATATATGAGATTCTCAAATAATTAAGTATATATATATACTATATTATAAAGTATTTGGCCAAAAACTCTCAAAAAACAACTTTTTAAGCCTTAGGTACTGCTATTTAATGTTAATTACTTAATTTTCAAGATTACAAATAAATTATGCGTAATGACAACTTATTAAAGCTTCATTTCTGAATCGGTGTAACTAACTACAGATGAGTATGATCAAATACAAGATAAACATCTAATTTTAAATATAAAAAATCTAAAATATAATTAAGATAATCATTGAGTTCTAACAGAATACTTAATTATCATCTATATAAAAAGTTATATTCGTTATTAAACCTAAATTTAATTATGATAAAAATTTTGAATTAGAAAAATTACATAAAAAAAGAACTTTTAAATGAAACATTAAAATCGTTTTCTTAAAACCACATAAAACCATTAGAACATTGATAGAAACAAAAATTAAAATGAAACTTAAAACTGAGATGTATCTCGCTGCATTGCGCGAATACCCTTCTAGTATATATATATATATATATATATATAGAGAGAGAGAGAGAGAGAGAGAGAGAGTGTGTGGTTTGAAAGTTGAAATATTAATATGAAAATGGAATAATGGGCATATATATCTTTTAATATATTAATTAAAAACCTCCAATTATTTAATACATAAATATTACATTAAAGGGCTCACAACATGATAAATAATCGGATTAAAAGTAAGATTATGAGATGCCATTTGTTATCAAACCAAATGATGGCTCTAGACAAGAATCATGAAAGACGTATTTTCTTGGAACTAAAATACCAAGATAAATATACTTAAATTTCTCTTGTAATATATACGGAAAATGATGGTTTATATATAAAGTGCATATTATATATTCGACAAGATCTTTCTGTTACCACGTCCAAAATCTCGGGCACAGATTTATTTATTCGGATCATGTTAACTTTTAATTAATGTGTTAATATTTTATATGACATACTGACCTCGAACTGTTAAATAAAAAGAAAGATATATATATTCTCTAATAATTATATTGATTAAGAACATCTTTTGAGATCAAAGGGAATCTCCATACAAGCATACTTTATGTGCAAATGATAAAAGTACAACACAAAATACTCTTATTTAATCAACTAAATATTACATATTGAAAAAACATATTCTATTAATTAAAGATTGCAATATAAAAGGTTTGCAATTTGCATATATCTTTTTCAAATATTATTCCAGGAAAGTTTAGAACTCATCATTAAAAATAAAATTAACAAATTTAATATCTTCTTTTAACCTATTAATTTATTTCTTTCATTATTAGTAAAGAACTTAACTAAACAATATCAAGTTTGTAAAAAAAATGTTTGGGAGCTAGCTGCAAAAGCTCCGAAAAAATGTATATCTTTTAGTACAATATCATTTGTTAATTACCATTTTTCATAGCCATAATTAGTATTATAACTTTATAAGATGTTTAGTAAACATAGTTCATTTTAAATTAATCTCGTATTACTCTTAAATTTTCTTGGTATTTAGTTATTCATACCTTCAAATATATTCCAAGTTCATCAATGGTAAGGTAACATCCTGGAGGGTCAATGGGTGGTATCCCTGACTATCCGGGTTCTAACCATGCAATACGCATGTGGAGATATCCAGATCTTAGCTAGGCCTACCACTTTATGGTACCCTTAATTGGGTTGGGCCGAGATCGACGAGGATTAGTCGGGTGACACTTTTAAATAGGAACCCGAATACCCCGAAAAAGTGTGTGTGTTAACTTACCTTTAAAAAAATATGTTCCAAGTTCTAATATGCTTTTATGAAGCTTGAGACGATTAACTGTAAAATTAATACAAAACACTTGTAGCAATTTACCATTTTACCTATCTTGTGATTCATTCATTAGTTGTTTAGTTGTCAAAAGTAACTTGCAATTTGAGATATATAGACCTCTGTTGAGGGATTAAAGGGGTAATACTAACAATATAATCTTTGTGAGTAGCTTAATTGGTAAAAAGATGAGATGACTTTGCTCAAAAACAAAGACAAGCCGCTATCGCTGATCAGTGAGCTAAAAAAATATCCCCTTACATTTGTGTCATTGGAG
This sequence comes from Silybum marianum, assembly GCA_036898165.1. Classification (NCBI taxonomy): domain Eukaryota; kingdom Viridiplantae; phylum Streptophyta; class Magnoliopsida; order Asterales; family Asteraceae; genus Silybum; species Silybum marianum. Next base: position 9,139,348 of record CM072528.1, read on the forward strand.
ATGGGTTTCATGCACTACTAGAAAATTGAGTATTTTCAACGAAAATTAATTTTCAACGGAAAATGTCGTTGAAAATTTTCTACGAATTTTAGAGGATTATTGACAGAACATAAATTTTCTACAAATTTTCAACGAATTTGCGTTGAAAATCTCTCACAAACATATATGCATTTTCAACCAAAAAAATTCCAACGGAATGTCTCGTAAAAAGTTTTTGGTTGAAAATGCATTTTGTGAGAGATTTTCAACGGAAATTCGTTAAAAATCCGTAAAAAATTTATGTTTTGTCAATAATCCCTCTAAAATTCGTAAAAAAAATCAACGACATTTTTCGTTGAAAATACTCAGTTTTCTAGTAGTGATGTAAGACATGTAATCAACTTTTTATCCAAATAACTAATAACACAACGACCAATTAAAAAGCAATTAGAAAAAAATCTATATTATTTTTGGCGAATAACAGTTCTAGTGTTCAATTTATTTAATCTTATCATTTAGGCTTTTTTTACTTGTAAAATGTAATAACCGGTTTGTTATTATTGGTTGAAAGTTGGGGTGAGTTTTTAAATAATTGATTGAAGTTGAGGGACTTAATTTGGTGATTTTTGGAAGTTATGTCACCACCTCATGACCACCACCCTTCATAACAAATTAAATTGTATCATGCATGTGAATATGGCGGTGTATCCGCAACAAGTAGACGGAGAAAACATATAAATGATTGTGGGTGGCATAATCGATGTTTCGACTATTTTGGATAGCGTGAACCGGACCATGAGCACGTGAAGCTGGCTGTGGTTTGGAAAGGATGAGAGAATGACCTGGTAAGAGTAATACCTGTTGAGAGTAATGAGAAGAGGTAAAGCCTCGTAACTTGTTTTATGATGAAAAGTATTATAAAGATTTTAAAAAATAAAAGAGAGTTTGTCGGACCTTTATGATCCGAGAAGAGAGCTTGTCGGACCTTTATGATCTGAGAAGAGAGCTTGTCGGACCTTTATGATCCAAGAAGAAAGTTTATCGGACCCTTAGATCCGAGGAGCGAGTTATCGGACCCTTAGATGCGAGGACTAGGGGAGCGTTTGGTTTGCAGGAATCCGATGGAATTGGAAGGAATTAGAATGATCAATTCCATTCAGTCGTTTGGTTTACCTATCGAATGGAATTGAATTCCACACATTCCACCATCCATGGATTTGGTCATTCCATCACAATTGAGAAGGAATTCAATTCCATTCCATCCCATATTCTCAAAAAGACAAAATTATCCCATCTTCCCTACTTGATCTGAACCACCACCGACCACTGTTGGTCTGAACCACCGCCGACCACCGCCGGCCTGAATCACCGTTGACGACGTCGCCCACCGCCGGTCTGAACCACCGCTGACGACTGTCGACCACCACCGCCGCCAACCAGCCCCGGCTGAACCACCGCCGGTCTGAACCACTGTTGATGACTGTCGACCACTGCCGCCGCCAACCACCCCCGGCTGAACCACCACCCGGCTGAACCACCGTTGATGATCTTCGACCACCGCCGCCGCCAACCAGTAACACCCCTAAAAATGGGAGTTAATTTAAACCAAAATAAAATGCGGAATAACTTCTACTTCATAAAACATCACCCATAAAGATGAGGAGAAAGTTAGAGTGAGTTTACAACATCTATAGGAAAGTTAAATGACAACCTAGTAATCTATATAATTCAAAATACAGATTAAGTTCGGGTGTCACTAAAATCCTCAAAATAATCTTCTATGTAACTCCATCTATACACACGAGGTGCACTTCAAAAGAATGCCACTACCGGCACCTAGCTTCTCTCATCCCATCAAGCCCCATCCGCTTGATCACCTGATATACATGTCATTTTAAGAAAAAGTGTTAGGCTTAAAGCCTAGTGAGAACAAACAGTTCAAAAAATAGAAAAGCCATTTAAACTTCGAAAACGGTAAATAAACATATAACCGAAAGCTTTTCTCAAAACATCTCTTTTTCTTTACTTCTGCGATTTACACCTGAAAGATACGCTTTACTTCTCTTGGGGGAAACTTCTACGAGAATGACCCGTCATCACATTAATCCTCACGAGTTCAACCCCAAACCGGGATCTATTACAAGTGCCCTCCCCAAGTGCTTCTGACTATATGTGCCTATGGATCCATTACACTAGTCTAACATCTTAATACAATTGTTTCCAATGTATTAGCTTCTCTTCACAAACCTTTGTGAAGTATAACATCGTGCTTCCAAGAACCTTCCTTCCAAAATTAGGTCAAATTATCATTTAGGTTTATACATCATTTTTCTTGCATTTAAAACTCATAAGAGTATTCCAAAACCGTTCTTGACATCCAATTCATCATTTCAAAGAAAACCATAAATGACATATTTTGACCTAGTTTTACCAAAATCTTCCAAGTATATAAATACTCATTTTAAACATCATATTAAGGTAAAATACTTTATTTTGACATGTATAAAGTTTTAACGGTAAGAATGAACTCACTAGCTAGAGTTTGACAAAACCCTAGAAAATCTCTAAGATGAAGATGGAGGTGATCAAGAAATCTGAACAGATGAAGAACACCACCACTTGAAGCTTTTTAACCCCAAAGCTCTACTTGATCTCTCCTCTTTAATGGAGAAATAAATGCTTGGAAGGAGGTTGGTGAAGAAAGTGGAAACCTAAAAATCGCCTTTGCCCTTTGCTCCCAACACTGATAATTCGTAACTGATAAAATGAGAAAAGGAAGCTGAAAATCGCACCTTATTGCACTCTGGAACACACGGGCGACTATGCCCTTGGCGACTATGACATGTCATAGTCGCGACTCATAGTCGCGAGATTTGTACCGAAAGTCTGATAAATTTTGGCTGGTTTTCCCTTCCCCGCGAAAATGCCTTGCGACAATGACATGGGCATTGCAGCCTGTCATTGTCGCTGAAAGTGTACCGAAAGTCAAAATTCACCCGGCTTCCGTTCCTTTCCTCCAATCCATTACAACCCAAAATTATACACTTGAAACCTTCCATTTTTCCATAAATAAAATATTACAATGCTAAATTACATAACCTTTCGCTAAATTTTCGGGTGTTACAATCCTCCCACCCTTGAAATTAATTTCGTCCTCGAAATTTACAGATTAACCAAACAAACTCGGATATCTCCTCTTCATATCCTCTTCCGCTTCCCACGTCACGTTTGAACCACGATGGTGCTTCCATTGCACCTTAACCATGACGATTTCCTTGTGACGTAACTTCTTAGACTTGCTTTCTAAGATCGCCTCCGGTTCTTCCACACAACGACTATTGTCGACGCGAATCTCTGAGAGAGGTATCACACTCTCTTCTTCCGCTAAACACTTCCTCAAATAACATATGTGGAATGTAGGGTGTATGACGTCCAATTCGGGTGGCAATTCCAATTTATACGCTTGTCGTCCCACTCTTTCCAAGATTTTAAACGGCCCGAGGAAACGAGGACTAAGTTTCCCACGCTTCCCAAACCTTATAACACCCTTCCAAGGGGACACTTTAAGCATAACTCGTTCGCCCACTTGGAATTCCATGGGTCTTCTCTTTTTATCGGCATAGCTCTTTTGACGGTCTTGGGCCGCCTTAAGTCGTTCTCGGATAATCTTCACCTTGTCCGCCGTCTCTTGCACAATCTTGGGTCCAAAGAATTGTTTCTCGCCCGCCTCTAACCAACATACCGGTGTCCTACATTTCCGTCCATAAAGTGCCTCGAAAGGGGCCATCCCAATACTAGAATGGTAACTGTTATTGTAGGCAAATTCTACCAGCGGTAGATGCGAATCCCAATTTCCACCAAAATCAATAACACATGACCTAAGCATGTCTTCAAGAGTTTGAATAGTCCTTTCACTTTGACCATCTGTTTGGGGGTGAAATGTCGTACTTAAGTTTATCCTGGTGCCTAACCCCTCTTGCAATCCATTCCAAAAGTGAGAAGTGAATCGGCTATCACGATCTGACACGATAGTCAAAGGCACACCATGCCTTGCAACTATCTCGTCCACATACAACTTAGCTAGTTTGTCAACTGGGCCGGCTTCTCGCATTGCTAAGAAGTGAGCACTCTTCGTCAATCTATCCACCACTACCCATATGGTGTCATGACCTCTCAAGGTCTTTGGTAGTTTCGTCACAAAGTCCATGGTGAGGTGTTCCCATTTCCATTCCAGAATTTCCAACAATTGAAGAATTCCATATGGCCGTTGATGCTCCGCTTTGACCTGCAAACAAGTCACACATCTCTCTACATAACTAGCAACATCCAACTTCATGACGGGCCACCAATAAGTTAATTTTAGGTCTCTATACATCTTGGTACTACCCGGATGTATGGAGTACTTAGACTTATGAGCATCCTCTAGTAGTAGTTCTCGGTTGCCGCCAATCTTAGGCACCCAAACACGTCCTCGGAATAGCTTCAGACCACGACTATCTTCGGTTAACATCAAGTGTTGTTTCACCATCACTTCATCCTTTAAGTTTTCCTCACGTAATGCCTCCACTTGAGAAGTCTTGATTCGGTCGATCAGACTTGACACTATGTCAATTCTTGTGAGTACGGCCCGCGTCCCGCTACCATACTCCTTCCTACTTAAAGCATCCGCCACTACATTTGCTTTACCCGGATGGTATAGCAGCTCGCAGTCATAGTCCTTAAGCAACTCTAGCCAACGTCGTTGCCTCATGTTTAGCTCCTTTTGATCGAAAATATGTTTCAAGCTTTTGTGATCTGTGTAGAGTGTACACTTAGTTCCGTAAAGATAATGTCGCCATAATTTCAATGCAAATACCACCGCCGCCAATTCCAAGTCATGAGTTGGGTTATTCTTTTCATGTTCCTTGAGTTGCCTTGATGCATAAGCAATTACCTTGCCCCTTTGCATTAACACACACCCCAATCTCATCTTTGAAGCATCGCTGTAAACCACAAAGTCTTCAGATCCTTCTGGCAAGGATAGAATCGGTGTTTCACACAATTTCTTTTGAAGAGTCCGGAAAGCATCTTCTTGCTTGTTGGTCCAAATGAACTTCACGTTCTTCCTTGTCAATGCTGTCAGAGAAGATGCAATCTTTGAGAAATCTTGAATAAACCTTCGATAATACCCCGCCAATCCTAAGAAGCTTCAAATCTCGGACGGGCTCTTAGGAGGTTCCCAATTCGTCATTGCTTCTATCTTTGATGGATCCACCTTCACTCCATCTTGCGTGACGACATGCCCCAAAAACTGAACTTCTTTTAACCAAAAGTCGCATTTCGAGAATTTGGTGTAAAGCTTTTCCTTCCTTAACACTTCGAGAACCTCTCAAAGGTGTTGTTCATGGTCTAACTCGTCTTTAGAGTAGACAAGGATATCATCAATAAATACTATTACCGATTGGTCTAGAAATGGTCGACACACCCGATTCATCAAATCCATAAACACTGCCGGTGCGTTCGTCAACCCAAACGGCATTACTAGGAATTCATAATGTCCGTACCGCGTTCTAAACGCTGTCTTTGCTACATCATCCTCCTTCACTTTCACTTGGTGGTAACCCGAACGTAAGTCGATCTTTGAGAAGCATCCCGCTCCTTGTAGTTGATCAAAGAGGTCGTCGATTCTTGGGAGTGGATACTTGTTCTTCACGGTTACCTTGTTTAGTTCACGATAATCAATGCACATTCTCATAGTGCCATCCTTCTTCTTCACAAATAAAACCGGAGCTCCCCACGGTGACGAGCTTGGTCTTACAAAACCCTTCTCAAGGAGATCTTGTAATTGCGTCATCATTTCCTGCATCTCGGATGGTGCCAACCGGTAGGGTGCTCTAGCAATCGGAGCGGCCCCCGGTACTAGATCTATTCGAAATTCCACTTGTCTATCGGGTGGCAAGCCGGGTAAATCTTCGAGGAACACGTCTGGAAATTCATTGACAACTCGTACATCATCTAATTCCCTCTTCTCTAACTTCGCATCTAAAACATAGGCTAAATATGATAGGCATCCCTTGGCTAAACACTTGCGTGCCTTTGCCAAGGTTAACAATGCAACTTCACCCTTCCTTCTTTCCCCGTAGACTATCACCATACTACCATCCGATAACGGAATCCGAATCAACTTCTTGGAACACAAAATCTCGTCTTGATTCTTGGCCAACCAATCCATTCCAATTACCACATCAAATCCTCCTATTGCCATAGGCATAAGGTTTATCCCAAACTTACTTCCTTCAATTTCCACCACACAATCCTTAAGGACATCACGGACAAGAACTTGTTTACCATCGGCTATTTCAACAATAAAAGCATCTTCCAAAGTACTAACAGGTACATGCAGATTTGGGTAGAAAGAAGTGGATACAAAAGAAAAAGTAGCACCAGAATCAAAAAGAACATGAGCGGGTACGGAGTTAACAAGGAACGTACCCGACACCACGTCTGCCGATGCCTGTGCTTCTTCTGCCGTCATCTTGAAGGCCCTCCCCACCGCCTTCTAACCCCCACCAACCTTCACTTGACAGTTCCCTGACTTCAGCTTCGGGCAATCGTTCCTGTAATGGCCCGGTTCTTTGCATTCGAAACATGTCATTGACTTGACCGGACAATCACGAATCTGATGCCCACTCTTCCCACATCTAAAACAGTTACCCGGGACCGGGCTACAAGCTCCAAAATGCTTGCTCCGGCATTTGGGGCACCAGTTAGCTTCCCGCCTAGACTCGGTTCTTCGATTGTTGTTGTTGTTGTTGCTTGTGGTGTTGTAGTTTGACTTCTTGGAAGGCGCCGCATGCCCTTCCCGCTTCCTCTTTTCTCCAACTCCCAACCTTTCTTCAACGCCCAAGTTAATAGCATCTTCCTTATGTTGGGCTTCTTCAATTGCTTCACGAAGAGTAGAGGGCTTTGAAGCCCGTACCCTATCCATCATATCCGCTGGTAACCCTTTAATGTAAGCCTTTATCTTTTCTTTCTCATCCAGGGCCACATGCCCAACCAAACTCAGCTTCTCAACGAACAACCGGGTGTACTCTCTCACGGTTTTGTTCCCTTTCTTGAGAGCCCAAAACTCATCAGCAATCCGGTCGATAGCCCTTTCATTACAATATTCTTCCATGACCTTCGCTTTAAACATCTCCCATGTGAGCATAGAGACGATCACGGACCCAAGAGTAGCCGTGGTAACGTCCCACCATATTAGGGCCTCGCCCCGTAGCATTTGCGAAGCAAACTTTACCTTTTGCCTCTCCTCACAATCACTCGAGCTAAACGCTTGCTCGATTTCTCGCAACCACCGGATGCACTTTACCGGGTCATCCGAACCAGAAAACTCGGGCGGTTTGGTACACATAAAGTCCTTGTATGAGCAACTCCTTCCTGCGCGCCTCACTTCAGTTACAGGCGTCTCCTCCGTAATCAGTACGGCCCCATTCCCGCCTGAACCTCCTACAATATTCTCCGCAGTCGCTTCGTGCCTTCGCTGACTGGCCTCCCTTTCTTCAAACATTTTCAGCATAGTTTCATGCTGTTGAGCAAAAGCAGAATTCATTGCTTGGATCATACTGAGCCTAAGCTCATCTTGTGAGCCCGCTTGTACCATAAGAGGTCCGATTCCGGGATTAAGGTTTACGGCCGGTAATTGGTCTATTCGGGGTGGTGACCTCCTAACCACAGTAGGAATTAACGGTGGTTGAGTAGTTCCCCCTGCCACTTCCTGATTCGTGACACTGTTGGTTGCTACATCAATTTCATTATGCGATCGGGTTCGCGTGTTCACCATCTTAGTCTGTCAAGATGATACACGAGAGCAAGACAAAACTAACATAAATACGTTTAACACATTCACCAATCATTGTAACAATAGTAAAATAAGCATACTCAGAATACAATGCACCCAAAATAGCATTAGCTACGTGATATCTTGGATAAATCATATACACAAGAATCCCCATTACCAAAGTCACATTTCATGATTAGCATATTTCCGTCGACTCTAGAGCTCTCTTATCTCAAGAGTGTCTACCCATTCTCACAAAACATCACTTAAAGTCTCAGCTTAAGTCTAGGCATCTTAAGTTCATACCTAGTTCGCTTAAACTAGAGCTCTGATACCAACTTGTAACACCCCTAAAAATGGGAGTTAATTTAAACCAAAATAAAATGCGGAATAACTTCTACTTCATAAAACATCACCCATAAAGATGGGGAGAAAGTTAGAGTGAGTTTACAACATCTATAGGAAAGTTAAATGACAACCTAGTAATCTATATAATTCAAAATACAGATTAAGTTCGGGTGTCACTAAAATCCTCAAAATAATCTTCTATGTAACTCCATCTATACACACGAGGTGTACTTCAAAAGAATGCCACTACCGGCACCTAGCTTCTCTCATCCCATCAAGCCCCATCCGCTTGATCACCTGATATACATGTCATTTTAAGAAAAAGTGTTAGGCTTAAAGCCTAGTGAGAACAAACAGTTCAAAATATAGAAAAGCCATTTAAACTTCGAAAACGGTAAATAAACATATAACCGAAAGCTTTTCTCAAAACATCTCTTTTTCTTTACTTCTGCGATTTACACTTGAAAGATACGCTTTACTTCTCTTGGGGGAAACTTCTACGGGAATGACCCGTCATCACATTAATCCTCACGAGTTCAACCCCAAACCGGGATCTATTACAAGTGCCCTCCCCAAGTGCTTCTGACTATATGTGCCTATGGATCCATTACACTAGTCTAACATCTTAATACAATTGTTTCCAATGTATTAGCTTCTCTTCACAAACCTTTGTGAAGTATAACATCGTGCTTCCAAGAACCTTCCTTCCAAAATTAGGTTAAATTATCATTTAGGTTTATACATCATTTTTCTTGCATTTAAAACTCATAAGAGTATTCCAAAACCGTTCTTGACATCCAATTCATCATTTCAAAGAAAACCATAAATGACACATTTTGACCTAGTTTTACCAAAATCTTCCAAGTATATAAATACTCATTTTAAACATCATATTAAGGTAAAATACTTTATTTTGACATGTATAAAGTTTTAACGGTAAGAATGAACTCACTAGCTAGAGTTTGACAAAACCCTAGAAAATCTCTAAGATGAAGATGGAGGTGATCAAGAAATCTGAACAGATGAAGAACACCACCACTTGAAGCTTTTTAACCCCAAAGCTCTACTTGATCTCTCCTCTTTAATGGAGAAATAAATGCTTGGAAGGAGGTTGGTGAAGAAAGTGGAAACCTAAAGTTCGCCTTTGCCCTTTGCTCCCAACACTGATAATTCGTAACTGATAAAATGAGAAAAGGAAGCTGAAAATCGCACCTTATTGCACTCTGGAACACACGGGCGACTATGCCCTTGGCGACTATGACATGTCATAGTCGCGAGTCATAGTCGCGAGATTTGTACCGAAAGTCTGATAAATTTTGCATGGTTTTCCCTTCCCCGCGACAATGCCTTGCGACAATGACATGGGCATTGCAGCCTGTCATTGTCGCCGAAAGTGTACCGAAAGTCAAAATTCACCCGGCTTCCGTTTCTTTCCTCCAATCCATTACAACCCAAAATTATACACTTGAAACCTTCCATTTGCCCATAAATAAAATATTACAATGCTAAATTACATAACCTTTCGCTAAATTTCCGGGTGTTACACAACCACACCCCGGCAGAACCACCGTCGGTCTGAACCACCGTTGATGACCTTCGGCCACCGCCACTGCCGACCACCCCCGGTCTGAACCACCACCGACTACCGTCGACCACTGTCGATATGAACCACCGCCGGCCATCGTCGACCACCACCGATCTGAACCACCGTCGACCACCGTCAATCTGAACCACCGTTGGCCACCGTCGACCACCACCTATCTGAACCATCGTCGACCACCACCGATCTGAACCAACGTCGATCATCGCTGATCTGAACCACCACCAACCACCGCCAATCTGAACCACCACCGACCATTGCTTATCGGAACCACCGCCGATCTAAACCACCATCGACCACTGCCAATCATTATCGACCACCATCGATCTAAAACATAGTTGTTGGATTTCAGTTTCAAAATATTTAGAAAGGGTATTTTGGTCATTTACCAATATTTCATTCCAATTCCAAAGCTTCATTATGTGAACCAAACAAACAAATTTCAATTCCTTTAACAGATTCCATTCCAATGTCTGTCAACCAAACAGGTGATCAAACCTGATAACATTTCATTCCAATTCCTTCAAAGTCAAATTCCTTTGACAGATTCCATTCCATCCAAAAACATTCTGCGAACCAAACGCCCCCTGAGTGGGGTTGTCGATCCCTTAGATGCGGGGGCTTGGTTTATCGAGTCACTTAGATTCGAGAACTTGGTTAGTCGCATTCTCTTGGTGCAAGTGAGTGGGGTTGTCTATTCCTTAGATGCGGGGGCCTGGTTTGTCGATTCTCTTAGATTCGAGAACTTGGTTGGTCGCATTATATTGATTCAAAGTGAGTGGGTTGTCGATCCCTTAGATGCGAGAAACTGGGTTATCGCATCAATATGATGCGCTAACTTGAGTTGTCCGGTTGGTGTAAAACGATATCATTTTTACTCAATAAGCTTACTATTTTAGTAAGTCTTGATTTGTAAATGAAGAAAATTACTTATAGAAGGAGACCCAATTTGTAGCCCAAATGTAGTGTACTAATTGTATAATTTGCAATATTTGTTATTTAAGAACACGTATCGTTACAGATTAAATAAAATTTTGAAAATATTATATAACCCTATAGTCTATACAATCCTTTTTGTATAATAATAATAATAAAAAATTTAAATGTTTAATATTTTCAAAGAAAACAAAATACCAATATTTTTCGGGTTTTTCTTTTTACACCCTACTAGAATTCCCAAATACACCCTACTCTATTGTATTTATCTATTTTAATTGGTAATACACCAACATCCATGTTTATTTATCAATTTTAATTAGGAACATATATATAGATTAAGTTTTAAAATATAGAGTAAGATGTAAATGGTAACACCCATATTTTTCACATGTCCATGAAAAAACTTCATTTTTTCAACTTTACATACATTTTCCAATCCTAAAATGCATATTAAATAACCAAGACTACAACCCACCCATGTATAACTGACACGATACACAAATAACTTTTAATTATAAAAATTATCTAGAAAACTTACCAAACTATCAATGATTCGGTTAAATTTAACTTTTTTTTCGAGAAAATATCAATGGACCATCTAGAAAATCCTTAAGCAATTTGTTACTAATTTGAATTAACTACAACAATTTATCCACCTAATTTTGTGACGGTTTTGTGAGGAATCATTTTTTAACGACAGATTTTACAAAATAAAAAATATGCAGACAAAAGTCTTTTATGTGGTGGTGTGATAATCTGTTTTCCCAATTCTATAAACTCGTCGAAATATCTTAAATTCTATAAATCTCACAACATCAAAAGGAGAAAAGGAAAAACTTATGTTGTTTGAAGAAATACAATATTTATATATTGAGTTCTTTAAAAAAAATGCAAAGCTTTTTTGAAACACAAAGTATTTGAAATGTTTGATTGTGATGTAAATATTTTATATTTGATGAAAATAGTGAATTACATGTTTGGTCCCTCTAGTTTAGTCAAAATGATTGTGCAACATTAAAATGAATAATTACATAAATACCTCATGGTTTATATTTTTCTCACATAATGGGCTCTACGGTTTACATTTTGTAACAACATGGGTTCATACATCTAACTCCGTTTAAGATTATCTCTTAACTCAAAGGTAGTTTGGTATTTTTGCCCATTCCTTTTGTATTTTTTCCTCTAAAAACAAATGTATTATATATATAAATATGTATGCACAGCCACATGTTACACTTACACCATATCATTCAATCCAGCACCAGCACCAGCACCAGCACTAGCACCAGCACCAGCACCAGCACCATCATCCACCATCCATCACTGGCAAGGTTCTAAATAACATGAGGATGAGATCAAATCTCAAGTCTTACGAGTTATGACGAGCCACGACATTTCTTAAGGCGTGCCCTATGGTACATATGTATGTATATATATATATATATATACAGGCATGAGATCATGTGAGAATTGAAGTTAAAGTGAGAAATGTAAAAAGATATTTTGACCCTTGATCACTTTTAATCTCAAACCCACCCATGAATCACGCTTGATTCGAGGATTGATACGGTGCATCTCTCGGTGTATCTCATCTCGGTTCATCTCATTGTAATGTGCATCCAACGGTTGAGATCCCTTCCTACCCTTCTCAACATAACTTCATTTCTCACCGGAATCCAACCCTATATATATACATGTATACTTGTGTGTGTGTGTGTGTGTGTTAGTGTTTTTGTAATAACCCAAGTTACTTAATCATTTAATCTTGGGCTTTAGGTCTTAATTGTTGGGATAGAGGTATCTTGGGTTCAAAGCCCATAGTATATATTAGAAGAGGAAAGGGATTTTACCTCACATGCACCTTCATTTGAAATATTTCAACATTTTGTGTATGTGTATGTGTGTGTAAACGTGAAGAACAAGCAAGAAGGAGGAGAAGAATTGGGAAGTTTTAGCCATCTTGGAAGATTGATCAACATCAAGTATAATGCTTCACTCTCTAGTCTAAATTTTCTCCTATATTGGTTTTGGGGTCATTTGGTTTTCTAGGGTTCAAAACTCCTACATATGTTGGAATAGGATATTTGATGTTGAGTCTAACATCAATTTGGGTGTATTTATTGGTTTGGAAATTTACCCTTGTGTTCCTTCATGGAGTAACCATTCATTTGGATTGTTTATGTTAGAAACTCCATTGGTGTTTGAATCTCAAGCTTTTCTTGGAAAATTAGTAATTAATCTTCTATTGTTGATTGAAATTAGTTTGGGATTGAATTGGGTAATCACTTATCAATTGGATATGTTATTTGGGCTTAAGAATCCATATCTTCGTATCTTGGTGAGGTTTTAAGGGCTGTTTATCGTGCAGGATTGATCCAGTGAGAACAGTGAGTCCCGCGGGTTATCCTACGGCAAAAAGCCGTGTAATTCACTGTCAAAATGTGAGTACGTCTGAACCATTTCTCGTGTCAATCCATTGATTGAACCATTGTTTTAGGGGTTCTTTAGGGGGCATAAGTAGAAGACTATTGAGGGTATTACTTCGGGTTAACACCCATTTTATCGTGATGAATTTAGGCTATCAGTTTGGGAAGTTAGACCGCTTGAGCTTGGGGCTAAGTGAGGCATCATCAGGTGAGTTCCCTTACCTTTGCAAACATTATACTTGGCATTGGATTTCTAAATTACTCTGATTATGGTACTTGGAAACTGAAAGCATGCTATTTTTCATATAGAAATGTTTTATATGCTGCTTGGTTAAGTTGGGTTGTGGATTATATCATGATATATGTTTAATATCGGACATGTACAATAGTAGTAGGGTACCTTGAGATAGGAAAATCTCTTGGGAGATTTATTCCACGTACCTCGAATTCGTTTTGTGGGTACATTAGACGGGCACCACTTTGGGCCATCCATTAGTTGGGGAATTGTGCAAATCATAAAGATTAGTCACATGGGGAATTGTGTGACGAGCGTTGGTTTTTGCGATTGTTGTGCATGATCCATTTGTGGTTTATTTGACCTCATTTTGTTGAACTATTATTTTCAATTACGACTCATTGGGAATTCACTAGACCTTTTGGTCTAACCCTCGCTTTCAAAACTTAAAACCATTTTCAGGCAATACGTTTTGTTTATAGCTCTTCTAAGGGAAAGGGAAAGCTTTGAGCTATAGCTAGTGAGGATATGAAGATTTAGTACTTGAATTGTTAGATAAATTCTCAGTTGTGAAAATTCTTTACCGCTGCAAAACATTGAGATGTAATAGATTTTAGACTTAATACTTAGTGTTTGATCGTTAAATGAGTATTATTCTCTTTGTTTGAGTTTGGGATTTTATAGTTTTCTTAAACTATATTCATTCGCGGCATGAAGAGATAATTTGGGTTTAGATATAAGGACCTATTATGTTTGGTAGTTATCTTGATTTCCTTGGTCTTTTATTATATATTTGGGTGAGAAGATAATGAGAAACGCAATTGAGTCAATTATTCTATATGTTTGAATAATCCCGTAGAACAATTTAAAGGCATATAAGGTTATAACATCTAAAAAATGTATATTAAATCTATTGAGCAAATAAAGAAATAATATCATGAGTGTAACATTGAGATTAAATCTCTTGCGTCTCTACTCACTACTTTTCTTCAATTGCCAAAGATTCTTTTTAATGTTTATTAAGTTTTAGGTGTCGTACATAATTATCATTTATCATGCAAGTTATATGTTTAAAAAAAATATAAAAAACCAAGCATTACAAGATAACGCGTCAAAAGTCAAATCTTAGGGTGGAGCTACAGAGATTAACATGGCAGCAAGGAAGCCTTGGTGGCAAAACACGCCATAATTATGTTATAACGCGTTATTTAGAACGATAGTTTTAGACAATGAGAAAGTCATAATGTACTAATGCGTATTTTCAAATAACATACTTTTACAAATAATCCTGCTTTCGAGTGGTAGGTTAGGTTGGTTCGGTTTAGTTATTTTTGTCATTTCTCATTCTTTATTTCATTTTCTTTTTTAGATTTATTATATGTTAAAATTGATATTATTAAATAATATATATAAGAAATAAAAATACAAAATGATCAAAATACCTTAGGGGGCGTTTGGTTTACTGATTCTAATGGAATCTGGTAAAATTGGAATGTCCAATTCCTTTGAATAGATTCCATTTCCTTGTTTGGTTGGCTCTTTTTCAGGAATGGAGTGTTCCAATTCCTTTCAATTCCACAAACAATAGATTTTTTCATTCCTTAGCAAATGTCTATGATTTTGATGGAATGGAATCTTACTTGTTCTAAATAACTTGTTATGGCGTCAAGGCTTGGGGTCGCCATCGCGTTAACCCCTATGGCTCCACTCTAAGGCTTGACTTGCATTGTAACTCGTTATGGCTCGTTACGACACGTTATGGCACGTTACGACGCGTTATTTTATAAGGTGTGGGGTTACTTTAATATATAATGTGCACGATAAATGATAATTATGTACAAGATCAAGGACTTAAATAAACATAAAAAGAAATTAAAAACTAAAACCTTAAATAGGTAAATGCTTAATGACATTCTCGTACACGAAACGTCAAACACAAAGTCTTTGAATATAGGAAACAGTAGTGAGTAGAGATTCAAGATATTTAATCCCGAATTTACACTCTTGCTATAATTTTCTATAAACTCGATATGTTTGATATCAATGGTTTTTCATTCTTTTTTAATTTTATTAATTTATACGAACTTAGTATATTCTAAAGTATTTAAAACGCTAACAATACAAGGATGGGGTAAGTGTCTATGTGTGTGTGTATTTATATGCCGCCTTAGAGCACGCCTTGAAAAACGTCATGATCTCGCCGTAACTCCTAAGGCTTGAGGCTTGACCTTGCCGCCACGCCACGTCACGTCTTACGCCATTTATAACCTTGCCCCTGATCTAATATACCTAATTTTATCAAATCAGTCTTGCCCTAATAAGATGGATTGTAGTAATGTTGCATACGGTTGCTGTTTTGCAGTTTTTTACTGGTTTTCTGCACTTTTTAATGGTTTTTTGCAAAAAAAAAATTACTAGTTTTCTGTAGTTTTTTTACTGGTTTTCTGTCGATTTTGCCATTAAAAAATCAGATTAAACATTGTTGTTTTGCTGTTTTTTATTGGCTTTCTGCTATTTTGTAATGTTATTTTTGCTGTAAAAAATCAGATTAAAAAAATTGAAGTAATTAATAATTATTTTATCAAAGTAATTTTAGTTTTAGAAAATTAAATTTAATAAAAAGGGTATTTTAGTCATTTATCGGGATTTCATTTCAATTCCAAAGTTATATTCTGTGAACCAAACAGACAGATTCTAATTCCTTCAACATATTTCATTCCAATTCTGTCAACCAAACAGATGGTCAAACCTGACAACATTCCATTCCAATTCCTTCAAAGTCAAATTGCTTTAACAGATTCTATTTCATTCAATTTTATTCTGCAAACCAAACACCCCCTTAAATAAACCGAACTTTTTTAACGAATTTAGGAAGCCAATCCATAACCAAAAACAAACCACAGGTACCTAAATGATATAAAAAAATGAACCTTTGAGAAACCCAATTTGTAATTCTGGGATAATCAGAGGACCATCCACTAAAAATAATGTAATCATGTAAAGGATAGGGTTTTGCATAAAGGAGGATCCAGGTCATATTGGAATACGTGTCAAGGATCTATAGGTTAGAATACGCATTGAAGGTGTAAGTACTCCTCGTAAATCGTAGCCTGTCGACATAGTTTGCTTAATTCGTTAAGTTTAAGGAACTTGGAATTGTACGGTGGTTACCATAAAAGTTTTAGATTTATGTACCTACTCCCGCAAGTACAGGATCACAGTGTGAACACCACCACATGCGCTCCTTGTTTTTTTTTTCTTTTTCTGAATTTATTGTTTATGTTTTAAAATAAGTATTTATATTTATATTTATTTTAAAATAAATGTCTATTTTTACAAAATAAATTTCTAATTTTTTTAATTATATAATGAAGAAATTAACTATTCCATTATTATTAAAGATAACATTGTTGTTCAGTTGATTAAAATTTTTAATAATTCTAATTCTTTAAAAATTATATATTTTTTTGTCATGAATGTTTATTTTGAAATACTTTCTTTCTTTAAAGAAACCATATCCTTAAATAAATGATATAAAACTTGGTAGAAAAATAGTGATTGTAAATGCATTTTTTAGTCTTATTCTAACGTCATTCCTACTAATTTTTCTTTCACATACATCAAAATCAAGTTTAATTTTTACATATCCAAAACTCTGGTTTGTTATAAAGGGATGCATACAAAAATATTGTAAAAAGATAATGTTTTTTGTATTTATATATCTATGCTTTGTTATAAAACATTTATATAAAAAATTTAAAATAACTTATTGAATATTAGGTGTTGTTTAATTAATGCCTAAGTAATTAATGCATATAATCTTTTTTAACTCAAAAAAGACCAACTAATATACACCCAAGTGATAAACACTTTGAAATATAAACTAATCATTGAATACCAGGGTTCTAAATAACTTGTCATGATGCTAAGGTTTAGCTTCATTGCCATGTTTAACTCTGGTCGTTCCACTCTAAGGTTTGGCTTCCGCTATAACACGTTATGGTACATTAAGACACATTATTTTGTATGGCATATTAATTTTTTATATTTTTTAAACATATAACTTGGAGGATAATTAATAATTATCTATGACATTTGAGACTTAAATAACATTACAAGGAAATTTAAAAAGTAAAACCCAAAATAAGTAAATAATTACTTCCACTTTCGTACACGAAGGCTGGAACAAGAATTCTTTAAAGAAACTATCAAGTAGGGATACAAAAAATTTAATCCTAATTGTGCACTTTTGATATCATTTTTTTACAAACTCAACATAAACGGTTTCTTCTTTTGTTTTATATATTTATATGAACTAAAAAATTTCTACATTGTTATTTTAGAATAATAACGCACAAGTATGTATTATATACCTACATATTTATATATATGTCGCTTTAGGCACTCCTTGGAAAACGTGATGACCATCTATCAGCTTTAGCTATTTATGTAAATTTCCACAATTTATTCTTTTCATCTACTAAAAATTAAAATAAAACATTGTAACTTTAATAAAATATTAATTGTGATATTAAATTGATAAAAATCAAATTTATAATTATGACTATTGTTACTATGTTTGACAAACTAATTTATAAGTGATCAGTTGTTAACTGATAAAATAATTGTTGGTTAAAAAGCTAGTTGAGAAGTTAATCACATTTGTTAACACCGCATTGTCAATAAGCTATATGACAACGAATGTAAAATGACTTTAAAAACATGCTTATAAATTAATTACTCAATTAAGTGTAAGGGTTATGATTGAAAAAGAATTTGTAGCACATAACCTAACTAACAAGAAGTTTATGTTGTTTTCAAATAATTAGCTTATAACATAACAAAAAGTTTATTTTCTTTAATAAGTAAAAACATAACCTCACTATTAGTTGGCAAACATATGGGAAAAAATTGATTACCATCATTCCCAATGACACCAATGTGATAGGACATATTTTGGCTTGCTCAACGGCTAAATTAGCTAGGGAAGGTTGTGATTAAATCTATAATTTATCTTGTATTTGAGCAAAGTTATCCCTTTTTTTTTGCTAACCGAGCTATAACCATTATTATTTATTATAAAAACATTTAACGATTTAAACTATTACAGGATGTTAACTTATTAGATACATACGTCGAGCAACTACAAAACCAAATTTTCGTACAAATTCTTCCTTATTTTTATACAAATTAAACAATAGCAGATGAATACGATTATGACATTTGTTTTATTATAAAGTCCAAAATATAAGACAAAAAGCAATAAAACATATTATTTCTTAGATACACACCTATCCTAGTAGTTGTAAACTAACCGAACGTTCGACAAACCGTTCGACGGAAAGTTTGTTTATTTAATAAATGAACGAATATGAACAATGGTCTCATTAGTTCGTTTACATTCGTGGACTTTCGTTCCTTTATGTTCGTTTATGTCTCTTTATTAAATAAGGGTCTGTTTGGTTGGAAGTATTAATCAGTAATTAATGAGAACGAAAATAAAAGAAACCGTTTTGTTTTATATAATATAATGGGCTTATTCCCTCAGAAACCAAATTTTCATTCTGATTTTCATTCCCTTGACTGAACCAAATGCGCCCTAAGAATATTTATATATTATGCCATTAATATTTGAATTTAAATTTTTAGAATTCTTTTTTATCTCTCATATTTACTTGGTTTTTCGTTTTGTTATGTTATTTTTTCGGAACGAAATGATAAATAATGATGGTTGCTTTAATGTATTTGTGTTCGTTCGTTTGCGTTCACTTATGTTGATTTTTGTTTAGCACCTTTTGTTAGCGAACATAACAAAACACAAACAAACACTTTTTTTTAACGATCGAATGAACATGACCACAAAAAAATTATGTCCATCTACAGAACGAACACAAACAAACATTCGTTCATGTTCGTTCCAGTTCGTTTATAGCCCTATATCCAACCTAACACCAAATTCCAGAAACAATACAAATTCTCTTCAATTCATTACCAAATCTTGCACCATTTTGAGGTTGGTGAATGATATAACAGTAATACCAATTTAATGTTGAAGTACAAAGCAGTCCGTAAGTTTGATCTCTATGTAATTGTAATTTATCTATTTATAATTAAATGAGTTTATACCAAAGGGCCTTTGGCCTAGCGGTACCGGAGTTTTACAACATCCTCAAGGTCTTGGGTTCAAGTCTTGGGAGTGGTGGTTTCCCCAAAAATGGTGGAGGTATTATTCCTCATAGGTGATGTGGCTTTGTGGAGATGCGAGTTACTAACATAACCACTAACGCTGTCGTTCAAAAAAAAAAAATGAGTTTATATTCTAACGCTGTCGTTCAAAAAAAAATTAAATGAGTTTATATTAATAAATTAAATCTATGATATATTATGAAAACATATTGAAAAACTAATATTTAGAACACCATCATATATATTTAAATGTGTTTTATTATGTTAATAATAAATCTATGATATATTATTATGTGTTTTATTATATAAATTATATTTATATAAATCTATGATATATTACGAAAACATATTGAAAATATAATATATTAGAACACAATAATATTTTATTTAAATGTTTTTTATTATGTTACTTCTTTAACAAAAATGGTAATTAGTTCCATAAAGTATGTACGAATCATATATTTATTTTTGTTAGAATTTTAATATTATAATAGAAAGTTATTGGAAAAAAAGTTATGGATCAAGCTTATGTATAGAGAACCAATAAATATTACAAAGGTACGATTGAAAATATATAGTATAAATTAAAATATAATACTTACAGTATTCTATTTAATGTTAAATATAGTATAACAAGTTGGAAAAAGATTACCACTTATGCTAAATTTTACATTAATTTAATATATAAAAACTGGTGCAAATGGTTGTAATTGGTCTAAACAATAGTATGACTTGTAACTTTTTGTCTTGTATTTTGAAGTTTAACACTAAAATAAATGCAAAACGTTATATATATACTTTATTGTGATAAAGCATTTTTTTCTTTTACTTTTGAAATTGATTAAATTTAGTATATACTAGGGAATTAATAAGATTTATTAGTAAAACAATAAAATTAAAATACATTTGGCATACACAAAAATTTTGTTTCTTTTTAACAAAAAGGTTATATTTTTCCATTGATACTAAAAGGGTTATGCTGATAAAGAAGGCATCTCATTCCAAATAAGAGCGAGCACTCAGCCTCTTTCTTCTTTGAGTCATCATCGTATAAGCTCAAATTAGTAAGCTTTACATCTGTAATCTTACTTTCTTGTCCTTTTTCCATTAATGTTTATAACATTTCTATGATTTTAATTAAAGACATTTAACCTCTGATTCAAGGAAAACTTTCTAATTCTGGAAACCCCTGATTGGGCATAGCAATTAATCTATATTCTAGATCTATCTGTTGTTATAACAAGATCCATCCATTATTCATCTTTCTAGCTAGGAGATCATATCACTTAATTCCTATTTTGAGCATATATAATTGCATCTTAATTATCCTTTTCAGATTAAGGCAAGGAGCAAGCCATAGAAACCCTAATAACTATGGGGAGAGGAAAGATTCCAATCCGTAGAATCGAGAACCCAACTAGCAGGCAAGTGACTTTCTCAAAAAGAAGTAGTGGATTGTTGAAGAAGGCGAAGGAGTTGGCGATTCTTTGTGATGCCGAAGTTGGACTTGTCATCTTCTCTAGCACGGGGAGACTCCATGAATATGCTAGCTCAAGGTTTCATCAAACTCCATAAACCTCTCTCTCTCTCTCTCTCTCTCTCTCTCTTACACACACACACACACACTATCTATCCATCCATCTATCTATCTATCTATCTATCTATCTATCTATCTATATAGTTCAATCTTTTGCTCTTATTTCGCCTTCATCCACATATACTTTACATCTATATATGACCTAATCTATAAGCTAGAAAAGTACTCCCTTATGTTCTTCAAATAATTTCAAAAAAAATAAGTGGTATATAATAATATAAATAACATAAAGTGTACATTTCCAAGATATGATTTTTGGTTTGAGTTTTTGTTAACTTTTTAGAAGTTAATGATCGACTGTTCAGACCCATATATAAGTTGTTTTATGTTCTTCTGCAATAGTGGAGATGCATCATGGGAGCATGAATAAGGTTTGGCTGACAGTTAATAGTCAAATTAATTTGCAGAAAAATATCTTGGCCCATGTGTATATCTGTTCGTTGACTTTGTGATTTGAGTACAGAATATTATAGGGTGTTGAGGAAATGTATAAAGGAGGAAGGTAAGGCAAATATAGAGTCGTTAAAACATCACTATTTCTACTTAATAAGCTTGAGAAAGGAGTGTGTGCATATCTATATCCATATCTATATATATACATATATAAGTTGGCTCTTTCCGTTCCAATGGGGTGAAGAAGAAATCATTAGCAACACATCACAATGGAGATGGTCTATTGGTATGAAGTTACTTTTTTTGTATGGATAGTAATAAACTAGTCTAATAAATTCTAATTCAACTTAAAACCATGATAAAAATAATTTGTAGCTCACAATTTGGTTGTTTTTGAGGTTCTAAAAGGCAACGGCTAAAAGAACAACCTACTAGTTATTGTTTCATGCCAAGTGATCTTCGTCAATCGTCCATAAAACAATTTCGCGCCCACCATTTAAATGAACACGTAATTGTTTTTCAAGGTGCAATGAAGAAACATATGTAGAATAATTATCACCACTGATAATAATGCTAGCTAGTCAACAATTGAGTTGCAAGGTCTTTTTTAAGAAATATTTTGTGTTGTAGGTGTATATATAGGCATTTAGTGCCATCTCTTGTAATCATCCAATAAGATGGTATTACAACACTTGGCACCAACGGCTATAGTTCAAACAGGTACAAGGGGCTGTTTTTTCTTTTTATCTTTTTAACGGTATCCATTAAGAGGTAGTCTCTGAATCACTAAGAGGTGAATCATGTTTGACAAAAATAAGTTTGTCTTTTAATTGTTCCAAAATCCTTAGAATCATTTTATATCTTGGACCTCCCTGCAGAACCATTAAGAACCCTAATTATATCCTGAACAATTAACAAACAATTATATTTCATCTTCCACTGTATCATAAAAGTCTTTTAATCATTCTGACCATTTAATCATTTTGCATCAAACCATTCAGCAACTGCCAACGATCCTAAATAAAGTGTCACATCTATTTGAGTAGTCCATTCACAAACAAGTGCCTTTTTAAATAGAAAATAGTTGTGTTTGTTTGCTAACAACCTATTCCAAGCCATTGCACCTTCTTTAGTATTATCATTATTTGACTCGTCAAAAATAAATTTTACTTCTCACGGTGATGTGTGTGTGCAAAGTGTGCCATAAGCGCCATATTACACCCAAAATCGTGTGATAAGGGTGCCCCAGATTTTCCATAATTATTAAATAAAAATTTAGAAAAAGGTTCCACACACATATCTTTCACTCTTTCACATATGTGGGTCAAGGTAAAACCTAAAACGTCCAAAACAATTATGTTTTGAAAAATATTTTTGAGTATTCCCCAACAATCCCCCACCATTTCAAAATAGACTCAATACTTGAGGAGACACACACAAAAACCTAACCATGTTTCGAATTTTTGGAGGTGTTAGTAAGTAAAGGTGGAATCTTGCACCTTCATGAACCTTTACATTATGAATCACCTCCATTTGTGAGGTTGATATCACCCGGCCTCTTCCTTCAAAGGTTTGGATTGGCACTAGGAAGGATAAAATTTCTATCGAACCATGGTTTTTGAAGGAAAGTTAGCCTCATGCCATCATTGTAATTAATCTTTAAGGACATTCACCAATGGAATGTACGAAGGCTACAACCAAGAGAACCCCTTATATTCCTCTTGTTATCTACGACGGAGACGGTAGCCCCAAAGTTGTCCTTCAAACAAGTCATATCCACCTCTCTTAATCCTCCGATGGTCAAGGAAAACCTCCTTAAACTATGTGGCATCAACACTCTCATAAGAAATAGAAAAAAGTTGTGGAGTTTGAAGAAAATACAAAACGTTTTCCTAAACCTATGACATCCAAATACGGTCAGAATGGTTGAACCATATTCCTTTAGATGTTAAATGGAAATTCCCCATGCATATCCTTCCTCTCATTAATTCAACCATGATAATGAAATCACATTAAATCTTGTTGTTTTGGTTTGCATGCAATTTTGTATTTTGCATGTTTGAGCTTATACATTGTGAATATGATATATTGTTTATAAAGGAAGCCATTTTTGTCCTTGTGGGTACCCAATAAATACACCTGGTCTCCCCTTTACTTCAAATTTGTCCCCTTTAGTATCAGTGTTTCTCTCGTACACCAGGCACCCAAATACTCTCATGTGATCATAGTTTGGTTTTTCCTTGAAAAGCGCACTTGTAGGCAACTGTTGATAATATACGTTGCTGTAAGAACACATTCTCCCTAAAATTTTACCGGTAGGTTGGCTTCAAACCTCAAGGCTCGAGTCAAGGAGGTGTCAGTGTTTTCTTTCGACTACCCATTTTGTTGGGGGGTACGAGGACATGAAGTTTCCATGAGGACTCCATTACTTGCATAGAAATCAAACATAAGTTTGAGGCAAGCAATTTTTTGGTCGCTTTTGCAATATGGTTAATACACAGTTTAGAAAAAGTGTCAAAAGAGTAAGGAGTGACAATGGAAGAGAGTTCACTTCCAACTCTATGTAAAGGATTTTGATTGTTGTTATTTCTGTTTTTATGAATTGAAAGATACAAATAGGGGTTTAAATACAGGAGATTGAGTCACCTATCTCTAGAAAAGATATATGCCATATAAATGATAATGCTAATCTAGGAATGAGATAATGCTAATCCAGGAAAAGATATATCGTATAAGAGATGATGAATATCTCAAAAATGGTTTCCTTTACTCCCCTCAAGATGGAGCATGAAGATCAAGAATGCCTATCTTGCCAAGGAGACAGCAGAAGCGTACCGTTCCCAAGGATTTAGTGAAGATGTCTACCACTTGAGAAGCAGTGTCTATTTGTTGAGGTTGGATTTATTGGGACTCCACACGTTCTCGAACAAAATAGCAATCCATTTCCACATGTTTTGTCCGTTCATGAAAAACGAGATTGTTAGCTATTTGTCTAGCAGCCTGGTTGTCGCAATAGAGTGGTGTAGGTGTAGTAGGGGCTACCTCAAGGTCTTTTAGGAGCCATCGCATCCAGAGAATTTCACTGATAGTTGTCGCCATGGCTCTATATTCCACCTCAGTAGACGATCGGAAACCACTGGTTGTTTCTTTGTTTTCCAAGATATTGGTGCACCTCCTAAAAGGATCGAGTACCCAGTTCGGGAACGTCTCGTGTAGGCACAACCAAGCCAATCAGCATCGCAGTAGGCAACCAGATTCAGGTCACCATCCTTCGGAAGGAAAATTCCTTGACCGGGCTTTAGATATTTCAAAATCCTTGTCCCTACATCCATATGCTCTTGTCGTGGATCTGAGACAACCTGACTTAACATGTTAACGACGTATGTGATGTCTGGTCTCATTACCTGTAAGTAAAGGAGTCTCCCAATAAGACGTCTGTATCTGTTGGCAACAACACTAGGATTCTCATTGCATTTATTGAGCTATAGGTTTTGCTCCATTGGAAATGCACTCGGCCTGCAACCTTGTATCCCACTGTCGTCTAAGATGTCCAAGGTATATTTTCGTTGCCTAAGCACAAGCCCATCAGTTGTCCTTGCCACCTTGATGCTTTGTTTTGTGGTAGTGTAAGGCCTTGTTGCTGACTTGTTTATCGAGATAACTCTTCACTTCTTGTATCCTTGCTGCATGGTTCCCAACGATGATGACACCGTCAATGTATATTAGTGTTGTAACATACACGCCGTCTTTCTTGTATAGGAAAAATGAGTGGTCCGCATGAGATTGTTTAAAGCCTTGGCCCAATAATGCCACTGTGAATTTTTGGTACCAATTTGGTGAGGTTTGGCGAAGACCATAAAGAGATTTTCGTAGTCTACAGACTCTTATATCCCCTTTCTTCAAGAAACCTTATGGAATCTTCATGTAGACTTCCTCTTCAAGATCGCCATGCAGGAAGGCGTTATTTACATCCAGTTGATGTATGATCCAGTCCTTCTTAGTTGTGACGGCTAACAAGCTTCTCATGGTGACCAACTTAGCAACGGGGGCGAACGTGTCATGGAAGTCGACCCCTTCCATTTGCGTGAAACCCTTCGTAACCAGGCGCGCTTTGTACCTTTCGATCTCCCAATTGGCTTGTACTAGATTTTATATAGCTAGCCACTTCGAGTCTATCGCTCGTTTTTCTGGCGGCAACGTCTCTAGGGTCCAAGTCCCATTTTCTTCTAAGGCCTGTATTTCCTTTTGCATCGCATCTCTCCATTGCAATGGTAAGCCAACCCCTTATCATTGCATCACAACGCATCCATACCATGTATTCCGGTGAATTTTCTTCCAGGGTCGCGAATAATCCATTAATGAATCCAATCTTGTTTTTGGCGAACAAAAAATTTCTCATCTCTTGAGCCCAATCACCATAGTTGTCCGTCAGAACCTCATTGACATGCATTGTTTTGGATAATCAGATGGGTGAATATAGAAAGGGGAATTGGAGTTGATGACGGTTTCATCGTTTTTGGGGTTGGTTTTTGAGTCTTCTCCGATCATGGTGTGGCCGTTGATGGGATTTCACAAAACCCGCTCTGATACCATAAAGGATTATGGTTATTCTTATTTCGGTTTTTATGAACTAAAAGATATAAAAAGGGGTTTAAATACAGGAGATTGAGTCACCTATCTCTAGAAACGATATATGTCATATAACAGATAATGTTAATCCAGGAAAAGATATATCATATAAGAGATCATGAATATCTCAAAAGTGGTTTCCTTTAATTGATGGATCATCTTTTGCACGTATTAGTTCTCTATTTTTTTCATTTATTGTTTCGAATTTATTTGCTTCGGATCTCATTGTGCTGTTTCTCACTTTTAATATTATTGTCATGTTTGTTGGCAAATATTATCTATAATTGGTATCATAGATGATTGAACTACATTTGGAGTTGTGGGTTATTTCCTCACTCACCAGTTGCTCAACAAAATGTCTAAACAAAATGTCTAAAGTAGTTGAAAATCCTTTGTATAATGCATTGACTTCTCATGCTTATGTGAAGTGAAATGTGCGTATAACTTTTTTTGAGAACTCAAATGAGGATTGAAAGCAGTTCTAGGGAGAAAAACAAGGTATGTTTGTTATAAAACCCAATGATGATCAACAAAGTAATTGATCGCGAAGAAACTGTGCAAGCTCTCATTCCCGTAAACATAGTTTCTAAGGAAATAAAATCAATGAGGTAACTACAATTATTGCCACTAGAAGACAAGATAAATAACAAAGACAAAATCATACGCAATTGCAATCTCAGACGATGACTTTTCAGCTAGTCACAGACGACAGGTGTTGTATAGGGTTAGAAAATACAACACAAAGGGGACTCTTTATTATGTTCATACAGACATATAAGGGCTAGCTGGTACACAACCCCTTACGTGAAGTAATATTTCTTTTTATTTTTGATGATTTCTCTTAAAACTATGGGTGTATGTGTTAAGTTTGAAGTTAGATGTGTTTTAAATATTCAAAACTTAGTTAACTTGTGTTGAGGTCAGGAGGTAGAAATCTGAAAGTGTGACAATCTGAAAATTGTGGTGAATACACTAGAGGTGAATTTAAAGATATATGTTCAAAGAAAGGTATTCATTAGACTACCTACACGCCACCTTGGCAATCGAAGTCAAACAGAGTCATCGAGCATAACGAGCTATTGCTTGATCGAAAAGACCAGATCCATGTTATCAACATCAAGATTCCCCAAGATATTCCAGACTAAGGAAATACACATTTTATATGGGTTACCTCATTATATAGGGGTAAATTTATGGTGCTTGGATGTCGATATATGGGTACCTTACTAGGAGGATAAATTGAATCCAAGTGCCACTAAAGGATAAGTTCTCGACTATACAAATATAATGAACACGTGTCGAATCTAAGATCACATCATCGAAAGGTAATCACTCTTGACATGTTACATTTGATGACGTGACTTTTTTGATGTTTAATCAAGGTCCACAACCCAATACTGAACCAAAAGCTATCTCGAAAGAATCTCTGATGACCGAGAAAGGTGAGACATTCGTTAGTACATTTGTACCTACTTTATTTGTTTGTTGTTTTGTTCAAGAGTTCGTATCAGATGTTAGTCCATAAAAGGCATCAACTCTTGATCCAGTTAGGAAGAAACTTTGAATCAAAGTGGAGATCACAATGATTCTTAGTCTATATCGAGGAAACAAAGACATAACTATTCAACATTTGGACAGTGTGGAGATTGGTAATAGACCAACGTATGTTTTATTGACCAACTTGAGTATGTTTTACATATTGTAAGGATGAGAGGCTTACCCTTACAAAGGCATTTGCCTCAAAGTCATAGTGCAAAATGGTGATAGGTGAAGTAGCAGAAAATGGAATCTCTAATGAAAGAACAATACTTGTTAGTCTGACTATTACTGAAAGGATCCATGCTATTGACTACAAATGGGTTAAAGTTAAGAATGATAAAAGATTCAAATCTTGTTTGTTAGTGAAGGAGCTTGCATAGAGGAAACGTATTAAGTATGTATAAAGTTTTACGCATGTCGTTTGTCACACAACGTTTAAAAACCTTAGGTCCTTTTAGCCATTATGGCAGCCATAATGTGTTTGGTCCACGGGAGAGACGGTATTTGGTATGACATGGGACAAGACAAAAATTCACTATCCCACGTTTGGGATGACATGGGATAGGGACAAGGATTGGGACCGGGTGGGCCAAAAAATGTTTTCTTGTTCCACAGGAACAAGTGGAACAAGATGGAATAAGGATGAAACAGAAACTAAAAAATTCCTAATATACCCTCATGTGACATAACCTAGATATGGTATTTATTTATATTGGTTGCTATCGCCCATCGTTGTTGTTGCTATCACCCATCGTTCGTTACCATTGCTACCACAGACCGTCATCGACCAACGCTGAACGCCTCCACTACTAAAAACCTCCTCCACCACCTCCTCCAATCCTAGTCATACCAAACACCACACACACAGACAACTTGTAATGTCAAGTCTTGTCATGTCCGGTCCCATCCTTTTGTCCTATCAATCATGTGTTATCCGGTCCAAAAATGTATGTGTACACCAAAAGTTACCTCAATGATCTGGATTTGAATACCACCTCTGTACATGAAGATCTTGACGAAGCTATCTATATCAAGTAACGGGATAAATTTGTTACGGAAGGTAAAGCTAACTAGGCGTGTAAATTGAATAAGTACATCTATCGACTTACAACAATCATCAAAACAGCAGTATCGGAAGTTAGATATGTTCATGCTATTTTTAGGTTTTAATCGAATAACGAACGATGCTTGCATTTATTCTTGCACAAGCTATGGTATGTGGAGCTATCTACTCTTATATATGGATGATATGCTTATAAAACAAGTTGCAAGCAAAATTTAAATTAAAATTTGAAATAGAAGACCTTATAAGATTCTTAAGCATGGAAATTGCTCAGGACAAGAAGTCTTATAGACTCAGGTTAACACCGTAAGAGTACATTCAGAAAGTGCTCCGACGATTCAATCTTGATGATACAAAACCCATTAGCCCACCACTACCATTGCATATTGATATCATTAAGGATGGTCGACATCGTCAACGTCATCGACATCGGTATTGTTGCTCTGTCATTGTCACCACCCTCGAAGTTTGTCATAGAATAACTTCAAGACTCCATAAATTAACCAGATAAGCCTTCATCATGACTAATCAACCTTGTGGAGATATGTGGATAAATTATAAGCATAACACACCGTAGACTTACAAATCTAGCATTTCGGTGAAAATAATATACATACCAGTATAACTATTGGAATTCGATACATACAAGTATAGCTAAAATACCCATATTGATATCAACTTTACAAAATGACCCCTAACAATTGTATTTTCAATAATATCTCTTACTTTTTTGAATTTGGGTATACTTATGATTCTAATAAGTGCACACATTACAGTCATGTGCCATATTTTATGTGCCAAAATTTGTATCAAACATTTGTTGTATCAAACAAAGTTTTACCTCAAAATAGGTCTAGTTGAAGCGAACAAAAATGGAACACTCATAGAATAAGAAAGAAAACAATACAAGACAAATACGATTAGATATAGAAAACAAGGGATCATTGTCTACTCCTATTTTGACTACGACTTGTTTCCTAGCAAATTAAGTCTTTTTGCATAATCCCACAAATCTAACAACATTACCATATTCACAAAATTATAGCAATATAACATAACCTACCCCCATCATGCCCCATACTTCAAGAGCCAATAAGATGCATGCACAATCTACCTCCCCCATAATAAACCATGTGAAATCTAACATGCTTTTAAGTCTAAAGGATAGTGATGTTTGATTTTGCATTTTTCAGCATGACGAAGGTAACAGAGCGATACAACAAAGTGAAAGAGGATTGTCGTCAACTGGTGAATTCTACTGCAGAAGTAAAGGTAGTATTTCACAAGCTTTATTCTAATTTCTTCATTACAGCTACACAGATACAGATAAATAGCTTCGGTTTTTTTTCATTCATCTGCTTATTATAAGCAAAAATTAAGCCATGAAGATTCATTAATATAGCTACCTTACTAAACACTAATAATAGAAAGATATCATTGTTACCAATGCACTACTTTAAATATGATCCT
Organism: Silybum marianum; assembly: GCA_036898165.1. Lineage (NCBI taxonomy): Eukaryota > Viridiplantae > Streptophyta > Magnoliopsida > Asterales > Asteraceae > Silybum > Silybum marianum. Next base: position 9,169,571 of record CM072528.1, read on the forward strand.
AGAAAATAGTTTAGACGAAGCCACACAACCACATCCTTTTCCAGGAATTTATGTCACACCCCTAAAATTATACAAAATACCATTTACAAAAACTTTGGATGGTTCCATAAAATATGTGGAGCTTAAACCCAAAAAATGAAAGTATGGAGAAGAAAATATTCAATAGAATTAGAGTTAACAACCTACTAATCAAATCCTAAATGGACTAGAATATGACCGGTGTTACTAAATCCCCAAAAGTCCGTCTTTAACTCACTAGACGTCCCAAAAATGATGTTCCCCCTAATGCTTTTAAACTTCACCAATGTCCACAAACAACTCTAGATCCGCCACTAGTGGAACCTGATATACATATCATTTAATAAAAGTGCTAGGATTTTGCCTAGTGAGTTCAAACGATTTAATTTGAAAGAATGAATCAATATGAAGAAAGAGGTAAATACCATGATTTTACCTGGAATCGGTAACAATTGCAAAAGGGATATAATCTCCCAAAATGGTTAACCATGACTGTATACATATAACATCTTTCGATGACGGGGGAAACTTGTTTCCATTAATGGTGGCGGGAACATAAAAGTATTGCCACATATCAATGTTCTTCGGGATCACACCTCAAATTCTATAACTTTAGTGCACATCAAAATGGCGTCACCTCAAGTCCTCAAATAACTTTAATTTCTACTCATAAGAGTTTCACCTCAAGGTTAATGAATCTTAGTACCCGCCCATTAGCTAGTTAAGTCTCTCCCCAAGGCTCCCATTCAGCCTTTAGCGTCCACTTACTAGTAATCAAGGTGGGAACCATTAATCCTATTTGATACCACCAAACCTACAACCCTCATGCATAAGGGTGGCAGTTACCATAAACATCAAACTTGGAATTTAAACAACACAATGGCCACACAAAATTCTCCCAAAACTAAAATCAATAGCATTTCTTGGTTACTCACAATAGCTTTATCTGCTCAAATATTCAAGTGCAAGTTTTCCAAGAGATTTCCCAAACCAAAGTAAGATTTATGCATTCACTTTAATGCCCCCAAGTAGATTATGAACTCCTTACTTGTGATAAAACTCATTCATGATACAGAGGAGATGAATAAACTTATATTTGAGATCAAAACCCACCAAAGATGGAAATACTTCTCATTTGATAGAACAAAGTCCCTAGAGCCAAGAAGTTCATCCCTCAATGACCCATTTTACCATTTAGGTCAAAAATCTCCAAAATCAATATAAAGGTTTACTTGTGGTGGTATTCATGGGTTAAGCTTGTAAACATGTACGAAATAAAAGAATCTACCAAATGATTCACAAGTAGAATGAACTCACAAACTAGGTTTTGGTGAAAACCCTAGAAACCAAGCAAGAACCCTAGAATCAAGTGGAGAATGCTAGATCTTGAAAAGGTGCTTCAATCTTGACCAATAAGTATTTCCAAGCTTTAAATGTCACCAACTCTTAAAGATGGCCTTCAATAATCACCAAAAACGTATTAAATGAGGGGAGCGAAAAGGAGAAGAAGAAGAAGAAGAAGAAGAAGAAGAAGAAAGAAAAATGGATGATAAATTGGTGAAAAAGAACAAAAATCGGCCAAATAGTGCAGGTCAGGCGACCTTGCCCGTGACCCCAACTCGAATGGCAAGTCACGCGTTCCCAAGGTGCCTGCTCCTCACTATGCGACATGGGCGCGCGAGGTTGCAAGAGACCTTTTTCACGCGTTTTCTCTGGTTTTCAAGCTTTTCACGTATGGGAAACTTCTAGCTATTTTGATTGATAAAAATCTACAACTTATCATACACATAGGCTCAAAAGGCTAAAGGTAATAGAGTTTTAAGGGGGGGTTTGGTTGGAGATATTAACCAGTAATCAATAAGGATGAAAATTAAAAAAATTGTTTAATTTGATATAATACAATGGGCTCATTCTCCAATGAGTCCAAATTTTCATTCCAAGTTAAATGGCGAGGAATGAAAATTCATCCCATTTTTCATTTCCCGGCATGAACCAAACAGCCCCTAAGAGTGTTACAATTTCCCTGTGGAATAGAATGTTGTGTTGTAATGGATTACAATATTGGAAAATTACTAGTGATGCCTCCTAGCTAGTTGCTACTTAAGTGTTCTGGATTGCATGATGCAATTTGAGGCCTATGAAATCTAGATATGATACCTCCCAATATTTGAAGTATGTATTACAATGGACGCTAAAAAAATGACAGAGTGTTCTACAAAAAGTCAACTAGTTAGTATATCTCTAATAAATGTAAGTTTTTTTTTTTTGAATCTATCCTAATGCCATGGCCAATACTTTTCATTAAACATATTTCAACTAGTCATGATATGTCTTCCTAGTCCACCTTAACATTATAGCTTCAGTCATTTGCAAGATTAAAAAAGTCAGAAACTATAGTCATAAAAGATTGCTTAATGTTAAGTTTATAACCAGATAAGCAACATGTATCACTGGCAAATTAGTAAAATACACTAATGGAATTACCTATCGATCATATCAATAGAAAGAGAAACCCAGTTTATTTTGAGAAGGCTTTTGAAAAGTGACCTGCTACAGTATTGCATTTAAACAACAATACATTCTCATCTTTTTTCAGAACTCTTTAACTCGGCAATAGCAGGTTCAGAATAAAGTACACTTTGATCTGCAAAACACTCAAATGACACCAGTTAGATGACTAGAGACATAATGGTGCATTACATACAAGCATATATTGCAAAAGTTAGAGCGTTACTGTGGTACTTCCTAATTTGTACTTAATACCATGATATCACATTTGTCACATACAATGTCAAGCGAAAAACCAGCAGGTGGCCCATCATTCATTTGGGGTTCGCATTTTAGGTCCTTAGCTCTGGTGCCCTTAGGGACCAGTTGAAATGCTAATTAACTAATGATGCTTGGTTGAGTAAAAGAAGCAAATGGCAAAAGAAAGAAAGAAAGAATCAGTCATCAAACTAGTATTTTTACCTTCGCATACTCCCATTTTCTAGATCGTCAAATTATGAGGTTCAAAAAGAAAAAAAATTCTTATTGCCTGATTGGTACAAGGGACAATATAACATACATGTGGTAAAATGATCTTTGGTAGAGGGCTAGTTGAGCAACGAGCATTGAAGGCAGTGTTATGGGGAAGAACAAAAGAGTAAATTAGGAGACCATATGGCAAGCACCTCTAGCCTCACCATTCTTGCCTATGTAATAAAAAACAAAGATCAGGTGGGAAACAACATAGCATAGTTACAAGTAGGTGATGAATAGGGAATTGTATGTAATGCCCAAAACAAATTTTGTTAATAATCTTCACAATGGCATGTACATACAATTTTGAGTAAGCATATCAGCGAGTAATTAGTAGACAAATCTTAAAATTCAAATTTGACAAAAAGAACTCTCCAATGATTTAAAAGCAGATGTGATTTGAACAAGAAGAAGCTTTAAATACCTGATTTTCGATTTCAATGAGATTTCTGCTGGGTAACAAGGAAAGAAAGAATCAGGCCCGGCGACAATGGAGGAAAGAAGCAACAGGGAGAAATCGCCAAAAAGGGAGCAGAGAGAACCAGATACAAGCAGTAGAAGTGAGACTAGCAGAGGCAACCAAAGGGTAATGGGGGGAAAGAAACCTCTGAATCATATGGATAGGCCCTGGAAGTTGAGCAATTCAGAGCCCCTTGGAATCTTCAAGAAGGTGATTATATTTTACCAAACAATCTCCATGTCTGACCGATTCAGACATAAGCTCTGAAAACAGGCCCTTAACCACCAAAAGCAGTAGTTGTAGCCAACTTCCGTTGTTAAGTCATGACGGAGCAGACCTTGTACTTGTATGGTTTTATAAGAGGCAGAAGAGAACCCCTTCCATTTTGATGGCTGAGCGAAAGGAGCTTTGAAAGATAAGCGAAAGGAAACCTAACAATAAAATGTTCATAAAATTAAATTGAACTTTGAATCACATAAATTTATAAATAAGATGGTGTTATGATCTAAAAGAGTACATCAGAAGTCTCGACAGTGCTTGCAAGGTTTTACTAATGACACTCCATCCATGTGATAAATTTAAGATCTGAAGGGATTAACTTGTGAATAGCAAACGAGTTTAAGCTACATCACTATTTTGTTACAACATGTTGGGCTTGCAACAGTCGGTGATCAGCTAACAATATATGTTTACCTTTGCAGAAAACCGGAGAGGAACTAATAACGTTCATCAGATATTAGAAGGGCACCCCATGATTTCTGCAACTCCCAAGCCTCAAATTATCCCATTGAAAAATACTTCGTTAGTCATGAGTCATGACAAAATAGTAGGGCAAATTGTACAAGAATTCAAGTTGAGATCAATGAAGGATGGATGGAGTTTTGTACCACTTTATGGGTCCCAGTAAAGCCATACACAAGATGGTAAGATTAAAATGTGATATACAAAGATATCTCCTTCAATTGATCATTATAGTTACTATCGTCGCAAAGATCATAACAGAAGGGGGAATCATTATGAACGTTGTAACCCTAAATCCCTAACAGACACACATGAACATATTGAATACTGGCAATGAGAGTTCGGGGATATACGGTTAGAGGCGGAGAGGGTTAGATAAATTTACAGCTATTCTGGCAAGTGGATCAACCCCTATGGAAACGAAACTCCATGGTGACTGCCAAAAGGAAACAGAAGAAGGGGAAATTATAGGGAATGGAGCTAGTCCAACATCATAGATGTTGTATTCCTACATATGCAATTAAGGTCAGATTAATTTTCAACAAATCTAAACTACGCCTTACCCAGGGATTATTAAGCATTATACGCTGCCAAACAATTACTTAGATTTTGGTGCATAATCAATGAGGTTTCAAAAAGAACTTTATGAAATTAAAGTATTCCCTATAAATATAATAGATAAAAATGCTAGTTCTATTTCCCTTGTGATATTGTTGTTAAAGATAGTAAACTAACATAAGGGCATACCAGGTAACCACTACTAAAAGAAAAACCTTTGCCTACGGACCTTTCTCTAGGAAGTCTGATGTTAAAGGGTGATTCCTCACAAAACAGTCACAAAATTTGGTGGATAAATTGCTGGTGGGCAATTCAAATTAGTGACAGATTACCCAAAGATTCTTTGGGTGATCCGTTGGTATTTTCTCGAAAAACGTCGGATTTTACCAAACCACTGGTATTTTCTGGGTGATCCATGGGTAACCACCGACGTAAATTTCCTTGGGTAATTTTTGTGGGTGAAAGTCATTTGTTTTGTAGTGAACTATCCCTAAATGTGTGGTGTGAATAGAAATCATAAAGAACATTCATATACGTAACACAAGTAGAATGGTGATGCTATGTTAGTTCAGAAACAACAATCAACAAGTGCGGACAATCCTTGGTTTTTCATCGTGTAAACCACCACAATAAACATATTCTCCCATAATGATGCTAACAAGGTTCAACGTTAAACTTCATTTGCCAAACCCATTCATATATTTTGACGCAAAGTTTGTGCATCTCAAAACTTGACCACATATATGGGCATACCCGTTTAAATGTAGATGTAATTACACATTAATTTTGGACTGAAGACATGGAAATTTGATTAGGTCAATGTGAAGCAGATAAACATGCATACATATAATAAGTTAAGAGCTACACAAAATGTAGTAGTTTTAAGGTTTACATGTGATCCTTGTGGTTGTTTTCTGCAAGACCTTTCAGCTAGTAACTTCAGTTTGAAGTAAGAAATAGTTTCATTACATTTTTTTTCCACTTGCTTTGTCTCAAATTCAAAAGTTCAATTCTACAACATGACTTCATATGACATAATTTCCAAACGGAAGGATGCTTTCCGCCAGCATACCTTAATCGTATTGCAACAATTATGCTTCATAAAGATTACTCAAACATTTCTTTTTTATTACTAGTTTTGGCAAGACGAAGCAGCTAGGATGAGGCAACAACTACAATACTTGCAACAAAGCCACAGGTATGTTTATTTCTCTTTCTTCAAATCTAAAGCAAAGTGATAAATGTTCAACAATAGTAGGATACATAAACCTAACAAGGATACATATATAAAATAATAACGATGTTGCAGAAGGCATTTGCAACCTCGCTGATGGCCAAGAGGGATTTTATAGATCAAGATTTATATTTCAAGATATTTGATCGAAGTCAAAGAGCTATCAAGCTACCAAATGCACCTAGATGCATGTAGACTTGTAAGCATATGTCAAAAAGCCATATGTTTGTTCTCATGTTCCTATGTAGATATAGCATCAGGCATAGCACGGCCTTAATCTCTTAAAGCCATATAGAACAAATACAAATTCATTTGCTACTTTGATAAACCCTTTTGAGTTTATAATCGCATAATTCAAGTTGGTTTTGTCTTATAGTTGCTCATTCCTGAGTTGTAATTACAAATAAACACTTTGACGAGTGATCAACTTGTCAACAAAATGCAATTATTATCAATGTAAACCTTCAGATGAACAAAATGAGTGTGCTAATGAAAGATGACACCTCATTATTGTCTCAGTTTCTTAAACAGATTTTCCCCACACCACATTAATATAAATTAGCCTACTGCTAAAAAGTAAAGAAAATTAAAGACAAATTGTCACATGGTCAACTTGTCAACAATTCTCTACAGATTCAATGTTTTTACATACAAAGGTATACACATATTATACAAGGGATGAGATAATCAAATCTCTCTAGTTTCCTAATCTATCGTGATATTGTTTCCGTAAGGTTTTGTTTTCATAACCCTTGCCATGCCATTGTAGAGTTGACGTGCAGGCAGTGAATGGACTATAAGACACAAAAGATACTTTGAATTGCTTAAATTTTAGAAAGAAACATATACGATGTTAAGACAATAAGACTATGTAGATGTATCAGTGATGTTGCACATAGACCTTTGATTGGGAAAGTAATTGCTCTTGGGGAAGCAAGGTTAGTTGGATTAGCAGCATAAGATTGTTTTCAATAGCACGAAAACAGAATATATACCGATGGAAGCTAAGGAAGCTATCTAATTAATTATTGCTTGGTGGCTTATCTTGTTTCCAGAAGTTGATCTGTTAAGAGTACTTGTTGCCAAGTTCAAGCATTGCTCTTATATGATTAACATTTGTTTCCTTCATAATGTATGGCCAAGAGAGAAGAGTTCCATTAGTATTTTGAGTGACTCTCTTCACTATTTCATAACCTAAGATTTCTCATAGCAGTTCTCTCCTCTCATGTGGTTTTCCAAGTAAGGGTTTCAGCATTAATTATGTACCCATTTCTCTGTTTTTTGCTTTTAAGCGGTCTCTAATCTTTCTGGTCTCCACAATTTGTAACGAACACCTTAAAATTTTGAAATTCACATAGAGAATAAAATTTTGTGTAATAAGAATATCCCAACAATACAATAAAGACTTAATTTTAACAAGCCACTTCATTTTATAGTAAGGACAAACACAGATCTATAATAAGTAAATAAGGAGAAGTATTTAGATCTCCCAAATTTTCCAATAACAAGAATTTACAGCTCGTTGAGGCGAATGAAACTAAAGGCTACAATTCTAGTGCAAGAAGAGATGACGTAGGCTGGTGCATCAAGAAAGGCTTTGCATTTGGTTTTTAGTTTAGAAAAGGTTATTATAGTGAGTAACTTTGGTAATTAATGGAATTTGTTTACATGATTAAACATGTGTGCACTTGAACAGATAGGTGTATTGTTCAACAAGCATTCAAGCCAGTGGCATGAGTTTAACTTTAACATTTCTCTTTCATCTATTACATTAATTGGTTTTCTATTATTTAGAATTTTTTCAGTAAAATGCTACCGGAAAGTCTATTCTTTTAACCAGTGGATGATTGTTACACTAACAGGCAGCTATTTGGACAAGAACTTTCTGGCTTGAATGTCAAAGATCTACAAAAGCTGGAAAACCAACTGGAAACAAGTCTAAAAAATGTCCGGATGAATAAGGTAGAAGTTCATCTATTCAAACATTTCTCACTGTATCAACTCATCAATTATATTTATAACATTACATCAATAACGCTAAGCACACCTAAATCTTGATGCAGGAACACATTTTCACAGAAGAAATCAAAGAACTACACCGGAAGGTCAGGAAGTGATATATGTATATATATATATATATATTTCCCTTAGATTATGTATGCATGAGATTACACTCTTTGACTAATACTGTTGCAGGGAAATCATATCGTTCAAGAAAATAAAGAACTACACAAGAAAGTAAACCTCCTGCATCAAGAGAAGTCAGATTTGCAGAAGAAGGTACTGACACAGATCCAAAAACAACATAATCACATTCTTATTACCACTGAGAATATCAGGTCCAATAACCAACCCTAATCATAAGTTCGTCAACCCAGATATATAGATCGGAGACCATGGATGAAGCAAACAGAAACTCCAATGGCTCCTATTCCCTTAGAATTAATGACTTAAATGCCCTCCAGCTAAGCCAGCCTCAATCACAGAATAAAGACATACCAGCAGATGCCATGAAACTAAGGTAACCACAAAATGGACAATATTTCATTAATTCCAAATATACACATTCAGGCATCTAAAATTTCATTGATTTCAAATTTCATTGACATGTGTCCTAGGTTATAATTTGCGTTCCAAAGCAAGTTGATAGCTATGACCAGTTTCAGTGAGTCCACATATCTGCTAGGTGCCAAGATATTATTACCGCACGTCTACAAGAGACTTGAGGAATACAAGATCTACCTCTGTTGATATGACTATTCTGCTGCAAAAGCTCCAGAATACTGTAAAAAGATTCAATACAGCATCTGTTATAAAAATGTTCTTCGAAAGATGTAAAATTTCGATAATTAATAAAACACTAGTTGGAAGGGATGTGATTTAAAAAGTACTAAAACTTGTAGCCCTTGAATTAAGAATGCATGCGTTGTAATATTTATCTAGATATACATTACTGGATATAAAAGATGATAAGGAAAGCTCAATGCCCCCGGGATAACCAAAAGCACAAGAGAATTCAAGCGTTTACGGTTTACAGGTAAATAATATAATACTCCGATAACTTTGGAAGACCACGAACCTCACCACCATCCCACTGAAACATACACCTCCAGCTTCGTATCAATGTCTGCCCCTCAAACAAAGGCCTTGTCCTCAAGGTAGTTAGCTCAAATGTCGGGGTCTGGTTCAAAGGGGATAGAAGTGGGGATCTCCTTCGTGGCTTCGACAAGTAGGAATTGAGGCAAATTACAACGGTGTCCCGGGTCAAACTTCTTAGAGCAACAAAAGCAGAGACCTTGGGAGCGGCAAGCTTGGACTTTTTCTGTTGTCAATCGACGAAGAGGAAGAGTGGTTGGTGGTGGTAATGCTGTAGGGAGGATCGTTGGCTGGTCGACAGAGACGATGGAGGAGGGGAAGATGATGAGGAAGGTTGGTGTCCGTCTTGGCAATGGCAGTGCCCAAGTTGGCAGTATTGGTAGCAAGTTGTTTGGAAGGATCGAGTTAGGTGGTGATGGTGAGAAGTTTGGAAAGGGTGTAAGCATGGAGGCCATTGACTCCTCCCATGAGGGGGATCATGTTTGGGACTCTCAACAAGAGCACCAATGATAGATACCGATTCAAGATGATTAATCTCCAAGAAAATTCGGAGCTCTAGAGAAGAAGTTTAGAACAATTTTTCTGCTTATCATTGCTAAAAGAGAATTACAATATTTATAAGAAAGGAACCAGCTACACTTGGAGTTAGCGGATGCACTAAGGCCACTATCTCGTTCTAAGTCTCATAATAAGGAACCCATGATCATACACACTAAGCAAGAAACCTAATTAAAAAAACATACTTCTAATACGAAAGCAGTAAATGAGATTCAGGTTCATATCATTGTCTTCATTGTTCGTGTTGATCAAAGCATTCTTATAAGCGTCGGTCTTCTTGCTTTCAAATCGATATTATGCATGGCCCCTTGGTTCCTAAACTTACCAAGGTCATATACTTTTCGGCTTTAGTTTCTCAAAAATCTTTATTTGCTTATTTTATCGTCAATAATGCTTCCTAATGTGTGAACTTAAAATGACAAAAAATATAGGAAAAGAGAACATTAAGAAGTGGTGAATCTTCGTAAATATTCTTCCAAAATCTCTAGAAAAGTAAAAATGTATGAAAAGTGTAATGACTTTCAAGGGACATTGGATTAAGATGCACACAACTATATCACTTCTTCTTTAGAGGCCACCCTCATCTAGGAAACGTCTAAACACTGCCAAATTAACAATCGGAATTAAATTGCATGACTCCGGACACTCTCGGACGTTATAACTTACTTAAAAGAACACATGTATTATGTTCCTTGATCATAAAATGGCATTTTTTCCATCTACAAGATGAAAAAAATAGAAGGGCGGTGGATTTGGAGGCCACGTATATAATTATGACATCTCTCCCATATCAGTCACTTGCACCAAAATGTTTCTAGAGGCTACAAAGCTTAACAATGGCAGTTCAAAAAGCACCCATTTTACAGCTCCCAATACTCATTTGTGCTATTTAGCCTTTAACTCGACCCAAAGTAGAGATATAGATACAAGAATGTATAAGAAGTTCATCTTAAAAACTAGATATTCAAATTTTAAGAACATATAATCTTTCAATGGACAATAGACGTCCGGTGGTCATCAAAACTATCTAGCAAATTATATCATATAACCAATGATCGAAATGCATATTATTATTCAGGACATCCATCAAGTAACAAGAATTTGATAGGTAACAATTTAAAGAAAGGGACACTACTAGAACATTTAAAACTAACCAAATAAATTGACATTGAGAGACATTGTAGTTTTTCCTTGGAAAACACATACAAAAGAAAACAGTAAATAAAATAGATTGATTAATGAACATTTTTCTTAGTATCCCAATCAATAAATTCATAAAAGAAAACAGTTTGAATTTCTTCAGATTAGGGAAACAATCCAAGGCAAAAATTGACAGGTTCGCTAGCAATCATATGGAAACAAGAACAAAGAAAAGAGACATGCAAAATCTTAACCGAGTAAATTTTGGCATCATTGTCGTTAAATATCATACGAAAGTAAAACGGCATGAAATCATTACAAAAACAAAGCGATTATAAGTTATACAGTAAAGAACAGAACATGATAAACAAATGAACGAGTAATGTTTAATTAAAAAAGGAGATACGAACAGACCTAGATGGTGACGATTAGGATTTAGGAGTATACGTATAAGGATCCGAAGGCGATGCTGCAGTGGATTGCGACCGTGAATTCTCCGACGGAGGAGGAGGAGCAGTTATCGGAGTCGGTGAGGACTGAGAAGAAATATCTGACGCACGTACGTTTATCGATTACAGTAACAAAATGACATTTTGCTAAACGGTCCTTCAACTTTAACTTAATAATCACCTTACCAAAAAAAAACCGCTGCAATGTTAATGGCGCACCATTTGTGTTCAAAATTTTGTATTTTTAATGGCTTGGAAATATATGAAAAAAATGTTTTGATATTGATGTGTGGGTGTGTGTGTGTGAAGAAATTCACTTATAGAGGTGTCATTAATAATATATATTGGTGTCATTAGAGTATCTCCAACAACTTTTTTTAAATAGAGAAATGAGGATTTTGAGCAAATATGTTATTCTAACAGTTTCCCCAAAATCATTTTCAAACTAGATAAAGTAGGAGATGGAGTGGTTTTTTCTTCAAATATGAAGATCACTCCAAAATTGATTATCAAAAGAAAACTTAGAAAATAAATATTTAAAGAGAAAAAATAATATTTTAATATTATAATCAATGTTGAATTCTACAAATATGTTGGTTTATGATGCACGCTACACATAATATGCAATCGTTTTCATTAGTTAATCGGACAACCATGGACGTTGATTCCTTTAGCCGTTGGACAAGTTGCCAATTCACAGTGTTCGCCGCCTGTACCCCACCAAGTCACCCCCTTGTCTTCAACACCAACATAGAAATAAAGCAATATTGTCATGAAAGCCACGTCGGCATCTAATGCAGCCGATAAAACATAATTATACCTCTGCCACCATTTCTTCCGATACCGAAAAACAAAATAGTTGAATATTATCCCTATTATAATCCATGCATTGTAGTTTACCGGTGTAGCGGGTGGCATAGCACCCGTTGCTCCTAGAATGACCGGAAGATTTACCAATGGAAGCCAAGATTGTTTAGGAAACGCCTTGTAAAAGAGCCAAATTATTATGGGTCCTAATGCACCTCCAAGAAAGAACCAGTTCATTGAGTTGTAGTTTCCTAAACTTCCAAATATTCGTTTCGGACCCACCAAACCCCATATCACCGATGCATCGAAAAAGACTCGATCCCCTGGACATGTCCACGGACTATTGGTTGGAAGAAGTTCATCTTGGCAGATATTTTCGATTGAATCTAGCAACCATATTGCCACAACAAGGTTTATAGTTCCCGCAAAAATAGTTCCTATAAACTGTTTAACCAAAAAGTTTGTTAATATTTTCATCTAGAAATCGATATGATATTATAAAAAGAACATCAAAATAATTAGCATACTTGAACCAAGAACATTGATCTAGGAGGAATCTTCATATAATGTCCAAGCTTGAAATCACTTAGGAATGAAATGGCTTGTGTCATACTCATGTAACCATAAACCTTGAAACATACATTCGCTATCGGTCTTCCTGGTAATATAACACCCATAAAACAAATTTGGTTCAAATATTTCAATAAGTGGTTGTATAGCTAAAATGTATTATGTGCTTACTTGATTTGTTGTAGCAGTGATGATGCTTATTGGGAGGGTGAAGATGAAGGCAATGGCAGAAGCAAAGATAAGCCCCCACCATGGCATCTGAACTTGATCATTTAAGACGGTGCAAAGAATAAGAGAGATCGCTATTGTCACTAGTAGCAAAAATTGAAACCACCAGTTAGGTATGTCATTATATCTTTTCATCAGTCTTCTGTGTATGTCCTCTTTCTCCTTATACGAGGCTTGATATCGATCATAGATTTCTCTACAGTTTATGATTTCAGATGGAATTTAAGTTTATATGACCAAAAACTGTTTGTCGTGTAGTAAATCAAGAACTAAAGAATAATTCTCACCTTCCATAGAAGAATCCAACATGGGTTAGAGTGGATGCAATGGTTGCAAATCCAAACCCATAAGTTAGAGCAAAGAATGTGCTTATATGAATTCGTCCTTGTTCCTCATACTTCATCAGATCTATCTCAAATTTGTCATTCACAATCGCTGATATGTTATACTTCTGATCCTTGGCCGTAAATAAATGTGATGAGAATATGGGGAATCTTCGACCACCGTACAAGTCCATACCCCAATATGACAATGGCATAACAACGTAGATTATCAATGCATACCCCAAAAACACATTAACAATAGCAAAGAACGGGCTGATTAAAGGGCTAAACAAGAACGATGCTGCAACGGACCAATCAAGTGTTATGGCTCCAAGCCCGAGACCCTTCATGCCCGATCTTAATTGTTGTGCCTTGACTGAACCGGAGAACACCTAACAGACCCATGAGATGCTTGAGAGCGTTGAAAAGAAGTATCCTGGGACAATGTACCACGAGAAGCTGCAAATGAGCGCAATTACAAAGAATTTTGCACGCGCTGCTCGTCTTTTTCATGCAACGCCCTGCAAAACAAATAAATGAATCAAACGATATAATTCATGTTTCTTGATCAACATCATATTTACTAAAGGTGTATATGGATTTTATATATCCATTTGGTCTTACATTAGGGGGTTTGGGAGCATTATTACTTCCTAATCCCATTTATTCTGTCTTTTCGTAATTAAGATCGGTTTTTTCTTATATACATCTTTATTCTATATATCCATTTTGTAGCTTTTTTATTAAGATACAAATTCAGACAAATGATTAAAAAACCATTATAATTCTTGTGTTTTCGTTGTTACTAGAAGCATAAACAGATTTTATATATATTTAAGATGTAAACATGAATATAGCAATGTAGTAGAACATCGTATTTTTATTATTCACATGTGACTAGCAATGTATTTGAAAAAGCGTTCTAGGCGAATAATCTAATATACATCTTTTTTTAAAGATGTTAGCATCTAATAAATCTATTAATTGTTGATTATTAATAAGAAAAGAGTAAACTCTAATTTTGGTCCCCATGGTTTAGTGAAATCTTTGAAAGTGGGACCTAAACTTTAATAACTTTAAAAATCGTCCTTGTGGTTTTCATTTTGCTTTGAAAGTGGGACCTAAACTTTAATAACTTTAAAAATCGTCCTTGTGGTTTTCATTTTGCTTTGAAAGTGGTCCTTTGTCACTAACTTTGTTTATTTTATCTGTTAATAGCAAATGTATTTTTGTCATTTTATATATATATATACTCTTATATATATTTTTCGTCATTCTTTTATATAATTATTACTTTTAAAAAAAAAAATATATATATATATATATATATATACACTGTGCGTATATATTGTGTGGTTTATTACTCTTCTCAGAAGGTTCTTATCCATCTACCACCCATCTAAATTTAGTTATAATATTGTTTCAAATAAAAAGAATGATGACACAATTTTGTTATTTTATTCATACAATCAAAGAACATGTGATGAACTTGTGTTTTCTTTGGTCAAATTCAAAGTAATTCCTTTTCCTCTGTATTCTCGTTTTCTTCCACGTTATTGATTTTGGCTGCTCTCGCCTTCACTATCAATTGCAATCTTATTTCATTGAATCCATCGTTGAAATTTAGTGTAAATAATATACATCATTTAGTTGCTTTTTGTATTTTCTGTGGGTATTCGTTTATTTCACCGGAAATCACTGTTGTTTTTTATATTTTGGAGGATTTGAGTTTAACTTCGACGAACTAATTAGCGTTTTGTAGACCCAGGGGCGGATGCAAGGCATTAAAGGTGGGGGGAATGGACCCACTCAACATGTAAGAAAGAAAAAGATTACATAGGTAAAAAAAATAAAAAATATACAATATACCCTTAGTTCCCCCAGTAAGATTTTTGAAGGGACCCCATGTTTCCGACGATTGCCAATAAAACTATAAAAATATTTTGAAATTAATAAAAATACGGAAAAAGTCTTTCGAAATCGATAAAAACACTAAGAAAATCTTTCGAAATCGACAAAAACACTAAGAAAAACCCTTGAAATCAACTAAAAATCTTTAAAAACCCCTTGAAACGGTGTAATAAGGATAAAAACACGTCAGGTGATTTTTACGTGCCTTTACTCTACCTTAATTGGGACCCCACTAGGATAAAATCCTGGATCCGCCACTGTATAGACCGAAACTTGGTGGCTTTTTATCGTTGAAGATCGATTGGTGAGTGTTAGGGTTTTATACTTTTATTGACAATAATTTTGTTGGAATATATTTTCTTACTTTTTGATGATTTTGTTGATGGGTGTTGATTTATTTAAAGCTTTATTATGGTTTCTACTCATTTCTTTGCATATTTCATGATGGGAAAAAGATAGCTGGATGTTCTTCAATTCGACGAAGGCATATTGGTCTTCTTTCCCCACTCTCTATTCTATAATCTTGAAAATGATTTCAGATTATTTGTGGGATGGAATTTGAATATTATTCTTCAACTACAAGTACAATAATTTATATTAACAGAGAGAGTGAAGATGAAGATGAAGGTTTGTTGACGGCGGCCGCCGGTGGTAGAATGACCAAGGAAGGGGTTTCAAAATGGGGGTTTACTATACAGATGTAGACGTGTGTGTATATATATACACACAGTATATATATATATATATAATTATTACTTTAAAAAATAAGATAATATATAAAAGGACAAAAATATCCTTGTCATTAACAGAGGAAATAAACAGAGTTATTGATGAGGGATCACTTTCAAAGTAAAATGAAAACTACAGGAACGATTTTTAAAGTTATTAAAGTTTAGGTCCCATTTTTAAAATTTTCACTAAATCAGGAGGACCAAAATTAGAGTTTACTCATAAGAAAATAAAGCGTCGGATATTCTATACTTTGGGGTCAGCTCGTCAACGGATTTAGCCATCATCTATGACTGTAGTTGACTTCTCCATCACATGATTCCAATCAAAAATTTGGACTTTAAAAGGAAAAGAGTGGAAATCAATAATAAATTAATAATTGTTACATTTATGAAGTAAATATTTAAATGTCGTCTTAAATATTAATTTTAAATATACATCTATATCTATACTATATTATAAAGCATTTGTATACACTACTAGAAAATTGAGTATTTTCAACAAAAATTTTCAACGGAAAATGTCGTTGAAAATTTTCTATGAACTTTAAAGGGATTATTGACAAAACATAAATTTTCTACGAATTTTCAACGAATTTCCGTTGAAAATATCTCACAAAATGTATTTTCAACCAAAAACTTTTTGACGAGACATTTCATTGAAAAAAATTTGGTTGAAAATGCATATATGTTTGTGAGAGATTTTCAACGGAAATTTGTTGAAAATTCGTAGAAAATTTATGTTTTGTCAATAATCCTCTAAAGTTCGTAGAAAATTTTCAACGACATTTTCCGTTAAAAATTAATTTCTGTTGAAAATAGTCAATTTTCTAGTAGTGATAAAACTCTTAAAAATAACATTTTAAGCATCATGTACAATTGTTTACAGCCAACTTACTTAATTTTCAAGTTTACAAGTTGATTAAGCATAAGTACAACTTATTAAACCTCAATTTTTGAATTCTTATAACTAACTACGGATAAACATAATTAAATACATGATAAACGTCTAATTTAAAATACAAATAATCTAACTTAGGATAATTATTTAGTTATAACATAATATGTAATTATTATTTTTGTAAAAAAGACATTACATTTTAAAATCTAAAATAAATTTCTTCGTTATTAAATCTAAACTAAGTTTTAATAAAAAAATTAAACTAAAAATTATCTTCTAAAAAAACCGTATATTATTAAATCTTAATTAAATTATAATAAAGAAGTGAAGTAAAAGAATTATATAAAATAAGAAATTGTTAATTGTTAATTTGATACTATAAATAAATATATATATATATATATATATAAACTATATTAAAAAGCATATGGGCAAAAATTCTTAAAAACAACTTTTTATGCATTAAGTATTGTTTAAAGATGCATATTACTTAAAACTCGAGATTACAAGTAAATTATGTGTAACTACAATTTATTAAAGCTCCATGTTTGAATTTGTATAACTAACGACAGATAAACATGATCACATACAAGATAAACATCTCATTTTAAATATAAAAATCTAAAATATAATTAGAATAATTATTGAGTTTTAACTGAATACTTAATTATTATATTTATAAAAAGTCATATTATTAAACAAAAATAAATTAATTCGTTATTAAATTTAAATTAAATTTAAATAAAATCGAGTTAAAAAATTACATAAAAAGGAGAACATTTAAATACTGAATTTGATACTAAAATCGATATATTTTAAAAAACAATTATGATATTTTCAAACTTATATTTTATTCAAAAATAAAAATATTATCGTTTTCTCAAAACCAGATAAACCATATTATAACATCAATAGATACAAAAATAAAATGAAATATTAAAATCGAAATGTATCTCGTTGCATTGCGCGAGTATTCTTCTAGTTTTTTAAAATGTGTCTTTGTGTTAAGTGCTAAACCGTACTAAATGTACTACGGTTTAGAATTTGTGTTGGGTGCTAAACCGTATGAAATGTACTACGGTTTATAATATCTTGTGCAATTATGGTTTGTATTTTATTAAAATGTATTTTACGAGAAAATTTATGAATTTAAATTATTAACTATAGTTTAACCGTAGTGCACCACATATATATATAATCTCAATTTTTTTTTAAGTTTTACCTTTTATGCCTTTAATTCGACTTATTTGATTAATTCCTTTTTTGTTATTTGATGAGACCCGAGATGGAAAAGATGTATAAGCATGCCACCACTGGCGGAACCTATAGGGGTTTTTGGGGGCCATGGCCTCCCTGCTCTTTCATGCGATAAACACTCTATGTCCATATCCAAGAGATCTCAGTATCGAATCCCTATGTTGTTTTTTTAATTTTCTGTTTTTCTATCTACAATCTCTATTTTTCTTCATGTGATACCTATTATTTTTTTGAACTTATATATATAGTTATTATAAATATAAAAAACAATGTTTTAGTTATTATATATACGGTTATGTTAATAATCTAAATTTTTTTGTTTTTATTAATTAATAATAGTATAAAATATAATAAATTTGTATTACTATTTTTTGGTTAATAGTTTAAAGGTTTTGAGTTTTTGTTTACCAAAGTACTTATTCGGTAAACATTTACCGGTAAAATTTGACACTATTACTTACTTTGTCGGGTAAGATTTGTACCCTATCAAAATTATATCATATGCAACAATTTACCCAGTAAACGCTAACCGAGTAAGAGTCATCAGCTTTACTTACAAGGTAAGACATTTGATACTTACCATCGTTCTTACCGGGTAATATTATCAGTCTTGCCATGTCGATTTGATAAGGTAATATAACTTGATAAACGCTTACCGGGTAAATATTTGATAAATAACTCATTTTTAGTCTTCGTTAACAAATTTTCACTAAAATTTAATATTATAAAATAAAAAATAAATAAAAAAAGTTTCGTACATATCATTTGGATGCCTAATTTTTTTTACATTATATTTTCGGCCCCAGAGTCTATAACGTTGTTCCGCCCCTGATGCCACCCTTTTATCATCAAATTTATTATGAAGTTAAATTTTCCTATGTACTTCATTAATTATAGAATTTTTTAGTGTTTTTAGACTATATTAAATGATGTATTTCTGTCGTATTGAAACTTAATTTGATTATATGAATTATAGGCAACTAGGCATGTCATGGTCGAATTTATCATTTTATAACTATTAGATTATTGTCGATTAATATTGGTTTTGTACAGTTTGAAGAATATGCACTACTAGAAAATTGAGTATTTTCAACAAAAAAATTCAATGGAAAATGTCGTTGAAAATTTTCTATAAATTTTAGAGGGATTATTGACCTAATATAAATTTTCTACGAATTTTCAACAAATTTCCATTGAAAATCTCTCACAAACATGCATTTTCAACCAAGTTTTTTTTACGAGACATTCATTTGAAATTTTTTTGATTGAAATGCATGTTTGTGACAGATTTTCAACAGAAATTCGTTGAAAATTCGTAGAAAATTTATGTTATGTCAATAATCCCTTTAAAATTCGTAGAAAAATTTCAACAACATTTTCCGTTGAAAATACTCAATTTTCTAGTAGTGATGTGGTGCAGTTTACAGTTTGAAAAAAATATTCAAAATGCATATGCGATACGGTTTTGCTTTAAAATGCAAAAACTATACCGATAACACTCCTGTCTTATGTAGATGTGAAAGTTAATATGTGCATATAAATAAATTTAGGACATATTTGCATGATTTATCTAATTTTTTATTTGGAAATCTATTTTTTAGAACTTAATTTTAACACTTCATGTTTTTCTTAATGTAATTAAAAAACATAGTATATTTTAATCGAAGAAACAACAACTACAATTTTGACAACAAAAAATTAAACGTGTTATTATGAGTTTATAATTTTGAAAGAAAATATTAAATCTTCTTTTTTAAAATGTTTACATGTAAACTCTAAAAAAAGGTTTTTAGAAGCAAGAGTATCTCCAACAGCTTCTTCAAAATGGAAAAAATGAGGATTTTGAGCAATATTTTGCTCTAACGGCTTTCCTAAAATCATTTTCAAAATGGAGAAAATATGAAAGAAAGTGAGTTTTTTTCCAAATATGGAGATCACTCCAAAAATAATTATCAAATGAAATGACCAATAGAAATTTTGAAAATAAATATTTAGATAGATAAATAAATAATATTTTAATAGATAAATATAATATTTTAATATTATAATTAATGTTTGATTCTCCAAAAATCTATTAGAGATGAAAGTAAATTTTTTTGGAGATTTTTACTTTTAAATTTCCATTTTAAAGAAATGTTAAGAAATTTATTGTAGATGCTATAAATTATTCGAAATAAAATGTATTTTATTTTAATGCAATTTATTTAATCCTTAAAATTTTCAGCATTAAATATCTTTTTAAAATTTTCAGCATTTTACGTTATGTTCACCGAAATAAATTGAAATGAATTAAAAAAACATAAATGTTAAATTGATTAATTGATTTCTAAATTAAAGCATGAAGAAATTGGTTTACCGGAAAAGGGAGACCTGAACTAGGGTCCCCGGCCACCACATGTGTATTTCCTCAGCAGCCCCGCCCATCCGTATCCTAACACCTGCATGCCCAGCCCAACCACCATCAAAATTCTACATCAATTCCCCGGAAAACTACCATCAACTTCACCGGAGAAGATCAACAACTCTTTAGGTTATATATATATATACCAAACTGTTTTCTTGAGACTCATGATATCACATTTTTACATTTGAATCTTTATAAATAGATATTGAGGTAACCTTCATGGTGTTTTTGCTATGAAGATTCGCATTTTTTTTAACTTCACGGTGTTTTTGCTGTGAAATTTCAAGTATAAAAATAGGGTCTCACGGTTCTTACGAAAACGGGTTGGTCTCATGTCAACCCCATCCTATATGCATATGATTGGGCCATTCTGTTTTTGTGAGACATGTGAGACCATATTTCTATATTTGAAAATTCATAACAAAACTGTGTGAATGTAAAAGGAAAATGTCATGAACCTTCACTAAAAACACTGTGAAGATTACCTTCACACCGTTTTTTCTCGCTTTAAAGATTTATGTGTAAAAAAATGGTCTCACGAAACCTTATATGATCCCATTTATATATATATATATATATATATATATATATAAATATTATAAGGTCTTAGTCAAATGAAAATTGTGTAATTTATGATAACCATGAGATCCAATATAGACCAATCATTTAATTTAATTATTAATTAAGAAAAAAAGGTATATTAGTAAATAAAAAATTCTATGACAACCAAACAAATTCTTTTTTATTTTTTATTAAATATATAATTAAATATGGCAGTTACCATATATTTTCCATCGTTATCTCTTAATTTCAAATTCATCCCGTACATATCCATTCTTCTACAATCGGTTACCAGAATTCTTTATTTTTTTTGGAAAGCAAAAGTTTCATGAAAAACAATAAACCATCAAAAATACAAACACTACCATTATTTTGGGTAGATACATGGTATACACAGCGTTCAACGAAACCGTAATTATTTATTTGTTATACAAAAGTCTAACTTTTGACACCCATTTTGTATTTCAAGTTGTATTCTGGAAGAATTTTATTTATGATATGTGATACAAAGTTATAAATATGTGTGATACAAAAATTGATTTGGTTAGAATATTTTTTTATGAATATGTGTGATACAAATTTATGAATATGTGTGATACAAAAATTTATGATTACGTGTGATACAAATTTATGAATATGTGTGATATAAAAATTTATCTGGTACGAAAATTGGAGCCGAAAGAGTATTTGAGTTGCAGCGATGCTTTTTCATTTGATTTGAATTGATTTGGTTAGAATATTCTTCTAATTATTTCCGGTAACATAGGAACCCGCCTTATTTAGACAAGACTCATTAAATTACAAGGATAACCTTTACATATTATTTAATTAAATTATCTTTCTTTAATTTAGATAATATTATCATATTTAATTTATTTAACTATCGACTATTGATTAATAATTTCAAGGGATGAGATGAGATCTCCTAGTTATCATAGATAACTTAGATCTCCCTTGAAGAACCCTATATATATATATATATATATTACATTAGTACTTACTAAATAAACATTACCTGGGTAGTAATAATTAGCAACCAGCCGGCCAAAAAAGAAATCTTCCGATGATAAAAAGCTTTAATAATGGTGACAATGCCAACGGCATAAGCTGATCCATTACCAAACGCACTTCCAGCATTAGCAAATATTGAAATAAGCACATGCTCCTTCATGTTAAACGGACCAGGGTTTAAAGAAAACGATTTCGTTTCAAATCCCGGCAGCCGGAACTTGGTCTCCGGCAGAATTGTTGCCATGAAATGGCCAATGGGTAACATAGCCACTATAACCGTAATTTGAGTGATCATCAGTGGTTCAGTTCGGTAAGAAAAAAACTGGTTGATGAAAGATAGAAGTCCACATGAAATCAACCCCAAGAACCACATCCTGAAGGTCCACACCGGCAAGGTTGGGTCGTCGGTGTTAGTTACAGTTAGCCGGACTTCTTCAATTGGTGAAACGTCATCACTATCACCGTCACCGTCACCGTCACCGTTGGTCGGAGGATACGTTTTCCGGTCATCAACGATGCCCATTGTTAGAAAGAAGGCAAGAAGAATATGAATCGGGATAGAGCCATTAGGGTCACTAGTGGCTCATATATATAATTAATTAGGGGAAGTCTACATTTTTCAAATCCAACAATTCAAACAAATTTTGCAAACCAATCTTAATCGTCTATCTATTCTAATAAATATTTGATTTTATTTTATTTCTTAATTCAACGCCATAGTTAATGAACCTATTATCTTTCATATATATTTCAATCACAATTAATGAATTATGATAAGTGTTCATTAATATTTTAATTATTTTTTAATATAATGGTTTGTTGGGAATTGTTGGTCGTTTAATTAATTATTTAATTGTCTTAAATGCATATAGCAATAGCATAAATATTTTAGTTGACTTTATGGCTTATAGACGTATCGTCATGATTTTTACGATAACTTAGAACATCTTCAACAGGTTTTCTATATTTTTCAAAAATAGAGAACCAAAAGCTAATAACATTTCCAACAACTTTTCTGTAATTTATCTAAAATAAAAAATGAAAAGCCGAAATATCTAATACCATTTTCTTCCAATTCCAACAGCTTTTCTATTTAAGAGAAGTCATCATTACTTATATTATTAAAATATTCAATACATAAAATATTATTTTTATCTTCTACACATTTAATTTCAATAAATTTGATTGATTGTATATATTAAGATAATGATTTTTTCTCCTAATTTTTGGGATTTTAGAGATTTATCTATATTATATTATTAAAATATTCAATACATTTAATAAAATATTATTTCTATCTTCTACACATTTAATTTCAATAAATTTGATTGGTTATATATTAAAGTAATGATTCTTTCTCGCAATTTAGGAATTTTAGAGATTTCTCTATATTTAGAAATTTCTTCTCAAATCTCTAAAATAGCAAACCATATAACAATGCTGTTGGACCACTTTAAAGAAAAAAAACATATTTTTTTTTCTATTATAGTAAAGCTGTTGTAGATGTTCTAAAATCTCTAAAAGAAATGACATTCAACTTCAACCGATTTTCTATTTTAGAGATTTTAACATAAATTATATTAATATAATATTCTCAAATTTATCATCTCAATACAATTTTTACAAAAAATACTTATTATAAATTGATAAAAACTTAATCTTATTAGTGAGATTGACTCATTTTTTTCTCCCACCATCAAGTTTTAGAGAATTCTCTAAACTTGAAAAAATTTCAAGTTTTTTTTTTCTATTACAGCAAACAAGATAGCAAATTTGTTAGAAAAGTTTAGAGAATAGAAACTTATTTTTTTCTATTTTAGCAAAGTTTTTGGAAATGCTCTTAGGATCCATTTTTGATTTTTCACGAGAAAGATAATAAGAGCATCTACAATGAAGGTTTTTCTACAGGTTTTTGTTGAGGTTTTTACAAAACTTCCACGTGGGACACATGTTCTTGTCCAGTCACTGGTTTCCTATAGGCACTCAGATACTTGAACAAGAATTCAAGTTCTTGCAAACATTTCTTTCTTTATTATTTATTATATTATTGTTTTCTTACCCATTTTTATTTTATTTTAATAAATTTATAAAATATATAAATAAATATTGATTAAAATATATAAATTAAATATTATAAAATATATTATATAATTTTTTTAAAATTTTTTTTCTTTAAATTTTTATAAAACTTTTTCCTTATTATTTCATTATATTATTATATTTAGATTATATATAATTAATTTATAAATGTAGATTAATAACTGTAAATATCTTTTCCTATTTTTAAAAAATACATCAAATTGTTATATATATAGACATCACTATCTAAAAAATCCTTCACACATCTCTTTGAAAGAAAATGGAAAAAAACAATGAGAATCCAAAAGATTCTCAAATTTCCACAAACTCTCCATATTCCCGACATTCTCCAAAACCTATGAACTTTCCAAGATTTTCCTACATCCCACCATATTCTCAAATTTTTCCAAATGTTGCTCAATCTTCAGTTTTTAATACTCGTCCTCGACATTGATCGGATGTTCCAAACCAATTTAATACGATAAACAATTATTTTTCAAATCAATTTCAACAACCATTTTTATGTCTTTCAACGAGGTACGAGGTACTAATGTTAATGTATCAAGAAATGATGAAGAGTTTATATTACCATCACCAGTGGCGGATCCAGAATTTTTGTCCACTGAGGTCCCTTTAGTGTAGACTAAAGGCATGTAAAATCACGAGTTTTTTTTGCAAAAATAGGGTCATTTTAAAAATGCTTTGTAAAAATAGGGCTTTTTTAATTTGTTTCATAGAAATATGGTGGTTTTTAGTTTCTTTTGTAAAAATAGGGTAGTAGACCCACAAGTATTTTAAATTCAATCCTCTAAATTTGACTATAAATTCTAATTACACACTTACTTATTTTTAGTTATTATATTATACCCTCACTGTATATTTTGTATAAATTTATTAAATGTAAATAGATAACGAAAACCGAATTATTATATTTTTTTAAAAATATCTCAGATACTTTTGATGACACCTATTTATTTTTATTGCATTTTTTTATATTTTATGTATAAGTTTAATTCTTATAAATATATAGTTAATACCAATACTAAATATTCTCTGTATTTATTTTGTTCAAAAAAAATACATTATCTACATTTATATAATTTTTAATTTTATTGATATATAAAATTAAATCAGTTAAAATATTTTAAATCAAATCAATAACGTTGAGTTTTCTATTATATGCAATATACTAAAATCATTTTGAAAATTGATTTGATTATATATTATATACTAAAATTAAATCAGCTAAATATTTAAAATATTAAATTACCAACGCCGATTGATTTACAAGGGTTAAAATAAAATGTCAAAAATTCAATTAAAATTTGTTTAAAAAGTTAAGGGGTTGAAGTTGTAAAGGGTTTAGTTTTTTGGAATAAAATTTGTTTAAAAAGTTAAGGGGGTAAAGTTGTAAAGATGTTTAACTTGAAAACACCCCTATTTTTACAAAAGAAATTAAAAACCACCCTATTTCTACAAAATAAATTAAAAGAGCCCTATTTTTACAAAGCATTTTTAAAATGACCCTATTTTTACAAAAAACTCTAAAATCACCTAACATGTTCGGGAAATTTTTTAAGTTTTTGTAGTTGATTTCAATGGATTTTCTTAGTGTTTTTGTCGATTTTAAAGGACTTTCTTAGTGTTTTTGTCGATAGAATTTTCTTAGTGTTTTTGTCGATTTCGAAAGATTTTTTCCATATTTTTTATTGATTTAAACGCTATTTCATCGAGATAAACAAGACGTATCTATCATAACTTGTTTCTGCCAATAAGTTTTTTAGTGTTTTTGTCAATCGTCGACAAGATGAAGTTCATCATTAACTCCGCTCTGACTTGATTGAACATATTTGGTCGAATTGAGACTACCTGTGATCTATATTACTATTTATTATTTAGTATAATTTTTATAAATATTAATATTTTTTTGTAATTTTGCATTTTTTAATTATAGTATAAAATTATGTTTATGTTTTAATTATTTTTTTAAATATGTTAACCAACTATATAAATTAACAAATTAAAAATTAATATAGAAAAATGAAAATTAATAAATTATATTTAAATTTTTTGATAAATAATAACGTAATAATATATACATATATTTAAATTTATATAATAGTCTATAAATAAAATTAAATTTTATAAATTAAAAATAAGAAAAATGAGGTTTATGTAAGAACCTTCATTGTAGAGTTTTATGGAGGTTTTTGATATATTGAGGTGACAATGATGTGACAGGAACCAGTTAGCTTATAAGCTATCAACTAACTTATCAGTCATCAGCTAGCTTATCAGCCATCAGCTAGGTTACCAAACATAGTCATACCCAAGGTTCTAAAAAACATGTTATGGAGGCGTTATGGCGTGCCATAACGTCGAGGAGTGGCCTCGCCGCCACATTAAAGCCCGTGGCACGACTTTGAGGCGTAGCTTGCAGTATGGCGCGTTATGGCGTGTTATGACGCGTTATAAAGCGTGTTATGGCGCGTTATGACGGGGTTATAAGGCGTGAGTGGGATTTTTTTTTTCTTTTTGTTTTTGTAAACATTGTGTATTTGATATAAAATTATGAATGCATGTCTCTTTCTTTGTTTGTAGTTTTATATGAATTTAGTTTATTTAATCATTATTATTCATTACATTGGCTCACATAGACATATGTATCTAACATATATAAAGATTTGCCGCCTTAAGTCGCGCCTTGAAAAACGCCACGGCCTACGCCGTAACTCGTAAGGCGTAAGGCATGACCTCACCGCCACACCACGCCTCACGCCATTTAGAATCTTGGCTATACCATAATTGAATATATTTAACATAGTAAGACCGATATACTACTTTTGACAAAGAATATTATACGAATATTATTGATTGTGAGTTTTAACGGAAATTAGAGAGTAATAGATCGTAAAGATAAGAGCATGATAAAGAAAGTCGATCTTATGTCATCTTATTGATAAATGTATGGTTGTTCTAGAATAAAAAAATTAAAAATTGCTCTTTTTTTATAGGTTTTTGTGAGATCTTTAAATTTATATTTTATTCAAACAAAATATTATAGTTTTCAAAAAATCACATAAAACCGTATTATAACAATCACATAAACCCTTCTCATTATTTGATGATGCATATATTCTTTTAAATTTTATATTACAAAAACTACTGCATATCATATATTGAAACTCATTTAACTCTATAAACTAAGGTGGCGTTTGGTTCACAGATTTTGAAAGAATATTGATTATATTGGAATGTTGAATTCATTTGACCATATTTCATTCCCTTGTTTGGTTTGTTTTTATATTTGACCAAATTATAAATTTGAAGATGCCATAAAAACTTGAAAAGAAATATCAATATTAATATCAAATTAAGTATTTAGATGTCCTCGCTTTTTATATAATTTCTTTAACTCGATTTTCTATTATAATTTAATCTAGTGTTAATAATAAATAAATTTATTTTCGGTTTAATAATATAATTTTTTATAAAGATAGTAATTAAGCATTTTGTTAAAACTTAAGAATTATCCTAATTTTATGTTAGATTTTTTGTATTAAAATGATATTTGTTGGAGTAAATTCTAATTTTTGTCCCCGCGGTTTACTGAAATCTTTAAAAGTGAGACCTAAATTTTGATAACTCTAGAATCATTCCCGTGGTTCTCATTTTGCTCTGAAAGTGGTCCCCCATCACTGACCCGTTAATTTTCTCTATTAATTTCAGGGGTATTTTTGTCTATTTAGGCTACTTTCTTAATTTTGTTTAAAAATTAACCATATAATATATGTATATATGTACAAAAATTAACAGGAAAATTGCTCCTAACACTAATAAAGAAAATTAACAGAGTTAGTGACAGTCTGACAGAGACCATTTTTAGAGCAAAAAGAGAACTACAGGTACGATTTTTAGAGTTATCAAAGTTTAGGTCTCATTTTCAAAGATTTCAGTAAACCAACGGAACCAAAATTAGAGTTTACTCTATTTTTTTATCTTGTATTTAATTATATTTATCAACAATTGGTTATACAAATTCAAAATAGAGTAAACTCTAATTACTTGTAATCTTGAATTTTAAAATATATTCATCAATAAAGAGTACTTGATGCATAAAAAATGGTTTTTAAGAGTTTTTTATATAATTCTTTATAATATAGTTTAGATATAGATATTGACTAAATAAAGAAAAAGACAAACTTTAATATTCTAATCAGCTATTATCGACTAGAGTTATAGTTGGTCAATCAGGGCCAAAGCCTCCAGAGGACCTGAACATGCACGAAACTGAACCATGACTAAAAAGGAATAGGACCGGTTAGCCTGTAAAAATTCCTGAATGAGATTTTTAGTAATATAGCCACTGGGTTGTAATGAATTTATAACTATTTGAGACCGATTTAAACACTTTTTTAGGCATATTTGACAATCCAAGAGTATATATAAGTATTTAGGATGTTGGGAAATTTACCAAACTCTCAAACTCCAAAAAAACACACTCTTAAAGTTCGTTATAATTCATGATTTTGGGTATGTTTTGGTTCCACAATGTACAAACGGCATCCTTCGACAATATCGCTTTATCCGCATACAACCCTTTGTTCAAGTGCTAATCAAGCACAAATGAAAATATGGTGTTTAGGATGGATTCAAGTTTGGTTATTCTTCAAAGTGGGAAACGAAAGGCACAATGACAAAGGGCAAATGTGTGTTTACAGGGAAAAGAAATTTAACATTGATGCGTTACACTGAGAAATTACATGTTGTCCTAAAAGAGGCGTTTTGAAACAGAAAATGATAAACATAATGTGTCAAAGGGATGTCGTTGAGACTATTTTACTACACCCGGTTGACCAAATTGTTACAACAACCACTACAACCAGTGAGTCATCAAACTCTTTGATGACATGATATAAAAATGTGAAAAATCGGACAATTAGAAACACAACAAATGTCTATAGTTTGACCTTGTGAAAATTCACATTCACATATTTATAATTAGAAACACCTCTAATCGTATACCCATATAACATTATGAAAATTCACTAAAAGGCATAATTGGTGAACTTAGGCTATACGTAAATACATGACCTTCTAAATTATATGTGTGCATTCATTGCTTAACTAATATATGGTATATGGTTTAAAAGACACATGATCACATAAATATGTCGGTTTACGATACACGCTACACAAAATATGCAATCATTTTCATTAGTTAACCGGACAACCATGGACGTTGATTCCTTTAGCCGTCGGACAAGTTGCCAATTCACAGTGTTCGCCATCTGTACCCCACCAACTCACCCCCTTTTCTTCAACACCCACACAGAAATAAAGCAATACCGTCATGAAAGCCACACCGGCATCTAATGCAGCCGATAAAACATAATTATACCTCTGCCACCATTTCTTCCGGTACCGAAAAACAAAATAGTTGAATATTATCCCTATTATAATCCATGCATTATAGTTTACCGGTGTAGCCGGTGGCATAGAACCCGTTGCACCTAGAATCACCGGAAGATTCACCAATGGAAGCCAAGATTGTTTAGGAAACGCCTTGTAAAAGAGCCAAATTATTATGGGTCCTAATGCACCTCCAAGAAAGAACCAGTTCATCGAGTTGTAGTTTCCTAAACTTCCAAATATTCGTTTCGGACCCACCAAACCCCATATCACCGATGCATCGAAAAAGACTCGATCCCCTGGACATGTCCACGGACTATTGGTTGGAAGAAGTTCATCTTGACATATATTTTCGATTGAATCTAGCAACCATATTGCCACAACAAGGTTTATAGTTCCCGCAAAAATAGTTCCTATAAACTGTTTAACCAAAAAGTTTGTTAATATTTTCATCTAGAAATCGATATGATATTATAAAAAGAACATCAAAGTAATTAGCATACTTGAACCAAGAACATTGATCTAGGAGGAATCTTCATGTAATGTCCAAGCTTGAAGTCACTTAGGAAAGAAATGGCTTGTGTCATACTCAAGTAACCATAAACCTTGAAACATACATTCGCTATCGGTTTTCCTGGTAATATAACACCCATAATGTACTCGGTGATTATGTTCAGCCCTGGAGTCTGTATATAAAACAAATTGTGTTCAAATAATTCAAGTCTTTCAATAAGTGGTTGTATAGCTAAAGTGCATTATGTGCTTACTTGATTTGTTGTAGCAGTGATGATGCTTATTGGGAGGGTGAAGATGAAGGCAATGGCAGAAGCAAAGATAAGCCCCCACCATGGCATTTGAACTTGATCGTTTAAGACGGTGCAAAGAAAAAGAGAGATCGCGATTGTCACTAGTAGCAACAGATGGAACCACCAGTTAGGTATATCATTGTATCTTTTCATGAGCTTTGTGTGTATGTCTTCTTTATCCTTATACGAGGCTCGATATCGATCATAGATTTCTCTGCAATTTATGATTCCAGATGGAATTTAAGTTTATATGACCAACAACTGTTTGTCGTATAGTAAATCAATAAATATAGGCTAAATCTTACCTTCCATAGAAGAATCCAACATGGGTTAGAGTGGATGCAATAGTTGCAAATCCAAACCCATAAGTTAGAGCAAAGAACGTGCTTATATGAATCCGTCCTTGTTCCTCATACTTCATCATATCTATCTCAAATTTATCGTTCACAATCGCTGATATATTATACTTCATACCCTCGGTCGTAAACAAGTGTGATGAGAATATGGGGAATCTTCTACCACCGTACATGTCCACACCCCAATACGAAAATGGCATAACAACGTACATTATCAATACATACCCCAAAAACACATTAACAATGGCAAAGAACGGGCTGATTAGAGGGCTAAATAAGAACGATGCTGCAACGGACCAATCAAGTGTTATGGCTCCAAGCCCGAGACCCCTCATGCCTGATCCTAATTGTTGTGCCTTGACTGAACCGGAGAACGCCCAACAGACCCATGAGATGCTTGAGAGCGTTGAAAAGAAGTATCCTGGGACAATGTACCACGAGAAGCTACAAATGAGCGCAATTACAAAGAATTTTGCACGAGTCATACGTTGCTCATCTTTTTCATGCAACGCCCTGCAAAATAAATAATATGAATCAAAACTTTATAATTCATAT
This sequence comes from Silybum marianum, assembly GCA_036898165.1. Lineage (NCBI taxonomy): Eukaryota > Viridiplantae > Streptophyta > Magnoliopsida > Asterales > Asteraceae > Silybum > Silybum marianum. The sequence continues at coordinate 9,200,755 of CM072528.1, forward strand.
TTCTTGATCAACATCATATTTACTAGAGGTGTATATAGATTTTATATATCCATTGGGTCTTATATTAGGGGTTTTGGAGTAGCATTACTTCTCAATCCAATTTATTATGTCTTTTCGTAATTAAGATTGAGTTTTACTTATATATATATATATATATCTCTATTCTATATTCTATCAAACTCTTATTTTGTAGTTGCTTTTATTAAGATACAAATTCAGACAAGTGATTAAAAAACATTATAATTCTTGTTTTTTATTTTTACTAGAAACATAAATGGATTTTATATATATGTTTTAAGATGTAAACATGAATATAGCGGTTTTAGTAGAACATAGACTCATATTATTATTATTCAAAATTTCACATGTGACTAGCAATGTATATGAAAAAACGTACTAGGCAAATAATCTAATATACATCTTTTTTTAAAAGATAATAGAGGGTGTTTGGGATTGCTTATAAAAATAACATATTGACTTATACCGGTGTGGAACCGGTGAAAAACACTTTTGAGTATTTGGATGGAAAAAAGAAGAGTTATACCGATGGAGAATCGGTGAAAAGGAGTTTTCAATAGTTAAAAAACTTTTAACTTATCAAAACCAATCTATAACTTATAAAATCCAATATATCATTTTAACCCTAAATCTACGTTCTCCCTTTGTATCTAATAAATCTTTTAATTGTTGATTATCAATAAGAAAATAAAGTATCGGATGCATGACATAGACCTGGAGTTAGAATTTTGGGGTCAACTAGTCAACGGATTTAGCCATCATCTATGACTAAATCACATGGTTCCAATCAAAGGTTGGACTTTTTAGCAAAGAGTGGAAATTAACGATTGTTATATTGATGAAGTAAATATTTAAATGTCGTCTTAAAAATTAAAATCTAGATATACATACTTTAAATGTGCCTTTGTGTAGGGATGCTAAACCGTACAAAGTGTACCGTATCATACGATTTTAGAATTTTATTGTATAGTTACAGACTTACGGTTTACATTTTTATTAAACCGAATTTTACGAGGACATTTATAGTTTTAAGTTATTAAACACAACTTAAATCGTACTGTATTACATATACTATCAGTTTTTGATTTTTTTGTATCGTACCACCTTTTATACACTTTATTAGACCGTTAGACTTACTTGATTAATTTTATTTTGTTATTTGATGGTACTTAAGTTGAAAAAAATGTATAAACATGTCACTTTATTGTCAAATTTGTTATGAAATTAATTTTCATATGTTCTTGCATTATAGAACTTTTTAGTGTTTTTAGACTATATTAAATTATGCATTTCCGTTATATTGAAACTCTTGACTATATAAATTATGGGTATGCCATCGTCAAATTCTTTAACTATTAGATTAAAATGTGTTAATTATTGGATTTGTAACGTTTGAAGAATATTTGATACGATATGTGGTTTGGGAAATACTCAAACCATATATATAATAAGGTTTTGTTTTAAACCGCACCAAACCATATCGTAAACGTTATTTATCTTTTTGTGTATGTGAAAGTTGATATGTATAGACATATATAAGACAAATTTGAATGATGATTTATGTTATTTTTATTTGGAAACCTATTTTTAAAAGCTTATTTTAGAGAACACGTTATGTTTTTAATGTAATTAAAAATAATATTATATTTTTAATAGTAGAAAACATGAACTACAATTTTGTCAACAAAAAATTAGATATATATTTTAACTTTGAAAGAAAATACTAAATCTTCTTTTTTAAAATGTTTTGTTGTAAGCTCAAAAGTTTTTTTAGGAGTGGTTTTCAAAATAGCAACGAAAGAAAATCTGTTTCATTTTAATGTAATTTGTCTAATCTTTAAATCATTTTCAATCATTAATATTGCTTGTCAAATAAGTTTGACAAAATTTATGTGACTGTCTTTAAATATAAGAAATTCCACAGAAATGACAATTGCTATCAAATGATAGAATAGTTTTTAGAAAAATACAAATATATCAATTATTGATATTTTTTTGAAATTGTTATTATAAACAATATACTTTGATGGACTACCAAGATCGTTACCAAAATAAACTAGCAATCAACTTTAAAAACCCGTAACAGAAATAATTCAATTTTTAAAAATTGCAATAAAAACATCCAATTTAATTCACAAATTACAAGATCTTTTAATATCGTAACTACTTGTAATAATAAATTTCAAACTTTTACGTTATGTTCACCGAAATAAATTGAAATGAATTAAAAAAACATAAATGTTAAATTAATTAATTGATTTCTAAATTAAAGCATGAAGAAATTGGTTTACCGGAAAAGGGAGACCTGAACTAGGGTCCCCGGCCACCACATGTGTGCCGGCTCCACCACATATTTCCTCAGCAACCCCGCCCATCCGTATCCTAACACCTGCATGCCATGCCCAACCACCATCAAAATTCTACATCAATTCGTCAGAAAACTACCATCTCTATTCATATATCATACTGTTTTTGTTTTTATGAGAACCGTAAGATCACTTTTTTACATTTGAAATTTCATGGACAGACACTCAGGTAACCTACACAGTATCTTCCAGTGAAAGTTTTAAGTATAAAAATGTGATAGGTCTCATGAAAACAGATTGGTACCATCCTATTTTTATTAAGACCCGTAAAACCATATTTTTACACTTAACTTTATAGCAAAATAGTACGAATGTAAAAAAAGTATGAAGTTTTAGTGTCAAGGTTACCTTCACACTATTTTTCTTTGCTTTCAAGGTTTAAATGTAAAAAGTGGTTTCACTGGTATCACATTATCTCAAGTATGTATGTATGTATATATATATATAATATATAACACTTGCTATATAAACATTACCTGGGTAGTAATAATTAGCAACCAGCCGGCCAAAAAAGAAATGTTCCGGTGATAAAAAGCTTTAATGATGGTGACAATGCTGACGGCATAGGCTGATCCACTCCCAAACGCACTTCCAGCATTAGCAAATATTGAAATAAGCACATGCTCCTTCATGTTAAACGGACCAGGGTTTAAAGAAAACGATTTCGTTCCAAATCCCGGCAGCCGGAACTTGGTCTCCGGCAGAACTGCTGCCATGAAATGTCCAATGGGTAACGTAGCCACTATAACTGTAATTTGAGTGATCACCAGTGGTTCAGTTCGGTAAGAAAAAAACTGATTGATGAAAGATAGAAGGCCACATGAAATTAACCCCAAGAACCACATCCTGAAGGTCCACACCGGAAGACTTGGGTCGTCGGTGTTAGTTACAGTTAGCCGGACTTCTTCAATTGGTGAAACGTCATCACCATCACCGTCACCTTCACCTATGGTCGGAGGATACATTTTCCGGTCATCAATGGTGCCCATTGTTAGAAAGAATATGAATCGGGATAGAGCTATTAGTGTCACTAGTGGCTCATATATATATACATATATAATTAATTATTGGTCGTTTAATTATTTAATTGTCTTAAATGCATGTATTAGTTGACTTTTATGGCTTATAGACTTATATTCATGATTTTTAGGATAACTTAAGGATCAGGGGCGGAACACAATAGGGGGCTTAGAGGGGCCATGGCCCCTACGTTTTATCCCTTAAATACTAGATATTATAAATATTATCAATAAGTTGCGCTTAAATTAGGTGATAATGTGTATATGGCCCCTGTATATGTGGTCATAGGTTCTATTCTCCTGTCACAAAGTTTTTTTTATAGTGAATTGAGTTTATCAATGAAGATGTTTTGTTGAGTTCGGCACCCTTAATTAGAAGGCTTGTGTTCCGCCCCTACTTATGATCCATTTTTGATTTTTCACGAGTAAGATAATATTAACACTTCGCGTAGAAATGAATTCGATGATTATGATTTGTTGATCGAAGGCTTTTAGGTTTCGACTTTCGAGCGAAAGGTGTTTTTGGAAAATTTGGTCTATATAAAACATACTATAATCGAATATGTTTAACATAGTAATATGGATCAACATACTATTTTTTGACAAAGATGATTATACGAATATTCTTGATTGCGAGCTTTAACGGAAGTTAGGGGAGTGATGGATCGTAAAGATAGGAGCATGATAAAGAAAGTCGATCTGTATGTCGTCTTATCGATGTATTTATGATTGTTCTATAATCAATAAAAAGTTGCTATTTTTTTTATTTGAAGATTTAAGGAATGAACTTTCTATTATGTTAAAAACGTATTAATAACATCTCATTTATTTATAGGGGATTGCTATACATACCCTCTTCCACTCAGATACGTATAAGATGTATGTGATTGTGTAGATAGGGTATACAATATAGGATATGTGAGCGCGAGGCGGAGGTATACAATATCGGGTATGTGAGTGAGGAGGGGCCGGAGTGTAGATAGAATTCACCTTATTTATACTATCTTATAAAGCAATTAAATAAAAGTCTTGAAAACAGTTTATTAAACATTGGGTATATGTATTTTTTTGGGTATATGTATTAAAAGTTCCATTTTGAATTTGTGTAACTAACCGTAGATAAACATAATAAAATACAAGATAACCATCTCATTTTAAATATAAAAAATCTAAATATAATTAGAATAATCATTTTAGAGTTTAATTCCTATTTGGATTGGATTGGGTGGTTTTTTTATTTATTAACTTGGATATCCAACCCACTATACGAGTCGACTTATCTTAGAGCGACCATCTGCTTCGCGGGTAACTCAGAGTCACCGCATTTGAACCTCTGTGGCTACAATGAGATTTTTATCTATCCTTGGATTCAAACATAGGATCTCCAAACACTTTTGACCTTTAGAGCTCAAACTCAAACAAATTGGACATTACTCTTGTGGTTTTGGTTATTATCTTTGCGGTTGAAGAAAGTGGACTCGGCTTGTTTAGAGACGGTAGACGGTAGTTCTAACTTTTAACAGCTTTATGAGTTATTTGGTCTTTTCGAAATGTGACTTTTTTTGTCTTCCTAAATCTAAGAAAGTAGTGTTGTGGGATATTATTGTGACTCATTTGTTCTCTTGTGTTACAAATAAGAATAGTAACCTTAATATTAATTAGATGAGTTGATTACAAAATACTCTTCTTGTTATTTATTAAACATGTAATTTGTCTTTCGAACTTATTCTTTATTTATAAAATCGGGCCGTTAAAAAAAGTTGAACAAAGTAATGGGAAGAAAAATTAAAAGATCCGGAATCCGCGATAATATAAAATAAATCCACCAATCAGACAAGTGTTAACACATTCTACCTCATTTGTCTTCTTTTTCTTCCACTTAATAAAACCAACACTTGGGTGTTGTTTATTTAAATCTTTATCTCGATAAGAGTATGATATTTTGATTTATTTTATTGGATAAAATTTTAGTATATAATAATTTTATTCTATTAAAATGATAATTTATTTGGTATTTGCTAATCAGGTAAAAATCATCCGATTAAGATTCTAGGTTCTTGCAATTACTATTATCGAGTAAGATTCTCAATTTTTTCATGTTTATCTAATAAGATAACCAATCCGATAAACACTTATTAGATAAACATTTAATAAATGACCCCTAATATCTCTTCATTTTTTTGCATAAAAGTATTCATTTAAATTAGGTAAATAATATTAAATTAGGACTTAAAGGAAAACCAACCAAACAACTTCTTAGATGAATCCGAATATGGGCTTAATTAGACTAACACACGTATATTAGAACTTACTGAATTCTATTTAGGAAAAATAGATTTAAATCGAACCAACTTTCACCTTATAACAAGTTAACGAGACTCTTAAATAAATGCAAACTTTGTTTTTTTAAACCCTTAAATGATGATTTTTAAAAAGTTGTTTCTCAAAACTAAAAATCAAGATAAAGTTGGTTTCATTTTGATGCATTTGTTTCATTCTATTTGCCAGCCAACACTTATTTGACAAATCTTTCATAAGGAAATAGTACGTTATAGGTTATTACAATAATCATTATAAAAAATTACGATACATACTTTTTAGTCGTTTGTTCAAGTCTTCAAGAGACAATAAACATTAAGAGCAATTACAGAAGACTTTAAATAATTTGATTAGTTTTAAAAAAGTTTTTCTATTTGATTAGTTTTAAAAAAAGTGTTTGCACTGTTTTATAGGATACCTAAATTGTAATGATGACAGCTAAATCATTTAAACTGTATCGATTCTACGACTATCAAGGAGTTAAATCAAGATATCATGCGACATGATGGGTTGGGTTAGATTTGAAATCAAAACATTGTTCTAGGAACTCCTTTATTTGAAGAGGGACTCATTTGATTAGTTATCAAAGAAATGTAGCCAATAAAATTGATATTTTTTCATATAAATGTGTTCAAAGTACCGTAAACGGTAAATCTCACCCTTGTAAAGTCAATATTTAAGGATAAAAACAAGAAAATTAAATTGTATTTTTGTCATTAACAAGATTAGAAAACTTGATTTTAGGACGTTTTGATTAAATATTTTTAGAAACTTTCATATAAAAACATTAATACGAAGATCTACTCTTTTACTACAATTAGTTTACCCACCTTCATCTTTATCATTTATTAAAAATTGTCCCTTGCAGATTTCTTTTGTTCTATATACTTTATTTCTTATTCCTTTTAATTTATTTACTTTTCAAAAAAATAAAGATAGAATTAATTAATTAATTTATTCAACTTCGTTATAATTAACATCTAGATATTTTATTATTAATACAGACCCACAAACTGAATGCTGACATTTTGGAGCTTGGACCCATTATCGTGACCGTAGTAGACTAAATTGGATTTAACATTTATTTGTTATGTTATTATTGAGAAAAAAAATTAGGCTAGAATAATGACATGAATACGAAGTTTGATGTTTTTGACATGATATTCCAAAGAATTTTAGACCATCTACATTTTTATAATTTTTTTATACTTTTAATTGTATCACATCATCTTTTATAATTATTATCGTGTAATTTACTTACACTTTTAAAAGTGGTTTCACTAGAACATTTATTATATATAAATTAACATTTATTAATCACTTTATAAATTATTATATATATTTTAATTATCTTTTAACAAATACATGATATATAATTGTTTATTTTTATACAATCTTTTAATAAATACATGATATAATATAATATAACCATTTTATTTATTTAATAATTTATTATTTTAATTTAATATATGTACTTTATTAAACTATATTAAAATACAACCTTTATTCGGTCTCAATAATATTACATTCAATATGAATATTTTTCTTAATTATTCAGTCTGAATATGATACGTGTCGCGCTTTTATTTGTCCTCATGTTCACAACCAATTTTGAGTTCGCATTTGACCTTTCCATATATATATATATATATATATATATATATAGAGAGAGAGAGAGAGAGGAAGGTTCAAATGAGAACTTTACATTTTGAAAGAAACAAATGGACACTTTTGTATCATATATGATGTGGGTCCCACATAATATTAAATCATTTATGATTTAATATGATTTAATATTAAATCGTAAATGATTTAATATTATGTGGGACCCACATCATATATGGTCCACAATTTGTTCCTTTGTTCGTTTAAGGAGGGGTGGTTCTCATTTGATCTCTCCCCTATATATATATATATATAGCGGTAGGCCGGTAGCTTCCGCGCCAGCAAGATAGGACTCAGTCAAAGCGAGAAAAGCCCTTTCTATCTTCTTAGTCATAGTCAAGCAAGTTTTCGCCTGACATCCGTGCTAAGAAGAAGGGACTGCATCCCCAAGGTGTAGCATCAGTTCCAGACAACCAGTCAAGTTCAAGTAATTAATTCTGTCTTAGGAAGAAAGGCTCGAAAGCCTTAAACTATGATGTATACTTGCTCTCTCCCTGAAGTGGATGTGGAAAAGCGGGCGCTAATGCAAGAAAAGGAGGTGTTGTTATATATATATATATATATATAGGGGAGGGATCATACGAGAACCACCCCTTTTTAAAGGAATAAAGGAACACTTTATGGACCACATATGATGTGGGTTCCACATAATATTAAATCATTTATGATTTAATATTAAATCATATTAAATCAAAAATGATTTAATGTTATGTGGGACCCACATCATATGTGGTCCACAAGGTGTTCCTTTATTCCTTTAAATTTACAAAGTTCTCATTTGAACCTCTCTATCTATCTCTCTCTCTATATATATATATATGTGTGTGTGTGGAGGTTCAAACGAGAACACCTCCATTTTACGAGAACACGGGAACACCCTTATCACATGTGATAATACACGTGAGTGGACCCGGTGGTGTGCGGACGACGTGTCCTGCGACTTAGGTTGTGGCAAAGGTCGTCTACATCTATGATTTAGGATCACATGTGATGGTCTTGATGCATTATAGCATCACATCAAGAACACCCTTATCATATGTGATAATACATGTGAGTGGGCTTAATGATTTAAGAGCGACTTGGCTTACAACACCCGCAATTTCGGAACTCTTATTATGGTAAGTTCTTCATCTAAGAGTAATTAAGTTGATAATGTATGAGAAGTTTCATATAGAAATCATGTTGGAAAATTTGGGATTCGAATCGGGGTCGAAAAACGGCGAAAAAAGCGAGAAACGACCTCCGGCGACCTGGCATGCAACTAGGCCGCCTCCCAAGCCGCGGGACCCTTTGTTTGGGTGTTTTTAAGGGCACGAGCAACCTTTCCCATAGCCTAGTGATCGGAGATAACGACTCTTTTGAGATTAGTAACACCCGCCTGTAATCATGCCTTAGTCGAAGATTGAATATATCTTTTGTAGAGGTTTATATCGAATTGTTATTTGAGGAAATTTAAGTATTGATTTATAGGAAGTGGTTTGTATTTCAATTGATGCAATATTGAAAATTTTAATCTAGTCGCTCTTTCCAAAATTTGAGGGTGTTACAAGTTGGTATCAGAACATAAGTTTGAGAGATTTAGGTATTGACTTTAGATGCCTAGACTCAAACTAACATATTTCTAAGTGATCGGATGTGAGAGTTCACACTTAGACACTTTAAGATAGGATGTTTTGAGGTTAAAATGATGCACTAGAATCGAGAATCATGATGATGGTAACAAGGATCCGCATGTGAGGTAAATTTGTATTATCATTCACCCGGTGATAATATGACTTTACAGTTACGTGTGTGTGCTTGAGTCACATTGTCGTGATGATCGATGGGGTAGTGAATGAGTTCTCTCGAGATAACCGTTGAAATAATTGGTGTTTGTAGCATTGTCATTTTGGGTGACAACTAAGTACGACAAATGTGTAATTTCGATCGTTTTGAAGTCGGAGATAACGGTTAGTTATGAACCATAGGCTTGTTGAATCATTCTTATTCTGAAAGGGAATTTGTAAATCAATGGACTTAGTTATGGACAAGGTCTTAAGTATGAAGCTTTCCATTGTCGGCCTCGTGGTTAAAAGACTTGGCGAGCGTGGTTTTAAGACTTGGCGAGAATCAGAACTTAATGTCAATATACTAAAGAAAATTTATCTAATGGTATCACAATATAACAAAATCACGCATATATATACAAACATACATATAAAGATTTTAGCAATACGTAAATGATTTCATCTAGTTTTCCGATAGGATTCTTTATAACTTTCTTTTTTAAAATGTGAAGAGATCCGACAACAATTGATATATACAACAAAAACATAGAAACCCTCTAACCAAACTCTTTGTATATTTTAAATAGTATTTATCGTATTTCGTTCATCAATTTTATGTATACTACCAAACTGCTAACCCGCTAAACCCGCCCAACCCATCTCAAACCACAAGGGTTGGGTTGGGTTGGGTTGTACTTTTAAATGGGTTGGGTTGAGATTTTCAAAACCACCATAATTGGGTTGGGTTGAATTGTAAAAATATCAAAAACCACCCAACCCAAGCCAACCCGCATACACCCCTACTTCTAATAAGTATAATCTATTTTTTACACACACGATCTTGATTTGATTAAAATATGAACATTTATTAGTAAGTACAAAATAAATAAAATTTATAAACCATAATCGTCAAAAATATGAAAAAACTACCCCCAGAAATATTATATTTTTTGATATCTAAGAATGTTGTTTTATGAGATAAATTTAAAAAAAAAAACTATTTATTAAGTAATAGAGTGAATTGTGGATTTGGAGATTTGGTCAATGTGGTTTGATAGTTTTTTTTACCAAGATACTTGTATTATATTTATTGTAGAGTTGGTTCTTGCGGTGTTCAATTTGTTGTAGTCATGATCTTTTTGACTAACGCTTCCGTTAACTTCGTTAAATCAAGAGTCATTTTAGCTTATTTAGAGCAAATAAATATATTAATTTTTTCAAAAATTAATTATATTAAATAGGTTTTAATGTTTTAATGCAATTAAAACTTTAAATTAAACAAATTAAATCATATCTTATTTTATTTAGAACAAATAAAATAAGATATAGTTTTAAGATTGATTTGTTTAAAGTAAAAAAATAATTATGTTAAAGACGATTTAATGTTATTGCTCTTTTTCTATCATTGCAATAAGCAAGTTTATTGTCGATATTTTAACACCAAAATCCTTGACAACCACTAAAAATGAACTCCATATTATCATCCCAATATTAAAGTTTTCCGTTTTCATATTATTTCCATTCAAAAACTTAAAATCAACTATTTAAATTTTAACCAATTAAAAGATTCATAAATGCTCTCATGTTTGTAACTTCAAATTGAATAAATCCCTATATAATAGACAAAATAGACAAAATATACAAATTCAACCAGATTTTCATATCAAAATAGACAAAAATACTAAGACATTAAAATTAAATCGTATTTAATATAATTAATTTTTAATTTTTTTTAAAACAAATCAAATCTACAGTAATATTCTATTTTATTTATTTTGAATTTGTAATATCGCATTATATATATATATATATATATATATAGGGAGTGATCATTCGGGAACACCCCTCATTTAAATGAACACATTTAGAATCACATATGATGTGGGTCTCACATAATATAAAATCATATCTGATTCAATGGGCCCACCATTGAATCAGTCATGATTTTATATTGTATGAGATCCATATCATATGTGATCCTAAAGGTGTTCCTTTAAAGGTACAAAGTTCTCATTTGAACCTCCCTCTCTCTCTCTATATATATATATATGTATAAATATTGTTTTTACCTTTTTATAGAAAAAAGACAAATGAATAAACAAAAGACTAAAATGACCCTTGATTTAACGAAATTACTGAAAATATTAGTGAGACCATAGTCAATACAAATTGAATACCACAAGAACCAACTTCATAGTATAGTATAGGGATCCACGTAGAAAAAGTATCAAACCACTGGGGACCAAATCCATAATTCACTAAAAACTTTTGAATCTGGCGTTTGAAGTTTCCCGGAAACTGGTAGGATCTGTGATTGTGAATGCAGTTGATGCCTCCTGTCTTCCCAAATTGTTTTTTCGTCTTGCTTCCTCCGTCTGACGCCATTTTCATTAAATTTATTAATCTTTTCAAAAGACCAATACTTCTGTGCAAGTGGCTCTGAAAATTATTTAAAAGATTGGTTTACTTTCATCTTACAAGTTCATACAAAAAAGTCGTCGTCTTCAATGAGGTAAGTTTTTCTTTATGGGCTTCTCTTTAATTTACATTTCTTTTCCCTAATGTCTGGTGTTGAACTTGAATGCATACTTATATTGGGTTTAGTTCATATAGATTCAGTGCAAAAATATGTCAATTTTTTCACCAGGGATGAATCAATGTGGTAATCAATCTTGAAGTTGCTATTTTCTTGGCGGGTTTGATGAATGGATTTGGGTTATCAGTTTATTTATGTGTTTAAGAATTATTAATTTGTTGTGATTTTTAATCTGTTGATCCCCAAACAAGCAGCTGAGAAAGATCGCTGTGATTTTCAAATTCAAGGGATAACGCATTGCAGGCCAAGTGTTTGCGTTAATGCTTTCATTCATTAAGTTATGTTTTAAGCAAGATCTTTAAGGAATTTGCTTTAGAGATGGGTAGGGAGAATCTAAACCATGAGATGGACGAAGAGGAAATGGAGGCAGGATCATCCACAGGACTTCAGATGCGCCCCTTTCAGACTCGTTATCCTGGTCTAGTTAGACTAAAAGCATACAGATTTGATGGATTTGGGGATTACTGTGATAAAGAATGGGATTTAGCAGAGGGTAGTGGCAAAAAGTTCTGTTGGTATCACGTAGAACTTCCTAAAGGGAACCAAAAACTCTCTCAATTAGCAAAATACCTAATTGATGTTCTTTGTCCACCATTAAAGCTTCAAGGCATTCTTTCTTTAGTTAGCAATGGACCCTATTGTGCTCATGTTGATGGGGCACTTGTATTCAGAGTCAACTCACCTGGTCCAACCTCTAGTAAGTTTACCTTCAGATTGGCTGCTAGAATTACAGAGCATTCAGTGATCACTGTGTCATTAGGCCGGGTGCCCAGATTGGGTTTTTCGCCCGCGGGTCAGTCTCTTCTTACTGAAATTCCAAGTGTCGAGAGCCCGAGTCCTAAATTTGGTAGAGACGACACTATAGAAAGGGGTGGCATTGTGATCAAGGAACATGTTCTTGATTTCTTGTTGACCATGAATCATTCTGAGGAGGCTGACAATCCTGTTCCTAAATCTGTCTCAAATCTTGTTGTTCATGTTATCGATACGCATCTGGATCATCTTGAGGATGTTGTTACTAAACTTGAGATTGAGCTCGATTCTGTAGAAGTTGATTTGGATAAAGGTAAAAAAAACTTGTGTTTTCAATCCCAAATCTTGAATCATGGTTTGCATATTCATCTAGTCAAATCATCATATTTGATATTTATACTTATGTTTAATGATGAAATTTCCAAATTTCAGGTGGTTTTGCTTTGAAGAAACAATTGTTAGACGATAGAAAATTTCCCAAAATGCATCTAGATTTGCAACGCCTCCTGCAGGTAGTTCTTTCCACCTTCTTTGACTCCTTCCATCCTAGAAATGATTTCATATTTGGCTTTTGAACTTGTAACTTAAATATAAATGACAGTTCTTTTTCCATTGTTTATAGAAGAAGATAACTACATTTAACTGCAAAAAATATCATGATCCAAACAATTTAGCCGAAGAATAGTTACATAAATCTTAGCAATTAGGAACTTTTAGGGTTATAAGTTTTGTTGCTCTCACATATCAAACGTGCCCTTAAAGTGCTAGGCTTGACTTTCCAAGTAAATGAGGCTGGATAAGTTTTATATGTTTGTTTACCTCTTAACAGTTCCATTGAGAGGCAACCTCTGAATCGTTAAGAGATGAATCATGTTTGGCAAAAAGTAAGTCTGTCTCTTAATGGTTCCAAAATCCTCTGAATCATTTTGAATCCTGGACCTCCCTTAACCATTAAGAGCCCTAATTACATCCTGAATAATTACCAAACAATTATATTTCATTTTGCACTATATCATAAGAGCCTCTTAATCATTCTTCACCAAACCATTCAGCAACTACCAAACAACCAAGTCATTTTCTAGCGAATTTTTCATATTGTGGAGTCTCATTTCTTTTATAAACACAGTCGATTGCACACGGTGAACAAGTGTTCCCTCGAGTGAAAGAAAAATGTTCCACCAAAGATTGGTTCAGCAGTGAAGACATCAATTCGCTTGAAGAGTTAATTGGGCGACTCCGAAGACTAAAAGACAACGTTGGCTTCATAAGCAATCGAGTGACAGCCGTCCAAGCTGGTCTTGACAGCTGGCAGGCCGAGCAAATCAACAGAAAACTTTACTGTCTCTCTTTCCTCTCGATCATATTCCTTCCACTATCCATCATCACAGGAGGTTAGATTCTTTATCAAACTTACCTATTTAGCTTCCTTTTAGCATAAAAATCCTATCTTTTTGTTCAACATATTATACATTTCTAAATGGCACTTAGGCTATGTTTGGCAAAAATAAGCTAGCTTATTTTCAGTGTACATGTTTGGCAAACCATAAGCTAGCTTATAAGCTAGCTTATTGAAACACTACTTGGAGTAGCGTTTTGGGAGCTTATTATCATTTTTTCCAATTATAACCCTACCCTCATTAATATTAATTATTAATTTATTTATTTATTTTGAATATGCCCTTTTTGGTCATTTTACATTCTTATACGCTAGTTTTGCCAAACATGATTTTTTTCATCAGTTAGCTTATCAACCATCTGCTAGCTTATCAGCTAGTTTCTTGATTTCATATTTTGACATTGAAATTTTCTTGAATTATATATATATATATATTGACAGTGTTTGGGATGAACGTGGGAGGTGTCCCTTGGACTCAACAAAGAGATCCGAAGCTGAAAAATGGTTTCAGAAACGTTTTGCTGGTTTGTGTGATGACATTAGTTCTTGTGCTCTTATGTTTCCTGTTTCCATTCCTGTATAGCCGATTAACCGCATGGAGAAGACAAAGAGCTTTGAAAAAAAGCTGGTCTATTAACCATAGATCTTTCCTCAAAAGAACCATTGGAGGTGGGGAAAGGGGAGGGTATCTTCGGCTTTGAGGCCAATTAAAGATCGTTCGGCCTGTAAACGTTACTGTTTTTGTTAAGATTTCTTTTTTCATTTTACCTTCCATAGCTTCAATTCAGTTGATAAACATAATATTTGTGGAACTTTTCTTGCTATTTTTTATTGAATTTTGTTCAAAAGTTTCTTCATTGATCCTTATATTTTGCATTTCACCTTTTTTTTTGGCTAATTTTGATGACATGTCTTTGTGTAATTGTGGGACAGGGATAAGCAGGGAATTTTGGGACGACAAATTTTTATTCTGTAATGGACGACATTTAAATAGTAACACTTTAAAGATGGTACACATACACACTTCTTTCATCAAACCCTTGTTTTATCATTTTTTTTCCTAGGCAAAAGTGAAATGTATTTGATACAATCTTTAAAAAAATCTAATTTTGACAAGTTCCATTGTTAAAATATATCTTTCAACTGTTGTGGTTGCAATGGGCAGAGCCAAAGCTAAAAAAATGAACCATAATTAATTACAGTGATGTAGAAAATGAATCACGACTATTATAATCTATTCATAACTATTTAAAACTATATAAAACTAATTTACAAGTAACTTCTATTTACCCTTTCTTTTAAATCTAAAAGATTTAAATATAATTAATTTTAAATCAAAATAACCAAAAACAAGTACTATTTTTCAAAATTTTGATAACGAGTGTAATCACATTTATATAATTACAATATTATGAAACATTTATCTTGGTTTTTAAAATATCTTAAAATTCAGGATTACAATTTAGTACCATATACGTGCAACTTCTTAACGTTATACGTTTGAACTTCATAAAACTAACTAACAATACTTTCTAATACAAGACAAATGTTGAAACCTACTAATACGGCATACGACTCTATAAAACTGATAACCAACTGAAACCTATCTCCCTCCCTCAAAATCACACAAAACTATATAATAAAATCGAGAACGACAAATGAAATAAAACATGAATCAAGATTGGGATTCAAGTTCTCAGCTTCAAAATTGAGATGCACTGTACAAACGACTATATAGGGGAAGGTTTGTTTGTGATTTTAGTGTCGGCATGCCATTTAGTTTGATTCGACACTTGTATAAGTGAAGTTGAACCCCACAAAATACTTAGTGGCATTATAATTAGTTGACTGTTTTTAGATATGATCTTTGTCGCGTCATCGTTATCTTCGGTTTGAGCCTCATTTGGGTCATATTCAGCAATTTATTTTTGGGTGTTGTTATATACACCTTTTTATTTCAGAATAAATGTCAAATCATGCATTGAAAATATAACAAGTAAGTTTATATTGATGTATATGACGAGAAAATTAATATGTAGAGATGCATTTAACAATATATAAGAGTACATTTAGTCCATACTCTTTTCAACCTTTCTACTACTTCAAATGTGTGGGCTTTTCTTTTGATAGATGATTTGGAGTTCTCAAACTACCACATGTAACAAGTCGTCCCATATTAATAGAAAATGAGATTTGTAAGCTTTTTATAAAGCTCAAGTAGTAAGCTACTAATAATTTTTCATCATAATTTTAAGTTGGATTTGAAGTTATTAAATCAATACACCTTTCCAAAGAAATATAGGGTCTAACATAGACAAATACAAAATGAAGTGCAAATTTGGACAAGTCTATCTAGACAAACACATGCATTTCATTTCACTAAGAACAAAACAAATCTTATTCATTAAAATTAGAGTAATATTTTAATCAAAATTTATGTTCATTTCATCTTGTATATAAGAGTAGGTTGTAGTGAGAATAAGGCTGTGTTCTCGAGTTCTTTTTAGAAAAAAAAAAGAAGGGAAAAGAAAAGAAAATAGAGGGAAAAGAAAAAAAAATTGTGTTCTCGAGTTTTTTTAAGAAAGGAAGAGAAAGAAAAGGGAAGAAAAATCATGATAATTTTTCTCCCAAAACTTTCCTCCCAAATGTGGGAGGAAAGGGAAGGAAAGAATTTTTTTTTTTATAATAATTAGAAATATTTATAAAATTACACATTACCCATCAATTATATTCTTCTATAAAATAAATAAGAATATATTTGTAAAAATGACATCTTTTATTTCCTTTCTATCCCACTCAAGAACATGGAAATTTATTTTCTTTCCTTCTCTTTCCTTCCCATCCTTTCAATATCAAGAATACAAATAAAAAAATTACTTTCTTTTCCCTCCCTTTTTTTTCCTTCCTTCAAAAACTCGAGAACAGAGCGTAAGAGTCCATTTAGTTTGTAGAAATAGAATGGAATGAAATTGGGGGTTTTGGATTTTAAATCCATTCCAATCTTGTGTTTGGTATACAGAATTATCTGGATTTGAAATCTTAGAGGGCGTTTGGTTTCGCAAAATGTTTTTGGATGGAATGGAATCTGTCAAAGAAATTTGCCTTTGAAGGAATTGAAATGGAATGTTATCAGGTTTACCACATGTTTGGTTGACATACATTAGAATGAAATCTGTTAAAGGAATTGGAATTTGTCTGTTTGGTTCGCATAATGTAGCTTTGGAATTGGAATGAAATATTGGTAAATGACCAAAATACCCTTTTTAAATATTTTGAAACCGAAATCCAACAACTATGGTTCATATTGATGGTGGTCGGTAGTGTTTGGCGGTGGTCGATGGTGGTTTAGATTGGCGATGGTTCCGATAAGCGGTGGTTGGTGGTGGTTCAAATCAGTGGTGGTTGGTGGTGGTCGACGGTGTTTCAGATCGTCGTTTATTGGTGGTGGTTTAGATTGGCGGTGGTCGATGGTGGTTCAGATCGGCGGTGGTCGGTGGTGGTTCAGATCGGCGGTGGCTGGGGGTGGTTTAGTGTAACATCCCCCGTCCGCGTGGTCTGGACGGGCGGTGTCACTAACGGGACTTAAGTAACGACACAAACAACACAGAGCTGCTAATAAGTCCAAACATAGATTATAACTGTGTAGAAAAATTTTAGTGCAAAAGATTACATTTCGAAAAGTATTTATAAACTTATAATATCATCATCTAAAAGCGAGTCTGTAATATCCAAAAGAGCACTCTCGATCTCAAGCCCCGCCCCATCAATCACTTGGAACCTGCCGTGTCAGAAAACAAAAACACGGCTGAGCAACAGGCTCAGTGAACGGATTATAATATAAATCGAAAATAACAATTTTAATATTGATGGCAAAACGGAAAACTTATAATTCAATAAATATAAGTTCACAGAAAATCAAGACAAGTCGCAATTCAATTCAAATCACAAGGTAAACAAGTTTGATGACTCGTGTTCAAATATTCGGTTCATAATTCTTGTTTCAAAAACATAATATAAATAACTTTCGTCAATTCCTGTTGTGTTCGTGGGGTGGCCAAACCACACGAACTATTGGGCCGGCGTGCGGGCACACACCCGAGTCCCCCGTGAATTTAACCACGGTCACATGGTGGGTAAGTCCTAGGATCGATCCATCCGCCCTGGAACCAATAAAATCGGTCTAGTCCACAAGGTGGGTTCACGTAAGCCACTATTGGGCTTAACCCTGTGGACCGAGTTCACCTGCAGGACGCCATGACTACAAAGCCGCCATAGAAGGCATCCCAACTAATGTGCCCATCAATTGGGTAATACTGAAAATCAATAAAAGTAAACATATGCCACTACCCGGATGGCTTTCATCAAAAGTCAAGTTTCAATATATTTCATAAAATTCACAAGTATATCAAATATGAGAATCAAAGATTAAACTCAAGTTTTATAAACAAAGGTGCAACGGTTTATATATAAATATACGTATTTTGTTGACCACTTTTTAGTGATCAATCACAAGGCGGTGAACCACCGTTACGAAGGGTCAACTAGGACAACTAGTTTTCCCGAGAGTAAAAAAAAAGTGAAATCCGTACCTTAGTCGAAGATTAGAAGCAACGCACGATTAGACGAGATTCACGGTAAGGTTCGATTCAAGTGCGTGCCTAACGAATATACAAGTTGATTACTATATAAACGATATAAGGATATATCCTAATTATACGAATAAGGTACTTAAGTCCTACAAATTTATAAACAACTTAAACCTCAAACGGAACAGCGGATAGGCATTAAGAACACTTGCGTATATGCAATTTCGTTCTGACAGTTTCGATACCTCTTTTTCGTGAGCATTTTTATCTCACTTAGAGGCCAACACAGATAATACTATCTAAACGAAAGTTGTAGTGTATAATCTTATGAATCTACCAGATTTGGAATCACGTCATTTGGATCATCCATCAGCTCTATACGGATGCCGGAAAACTGCCAAACAACCTCGTATAAGCTGCCAACAGCCCTAAAATGGCACTGTTTTGAGCCACTTAGGTCCAGAACTGGGTCTCGGACCCTTCATGAGAGTTGTAGTATACATTAAGCTCTTGCTATCTGCAAAATATGAGCTTAATCCGACATTCCGTTCATGAGTTATGCGCAGTCAAAGTATGGACCTGCACTAGTCGGTAAGTCCGATTTTTTTAACCGTTTTACCGACTAACTTTTATAATCTCAACTTCACGAAATATTACCCTTAACGGCTCTAAAACATAATTAACATACTAAACACCACAATATGGCTTAATGGTCGTTAAGGTAAGATTAATCATGCAAACCTATTCCTTTCGGCATTTAACCGAACATTTGGGGTGCGGTTAAACACATACCCAAAATCAACCCATTTTGAAACTATAATCTATCCCTTTAATTTCTATAACAATATAAGCCAATCCTAACGTTCTAAACATTCAAGATAACTTAATTTTTGTAATAACAATCCATAAACATAAACATACACCCGATTATAAACCGGTACCGATAATCCTAACGAAACAAACTTAACGAAAACGAAAGAAATTTATACCGTTACGAAGGGTTCGACGAGTGGATTCCGAATATATAATCCTTACTTCGGTTCCTCGGATGAATCGATAGAAAATCTAGAAAGAAGTAGAGAATTAGAGAGAGAAAAATGAGATGGAGTTTGAGGCGGTGGCAAGAAGAAGAAAAAAAAAATGATTTTAAAAAAAAATACTCTTTACGTCAATATATATATATATATATATATATATATATAATATAATTATTAAGAGTTTGAAACTTTGGCGGTTTTAACCCCTTAACAATTATATAACGATATAAAAGACATCGAATAATTCGGATGCTAAAGAGTGAGTTTTTTAAAAACTCGGGTCCTACATTTAGATCGGTGGTAGTTTAGATCGACGGTGGTTTAGATTGGTGATGGTTGGTGGTGGTTCAAATTGGTGGTGGTCGGAAATGGTTCAAATCAGTGGTCGACGGTGGTGGTCGACTGTCCTTAACGGTGGTTCAGATCGGTGGTGGTCAGTGGCGGTTGTCGATGGTCGTCAGAGGTGGTTCAGACCGGTGGTGGTCAGCTTCGGTCGTCAATGGTGGTTCAGATCGGAGGTGGTTGGCAGCTGTGGTCGATGGGGGTCAGCATTGGTTTTATACCAGCGGTGGTCGACGTCCGTCGACAATGGTTCAGACCAGCGGTGATCGACGTTCGTCGACGGTGGTTCATACCGGTGATGGTTCAGATCAAGTAGGGAAATTATGTATAATTTTGTCTTTTTGATAATATGGGATGGAATGAAATTGAATTCATTCTCAATTCTTAAGGAATGTCCAAATTCATGGATGGTGGAATGTGTGGAATTCAATTCCATTCCATAGGTAAACCAAACGACTGAATGGAATTTGGTCAATAGAATTGATCATTCCAATTCCAACGGAATCTTGCGAACCAAACGTTCCCTTAGGATTATGTTGAAATCCCTCAACTATAGGATTTTGAAATCCCTGGAATTTCATAGGGTTTTGTAAAATTTGTGTATAATAATGTTTTTAATTATGTTAAAAACATTTATCTAATAGTTTATTAATAAAAGGGTAATTTAATTATTTTTATATCTATTTATAATTTATTTTTATAAATTATTTTAATGAAATGGAATTCCATATTCCAATCCAAATCCATGAAGCCAAACACATATTCCAAATGCTTCCAAATCCAAATCTCTCCGATTCCAAATCCTTCCATGAAATCCAAATCTTCAAAAAATAATCTTGCATACCAAACGGACCCTAAGGAAACGCTTGATTCATAGAATTAAATTTGATGAAATTTAAATCTATCAAAAAAATTTGACTTTCAAGAAATTGAAAATGAAATTTACGATACCTTTGCTTGATAGGAATTAGTTTGAAAAATCTGGTAAAAGAATAAAAGTTATGATGAAAATGTAATAACAAAACTGAATATAGTTTCATCTATCTTCAACTATTTTATTTATCTAATTTTATTATGATGATCAAAACTTTAACAAATCAATATATATATATATATATATAAAGGAAGATAGAGGAAAAAGAATCAAGGAGAACTCATTATATGTATTTATCTTTTTTTTGTAGGAGTTTTGATTTATTTTTTATTTGTAATGACTCATTAAATGTGGAACCTTTCATTTTCTAATTTTTTTTATTTACATAACTACCAATAATAATTAAAAAAAATTAATATATATTTTTAATATTTTATTTAGACAACAAATAACATAATTTGATATTTTTATTTTTATTTTAACACATAATAATTTTAAGGTAACGATTTTTTTAATATATATTTTTAATTACTTATTTAGACAACAATGAACATAATTTGATACTTTTATTTTAATTTTAACATATAATAGTTTTAAAGTAACAATGCTTATAAATCATTATTTTTAGTAAAATTTATTTTAACTTTTTTGTTTTATTAGTAAGCTAACAATCCTTATAAATCAATACTTTTAATTAAAAAAAGTTTCTTTACTTACATCTTTAGTTTAATTTTAATCTTTAATCATTTTTATTTTGTATTTTTATTTTTTTTATAAAGTAACAATCATTATAAATCAAAACTTTTATTAGATGAGTCTATTTATTTAATTTTTAATTAATTTATCTCTTTTTAGTAATATGAGAATGATTATAAATCAAAAAAGTTTAATTGATAATGATTTTATAATTTAGTTCAATTTATAAAATTAAAGAATCAAATTATAGTTGAATCAATAAATGTGGAATAAATAATCTCATTGTTAATGAAATATTATTTAGTGAATGTCACATTATGTATTTGTTATTTTTTGATAATTAAAGTCTCTAATCAAATCAAAAAACCTTTCATTAGAATGTTACATTATGTATTTGTTATTTTTTGATAATTAAAGTCTCTAATCAAATCAAAAAACCTTTCATCTTTTCTAATAATGAATCATCAATGTATATATAAATGAAAAATTATTACTATTAAATATCAATAGATATATGTGTATATATATATAGGACACAAGATTACATGATGACATCTAATGGTTGTTTGGTTCATGGGTTTTCTTTTAGTGCAATTACACTTGAATAACAATGACAATTGTGAGGTATGTTTTTTCATTAATTTTCTTTTTCCGATTTTCTTATTTTTCGTGTAAATTCCTTTAGTTAAGTTATGATTTTTCGAACCATATAGACGGTTTGTATGTAGCAACTAACATTTTTAACCACGTTCGTTGAATTATTTCAATCTAACGATTTGAATGAGTTATTCGGTTCTTTTATTTTCATAGTTTTTATTTGATCTTAACCTATATAATATATATACACACACACGTATTAAAGAAGAACAAAAGGTTTTGAGTGTGATTTGTGGTTGAGTCTTAGTATCCATATCGGTGAAAAGTTAAAATATTAGAATAAAAGGGTGTGTTTAAATATGTGGATTGGATGATGTGGAATAATAAGTATTAAGTAATCTTAAACATTAAAATGTGATATTGGTTTTGGTTATCCCACATTAGTAAGAAGATGTTAAATTGAAAGAAAGACGTGAGCATACATCGATAAGAGAAAATAATGCATTTTTGACAGCCTTATGGTAAAAATTACTATGATAGTTTAGAGCATATGTAGTGGGAGGTTATCAAACTTCTATAAATTCGTTCTTAAATTTATTAACCGCCGGAAGTGGGAGAGTTTTTGCCACCTAAAATGAATTGGTTTTTCGCCAATTCCTTCTCGCCAATTCCTTCTCAAACAATGGTGAGACCTAGTAACAAATAAGTAATAAAATATTACAGTTTAACCATTTTTACTTTATCAAACCGATAAATTTTTTTAGTTTAAATTAAACGATAAAATTATCTCTACAATCACCATTCTTTTTAAAAAGTATATAAAAATACATTTTATTTAAAGTTCAACAATTATTCTTAATAAGTCGATTATCTTCATCTAAATTTTTTATTTTATCAAAAAATATTATAGCTATTAAAATTTTAATTTTCTTAATTCATTGTAAATTTTAATTTTCGCAATTTATTAAAATAAATAATTTTTATTGTATAAATTTAGTCCGGTCTATGATTAAAGAATGAAATTGAAATGTTTATAAAATGTGTAAGAACGAGAAAGAAAATTGATATGGCAGAGTCATGGACCCCTCAAAAGGTTAATGATTGTGGATGCTTATAAGATGATTGATACATTTGTGAAAAATTATACGGTTGATATTAATCCTATATTTTTAGAAAATAATTACTATAATAGTTTGATATCTTGATTTTTTAATGCGACCCGGCTTGACCAACTAATTTGCATTATATTATTTTCAATAATAGTAATATGATTGTGGGACATATTATCTGAGTTTTAAATAATATAATACAAACCTATTATTGATATATCACAAATTCATCGTAATAATAAACGCTTAAGAATATATGCAAATTAACAAGTTATGAAAATATGTTCATTTTTCACATTGTATTTCATTAATAGTTAACTGAGAAATTACTATTCATTTTAACTCGATTTAATATTCCAATAGAAAAATTATCGTTATACCGTACAACGTGCGGGCCTAACACTAGTTAATACATAAAATTGATTAAATATATATTTATATATATAAAATGTCAAAACTCATAACATTGACTAGAAATGAAAATAAGTGTGAAATTGAAGATAGTACATTAAAAATAATTTACAAAATTAAATCAAAATGTCAACTAGTCAAAGGTCTCAAAAGTATTCACAATATTCTCACCATATTACTATAACATATATTTGACCTAAAAAATATTAGAAACAATTGCAAAATGAATAATGAAGCGGACGAGCACACAGATTTCACATCTATAGGCAAGCAGTAAAACAACAAATTTCCACTCAACTACCGACATAACAGGAGTAAAGTTAAAGCTTTCTAAAATAGCATCCAAATCATATATAAATTTTTAGGAGTGATAAGTACAAATAATTATAAGACTATTTCTTTTCAATTTGATCCTTCCTATCTCCCCCAAAAGTATTAATTAAACTTACTTATGGCTAAACAAGTTTTCAAAAAACACAATGATTAAATCCAGATCAAAAACAATTTTTCCATGAATAACATACAACAATTGTTCTGGATCTAACCATTTCAATTTGAAAAAAGTCTTACCTTATTTTCAGAATATGAGGTCCACATGACGTACGTAATGGGGAAAATCTCATAGAATCTGGAAGGATCGTACATACAGATATTACCAAGTTCATATGAAATCCTTCATATTCGCAGGAACAACTTTAGTACCTCCACTCTCTTGATTTAATGTCACCCCAGCTGCAGCGGCAGCCATTGCTTGATACTGTTGTGCAGTTGGTTGCAATTGCGGTTGTGATTGTTGAAGTTGTTGCAGTTGTTGAAGTTGTTGTGGTGGTTGTTGTTGTGGTTGTGCAGCCGTACCCTGGGTGGTGTAGTAAATCTGCCTTCCGGTTCCGTTCTCATACGCTACCTGAGCATACCCCGGAGCCGGATCTGTCACAGGTGTGGTTGATTGGACCATCCGATAGCCTTCCGTATATGTCGCCACTTTTTGTGGTAGATATTGTTGCTGTGACGAAAGTGTGGTTTGTTGAGTCGCCACCGGTTGTGCAGGTGGCATAACGTTATAAACTGGTTGATCTCGGTAAACCTCGGTTGGCGTTGGCATCCTCTGGACGTAGTATCCCTGGCCGTGATTGACAGGAGCGGTAGCTGGTCTTGCCATGGGCGCGTGATACATACTCGCGTGAGCTGGAATCATGTAAACGGGTTGTTGATCCGATGATATTGTTGAAGTTGTAAATCCGCCGGAAATTTGGTATCCGGTTGCAGGAGCGGATACAGTTCCCGGCAATGTTGTCGGAGCTACTTTTTCGGTCATTTTCGGGACATAGTAGTCGGCTGTGTAACCGGCGGCGAGATTATCATCACTTGGTTTCCTGTAGAGAACCGGTTGCTGTTGCTCTTCTCCAATTCGTAACCTCTGTAGGTCCTGGATGTGTTTCTGGATCCGCTCGGCTTCGATTCCACGCTCATCGACAACAGCAATTTCAGGCTCATGTGGATGAATATGCGGATCTGCGATATGATGATCTCGAGTTTTTGACGCCAATCCAGATGGCTGCAACGGCATTCCTTTGTCCAAACCAAAAAAGCGATCCATGTTACCATGCGGCGATGGTGCTGACGGTGGCGTGTTAGGCTGAACATGACCAGAATTCAAGGCATCCATAAACCGTTCCCTCTCCGATCTCCCCTCAGTCGAACCGAAACTATGAACCGGAGTCAATGCCGGACTTTGACCACTAACAGGAAAGAGAAACAACCTCAATCTCGCCGGAGTAGGCGAAGCTCGATTCAACCGATCATACTCGTGCATCATGTGTTCCAGATCATCATCATTGGTAACGGAAATCAACGCGTCTAGATCTTCACCTGGCAACTGGTACTTGAAACAAACTTCTCCATCACATAACGCCGTTAATTTCGCGTTTACAGAAGCAAACTTCACAAATCGATCAACAGCTAAGATCTTAGTCTCTCCACCGACATAAGACAACTGGTTGTCATGAGGCCTAGGATGGATCTTACCTCCATAACTGCACATAAACTTCACCTTATAGTTGTTGTTCCCACTGTTATTCGTCCCCGTCGACTGATCCTCCCCCCACGGCTGCGGGTTCTCAAAGTCCACGTCACGCGACCTCGGCGACGACTCGCCGGACTCCGCATAGGAGGTGTAGGAGTAGTTCTCCATAGGCGCACGTTAGCAAAGAGAGGAGGTTTTGCTATCGGTTTGAAGGTTGAATATTTGTTTAGTCCATTCGGTAGGAATCAGATGAATATAGAAAGTGGGTTTTTATCCTACTCTTTTCGTGGCTGTGGAAATATTAAAATGACAAGTGGTTGCATTGAAGTCCGTGTTACAGTTATCAGTCTGTACACCGAAAACGGTGACGTGGCGTGTGGGTGATATTAAAGTCATTTACGGTGTTGGTGACAGTAGCATGGCTTCGAAGGATAGCTGGAATTGGCGGGGTCCAGTGGGGATAGGTACCATTTCCCCCTGCAAACTGCCAACTTTATTATTGCCAGGTGGATTGCTTCAAATGAATAAATTAATTAAAAGAAAACGATAATATTTAAAAAGACAAATTATTGATCAAAAGTAATTAACTAAAAAACAAATTTTATTGATGGTTATCCGTTATCGTACGGGGAGAGGGCAATTCTGCGATACATATATCATCGTAGTCTCTATCCTAGTGGTACCAGGGTTTTTACAACATCTTTAAGGTTTCGGATTCGAGTCTTGGGAGTGGTGGTTTTCTTAAAAATGGTGGAAAAGTGGGGGTTTATCTCCTAAGGCGACAGTTCGGGTCCCGCATACTGCCCATATGGATGTCACTGTTGGTTCGAATCACTAACTACTAACTTTTCGTTCCAAAAAATATATTAGATTAAAAAATAAATTAGTTCTAGCAATAAAAGAGAAAATAGAGATAATGAAATACAAGAAGATAGCTATAAGAGATATTGGTTTTAATCTAGTTTTAGTGTATTTATCTTTATCTATATCGTTATATTTTATAACACCTCAATTTTATTATATTTCTAGAGTAAATTACGGATTTGGTCCCTGAGGTTTTCAAAATGTTTTGGATTTAGTCCCTACAATTTGTTTATTACTTCCTTCGTCTCAATTTAAGTGTCCACAATTGAAATCGCACACAGTTTTAGACATTCATAATAATTACACTTTTTGGTAAACCAAATGACATATTTACCCTAATTAATTAGGGGTAAATTTGAGAATTTAGTTATTTACTTTTGAAAGTGGACACTTATTTTGGGACAGATATAAATAGAAATGTGGACACTTAAATTGGAACGGAGGGAGTACAAGATAGCCTCCAGAGTTTCTATTTTCGTAATGTTTTGGTCCCTATCACTAACGGCTGTTAACTCCCATCCGTTAAAAAAGGAGCATTTTTTGGCAATTCATTTTTTGGTCTTTTCTTATTTAAATAAATAAAAAATCCGATCATCTTCTCTGGTCATACCCATTTTTCCGACCAAACCATTTTTTGCGATCAAACCACTCGACCAAACCCTTTTTCCGGTCATCTTCTCCAACCAAACCTTTTCTCCAGCCAAATCCATTCTCCAACCATCACACACATACACCATAAATAAGAAGCAAATCTAAAATTTAAAATCAAAATCAAACCTAAATCAAAACCTTAAAATCAAAATCAAAATCAAACCCAAATCTCAACTTTAATCACCAAAACTGAAAATCAATTACCAAAACCCCATTTTAAACAAACATAACCACATTGAGATTCCTCACTTGGTTCTAAAATTTCATTTTGTTCATCAAATCTGTAATTCCTCATTAAAATGGAACAAATTTGGGTTTCTAGGTTAAAAATCTATTCATCAAACACACTGTCTTCAAAGGCATGGTGGTTCACTGAGAAGGGAAGATGAATGGGGTGCCAGCAGCTATGGGGTTGAGGGGTGGAGGCCGGAGTTGAGGGAGGAGGAAGATGGGTTGCCGACGACTACGGGTTTCAGGGGTGGAGGCCAGAGTTGAGGCTGGAGCTAGGGGAGGAAGAACCTGTCGGCGGTGAGGGAGGAGGTGGATGCCGATGATGAGGGACAAGGTAGGTGCCGGCGGTAACGGATGAGAAAAATGTCGGCGGTGAAGGGGGTTTATATACACACACATATATATATAGATGAATTATAAATATAACACTTTTTATATTATGTTATATAATCTATAAGTTCTATTATTTTTTTAAAGAAAAAGGGAAAACACAAAAGGAATAAAAAGACCAAAATGCCTCTCATTTAACGGATGGGAGTTAACAGTCGTTAGTGATCGGGACCAAAACGTTACGAAAATAGAAACTTTGGGGGCTATCTTGTAATAAACAAATTGTAGGGACTAAATCCAAAACATTTTGAAAACCTCAGGGACCAAATCCGTAATTTACTCTATTTTTTAATTAAAAATAGTAGAGAATTTTTTAGTTTTAGAGTAAATTACATATTTGGTCCTTATGGTTTTATCAAAATTTTGGATTGGGTCTCTCAAACGAATTAATTACAAGTATCATAACTGTGATTTTATTTTTGTTTAGAATTGGGTCCCTTGCACTAACTTTGCTAACTTAGTTCCATAAAGTCAGGGCCTATTTCGTCATTTTTACGTTTCCATTTTCAATCTTTTTTAAATTATATTATATATTAATATATAAAACCACATTACGACACCAACACCGCTCCCAACGATGAATTATCCTCCCCTCACACAACATTACCCTCTTTTGCAGCTACCTTAACTTTCCAACCTTGCTCCCAATGGATCTTTCACTCCCCCCCCTCCCCCTCCCCCACCCCCACATAAACATCAAAAATAATTATTTCCCCAAATTCTAAGGTTCATGTTAACTACAAACAAAAATGAAGCAATAGAGTGAATCAAGTGCGTAGCTCCATTGTTGCCAATGATTTTCTCATTAATTTCGACATGATGATCTTAGTCATGGTTGGCTGTTTATTTTCTCAGTTGCTTCTACATCTATTATTAACATATTTGAGCTTCACGATTTTCCTGAATTTCAAGATATGCAAGTCTTTCAATTATTTCTCTAATAGTGGGAAAAGTTCACATTTTTATGCTCTAGTATGATTCATATAAGGATGTATGAATCTCTACTCCATCCATCCATCTATCTTATCTGGTTCTACATCAGAGTATCTAATATCTATCTATGGTTTATTGTTTATCGGCAGTTGCATCCACTGAAACTAGTAGATTATGGTGTTTGGAAACATATTGATGTTGTAAAGCTTTCGGTTCATTGCATAGGGTACCATATTTATTTCAGGAGTTGAGTTCAAGTGCCGATTTACACCCCCAATTCACAATAAGAGACTATGCTCATTGTAGGAAGAGGGGGGTTGTGCTCATCGATGGTAGAAGTGAGGGACGGTTCAAAACTGATCTATCGATTTACAGAGGGATTGGGGTTGTATTCAACACTGAAACTGTAAAGTTTCTGGTTGTAGATGTGTTGGATTTATTTCAAGGACTGAGTTCAAGTATGGTTTACAACTCCGATTCACGATAAGGACTGTGTTTATCGAAGGAACCGGGGGGGGGGGGTATGTGGCAAAGTTGATTCAAGTTTCGATTCCATACTTTTTTTACGGATAAAGAGAAGTGGTGATACCATTATATAATTATTTTATAATATAGTAAAGATAACACATAATTTTGGTTAATTTTTTGAATCTAATAAATTATAAGAGCAAACTACAAATTTGCTCCCGTGGTTTATTGTTTATAAAAATTTTGGTCCCTACAGTTTAAAAATTATAGTTTCACCACTACAGTATGCAAAAACGATCGGATTCGATCCCTGGCTCTAACAATCGTTAGAAGAATTCGTTAAATGAGGAGTATTTTGGTCTTTTTTAACTTCTATTTCATTTTCATTAGAGGGACTAAAAATGAAATTCTCTCCATTACAATATGAGTATATGACCCACTTCATTCACCACCATCTCCACCCCCACCTTACCTAAAACCCTGCACTCCCGTCGTAGGGAAATCACCCAACAAACGGAAGAACGCCACCGCTACTGCTTCTCCGACAAACATACGCCCTAACAGAGGTCCACCCTCGATTCCCACTGCCGAAAATCACCCAACAAATAGAAGAATATCATCGTTGCTGGTTCTCCGTCAAATAAACGCCCTAACAGAGGTCCACCCTCGACTCCCACTGCCGAAAATCACCCAACAAATGGAAGAATATCATCGCTGCTGGTTCTCCGTCAAATAAACGCCCTAATAGAGGTCCACCCTCCACTACCACCACCACTGACGTTGAAGATACCGCCACCAGCAAGTGGAAGGAGATCGGACAAGATGTTGATCTTGACGACATTGAAGTTTTGGAGAGTATTCTTGAATATCGCTCCAAAAATGTGTATTCTCGTTTGAAAATCCGACCGCCATTAAAAAATTCCTCTGGCCATGGATTATTTTCCATATTGGAAACGAAGCCGGATGGAAAACAAAACTTGAACACATGAAGACGAAGTTTACGGAAGAGAGTACTCCGATCGAGGATGGAGAACATAAGAATTCGAATTGTGGATGAAGATTTGAGATGGTGAATTTTAAGATCAAGTGTGGGTTGGTAAAGATTTTTTCCATCTTTCTTGAATTCTTTGGTAGAATACAAAAATATGATTTACTTTGTAAATGAAATTCTTGCATAATCGAATAAAAAGAGGATCAATCTTTGTTGTTGAAAATATGGTTGGACCAAAAATGCATCACCCAACGGAACCCGCACCCCTCCCCTTCCATTCCCCACCGTCGGTCACCATCTCCAACAGGTTCCACAACGAGATATCGATGTTGTGGTCTGGATTTAGAGAAAGACAAATAACGATGAACCCTCTGTTATGAATCTATTGGACTACAAAGACAAATAAATCTACAGCCTCCAATTCCCCAACTCCCGATTTGCACCTCCTTTGAACAAAGTTATAGTCTTCTCTTATGGTTTTTGTTTTATGATTTTCGATTTTGATTCAGACTAAGATCTTTGAGTTAGCTAGCTTTGAGGTTTTTGACTTTTTGGTTGGATTTTGAGGCTTAAATTTGTATTTTTGGTTTGATTTAGAAGCTTGGATTTAGGTTTTTGGTTTAAATTTAAGGTAGGATATGAGATTTTGGTTTTATTTTGACTTTCAGTGTGCGAGTGCAATGAGGTTTCGGTCGGAGAAGATGACCAAAGATGGTTCACCGTCGATAGAGAAGTTGGTGGACACATGACACATTTTAAGTGGGTACAATTACAGGACTTTTAGATTTTAATGCAAAATAAACACACAAAAATTGAAAATGACTAAAATACCCCTCACTTAATGGATTCTTTTAAAGTTCGTTAGAGGGAGGGACCAAATCCGATCGCTTTTGCATACTGTAATGACAAAAGTGTAATTTTAAACTGTAGGGGCTAAAAGTGTTATAAACAATAAACCATAGGGAGAAAATTGTAGTTTACTCGATTTATAAATTAAGAATAAATTTTAATTTTGTTCCTAATGTTTGCAATTTTCAATGTAATATCGTCTCTAAATTTTAAAAACTCTGATTTGGCCTTTCGTGTTTATCAATTTTCGACGGTTTTGATCTCTTTGTTTAACAATCGTTAACTTTCTTTGTTAATTCCAATAAAATGAAGAGTATTTTAGTTATTTTCACTATTTTCATTATAATATGTTAAAATAAAAACATATTATATTTTAAAGAATACATTGTAAAAAAATACACCTATATTTTTTTAATTTTACAATTTAAAATATAACATGTTTTTTAATTTCAGTACAAAATTAAGAAAATCGTGAAAATGAATAAATATCTTTTATTTAACTGGACTTAATAAAAAAATGTTAACGATCGTTAATTACATTAACAACACCAACGATTTTTGAAAAATATGAAGGAATAAATTCGAGTTTTAAAAGTTTAAAAGTAATATCGTTTAAAATTATAATCGTTAAGGACCAAAAGTGAATTTACTCATAAATACGTGAAGGAGGATATAAAAAGGTAAATGGAAAAGAGATTTTGGAAATGATGAAGTGCGACTTGTGATTAGACAAAAGTTTTGGAGTGTCTTCGAAGATAAACATGAATGATGATCATAAAAAAATTGTTACAAGTTGCTAATTACGGACAAAGCTAGTAACATCTTTAATCAATGTATTAAATTTTACATTAGATATACTTATTATGTTTAAAGATAACTATCTATATTTTTATTTATTTAAAATAGGTGTTTAGTTTAAAAAATAGATAGCTATGAGATCTATTTTTAATTAGTGGAAGTTGTGAAGAGAAGTTAAATAAGGATAAAAATAATTTAATTAATTAAAATATGTACTAATTATGAAAGTAAATTTTAATTATAGACACTTAATTTTTATAAAAACAAGTATCTTTTTGTTTAATCATATATCTTTGTTTTATATAGTTTTGGATTCATACATCAAATCTAATGTAACATTATTATTTTTATGTAAAGTTTGGTGCCAAGGTTATTCAATGGGTTATATAATACTTTTACACCAGACAAAATATTTGAAGTATGTTCTTTTATTTTTTACTATTAATTTTTCAATAACATTTTTATATTTGTCAATTTTACAATAACATAATAGATTATAGTATTATACGACTTTGACTAAACTCAATTAATATTTCATAAGTAATTCCGAATCAAATTATTCTACTATAAAAAAATGTACATTATATTAAACAAGTTGCATATATAAAAATTAAATTTATTAAAACTTCAAAATTAATACAACTCTAATTTATATTATACTATGGGTAATGCATAAGAACTCTTAAAATTAAAAATCATTATTGTAAATATGAAAACTTACGAAAAATGGTGAAATGAATAATATTACATATGTTTTACTATTTATAATACTATTTTGTGTAAAAAAGGTGTTTCTATTTGAAATCATTTGGTGTTATAAATGTCAATCCATTGGAGAGGATTCAAATATTTTGTTGAAACAAAAAATAATGTTTATAGTTGAAGAAAATTAATTTTCATTAAAAGAACTACAAAATAATGACGTTGATGGTTGGAATCCTAAAAGTCAAAATTGGTATATTCTGTTTATAAGAATTAATAAAATAAAATAAAATGTACAATATGATTAACTGTCTAGTACCTGTAATGAAGTTGGCAATTGTACCAAAAAAAAAACCCAAGAAAAAAATTAACAACTTTACTGTTTTTCTAAGTGAGGACTGAGGAATGCCTTGCTTATAGTAAATACCAACTAATCAACTATTCCGTTTTCAACAAGGGAAAAGTAAAAAAAAAAACTCAATCAACTTTATTATTTTGAATGGTTTTAGTATTTAAACTATTTTTTAAATGAAAAAATCATTAAACTTTCTCATTTTGAATGATTAAGATTCTAAAATTATTTTTTAATAAATAATCATTGAACTTTTGCTAGTCGGTTACATGCAACTTTTTTCTGGGTTAAAGGATGTAGGTAGCCAATTTTAAAAGTACAAGAATTTATTTATTTAAAAAAAGTTTGAGAACTTAATCATTCAAAATGAGAAAGTTCAATGGTTTTTTCATTCAAAAAAATAGTTTAGGGACTTAATTATTCAAAATGGAAAAGTTTAATGATTTATTCATTCAAAAAAATAGTTTAGGGATTACACCACTCAAAATGGAAAAGTTGGTTGGGTTTTTTTCAACTTTTCTCTGTGCATGAACGAGTAAACTCGAGTATGTGCATCAAAGGAGCGGCATAATTTAATGGATTTATTCGTCAAAACCGACTAGAGGACATCCAGATGGGAGGTATGAAATACACAAGAATAAGTGATGATGGAAGAAAACTAACCAAGTTGGACAGATTCTTGGTTACGAAAGACTTCAAATCAATATCGAAAAAACGTGGGTGCAAGAACTCTAGATTGGAAGTGGTCGGATCATACTCCGATCATGCTTAGTGATGTGGAGTTTGATTTCGGACCAAAACCATTCAAGTTTTTCGATGTTTGGTTGTTGGCCAAGGACCTTGAAGGAAAAGTAAAAAAACGCATGGGCAATGGAAGTAAAAGAAAGCAACCCGATTTATAGACTTCGCGACAAACTCAAGAGGGTAAAACAAGTGGTGAAAAAATGGAGGCATGAATGTTGGGGGGAGGTAGACAAGCAAGCAAAAGAGTTAAAAGAAGAGGTAAAAAAAAGTGGGAGAACCAAGGAGATTACGACACCATGAGTGAGGGAGAAAGAAACAACTGCGTGGAAGCAAGAAAAAAAAAGGCTGAACATGGAGGAGAGAAGTCTAGCAATGTCGAGATAAAGGGCAAAAATCAAATGGACCAAAGAAAGGGAAGAGAATTCAAAGTTCTTCCATAAAACTTGTAAAAATAGGGAGCAGAAAAATCAATTACAAGGACTAAACATCAAGACGGAATGGGCAGAGGAACCCAACAAAATCAAGGAGTATGTGCACGAGTTTTTTTAGAAGGAAGTATGGCAAATAAAAGAGGGTTTTGGTAATGACAAATCTCCGGGTTCGGATGGGTTCACAATGGGTTTATAATTTTTTTTTGGGAAATTATTAAGTTCGATATCATGGAGGCAATCGAGTGGTTTTGGGACAAGGAAGAAATACCGGAGGGATGCAATGCTTCATTTCTTACGTTGATCCCGAAAAGTTCGAACCCGATGGGCCTTAATGATTTTCGACCAATAAGCCTAATAGGAATTGTTTACAAGATATTCTCGAAGTTGTTAGCGTTGCAGATGAAGACGGTCATGGGGAAAATAATTAGCATGGAACAAAGTGCTTTCTTAAAAGGAAGATCTATATTAGATGGCATTCTCATTGCAAATGAAGCGGTCGATTACCTTAAGAAGAGGAAAAAGAAAAGTGTCATCTTCAAAGTGGACTTTAAGAAGGCATATGATACGGTAGAATGAAAATTTCTTTTGGACGGGTTGTTGTATATGTGGTTCGGAGAAAAATAGAGGAAGTTTTGTTTTGGAAAAGGCCAATAATATTAAAACAGCCCCGGCCTACAGAGTGCAAGCACGCGGGCAAAGAAACAAACAAAAAAACAGAATTACAAAGAAGTATGAGCGAAAGGAGATAGAGGAAGTTTGCTTGAAGTCGTCGACAATCTTGGTGTTGGTCGGGGGGGGGGGGGGATCGTCTGTAATTGGTTGGCTTCTTGGTAGTTTTATGAAATGGATTTTGGGTCCCTATGTACTAGTATGTAAATTGGTGTACTATGCCTTTCCTTTATATATAAAAGTCTACTTTGATGGTCAAAAAAAAGAAAAAAAATATATTTGGTAATTTATATTTAATATTTTCATAAATATTTAGTTTTTTTTAATCTTTTCTAAAACCAACCAAATTGGTTCCTAATTAATGACCCCAACTTTTATGGATCGTTGCTACTTGCTAGATTTCGTCAAAGCGCACTAGATCTTGACCAATTTACACCTCTATTTATATTCCAATTTTAATATATAGTACTATATAATTTTTTATGACAAAAGTATTTGGCATAATTTTATGATTTTATCTGATTATTTAAAAATAATAATTTGAAATAGGAACTTCATTCTTATTTATTTAAGCGGTTAATAATTAAATATTTATATAACTCGAACAAAGTCATTTTTAAAATCAACAACGTTGATAAAATTAGTATTTAACAGTATTCTCACTTACTTTTTGTCCATTTTCAAAATACCATGCACGATAGAAAAGACCTTGGAATCCTTACATAATCGGTTCTTCATTGGAGGAGACGGTGAGGAAAGAAAAATGATTCGGGTAAAATGGAAAAAGTCCCTAGTGAGCCGAAAAGAAGGGGGCATTGAAATTGGAAGTATGTATGCACTCAATAAGGCCCTTCTGTTTAAATGGATTTGGCAGTTTTGGGAGGATAGTAATGCGGTGTGGGTAAAAGTGATCAAATCTATCTATGGACATAAATGTATGATTGGTTCCTAGGTAATCAGCAATGAGGCTAATTCCACGTGGATTGACATTCTAAAGGCAGTCAATCAATTGGCGGAGAAAGGGGTCAATCTTCTAACTTTATATAAGAAAAGTGTAGGAGACGAGAGCTCAACATTGTTCTGGGAGGAGAAATGGCAAGGAGAAATCCCTCTCAAATCCCAATTCCCGAGGATTTACGCTCTTGAAGTTGATAAATCGGCAATGGTCAAAGATCGAGTCAGGTTGGATGATTGGATCTCTTATATTCGCAAGGCTCCGAGAGGTGGGGTGGAGACAACCTAGATGTAATATGTTAAAGAAATTCTTAACACGGTGATTCTATCTAACGTTAGGGATAGATGGCGATGGTTGATGGATGGGTCAGGAGAGTATACGGTGGCTTCAGCTCGGAAGATGATTGTTTTTATTATTTTGGAGGTTGATCAAACCCCCCACACCTTGGAATAGGATGGTACCTATCAAGGTTAATGTCTTTGTGTGGCGATTGGGGTTGAACAAGATCCCAATTAGGGACAACCTGGTTAAAAGAGATATAGATGTGCACTCTTCTTTGTGTCCGATTTATGTAGAGGGAATTGAATCGGTGAACCATCTTTTTTTCGAGTGCCAGGTGGCGAAGGACATTGGAGGAATGTAGGAAGGTGGTGGAATATTCATATTCATGTTCTTAACTCGGTCAAGGACTGGAAGAGCTGGTTGGCGTCCCTAAGGTTGAGGAAAAGGGTGTTTGATTGTTTGGAAGCAGTTTCACATACAGCGCTTTGGTCCTTATGGTCCTTTCGAAACGCGATCTTATACCAAACCTAGAAAGATAGCACTTTGGGATAGCATTGTAACACACTCGTTTAACTGGGTGCATTATAGGAGTAGTAGCTGCAAAATTAATTGGGTTTGGGTTCAAGACCCCTCCCTTGCTATTTCTATATTGTAATTCTTGTTTAGCGGCTTGTCAGTGTTTAATAAAATGCCGTTCTAAAAAAATATAGATTTAATTTTCATGTGATTAACTTTACGGAGTAAGTTACAAAGATTGTCTTTGTGGTTTACAAGAGTTTTAACAATTGTCATTTAACTGTAGATACATCATTTTCAACTTCAATATAAATACATTTTAGAAGTTCACAACAAAGCAATTAAACAAGACATTTTAATTTTGAACGGGATGAAATGAAGAACACGAAGGATGAATTGTTGTTGTGTACGGATACACACAAGAAATATTCTCCGATCCAAAAATTCCCTTCTTCTCAAGTCCTTACTAGCTAGTGTTACCTTGGATAGAAACTTGATAGGTTGAGTAATTGAGTGAGGTATATTGTAAGAGTTAATTGGGTTGAGATTTTTTAAGGGTAGAATTAGTTAAGTATTATTATCACTTATTTATTTGTAAAATAAGAAGTTAATTAATAGTAATTTTATTTATGAACATTGAAATAATTGTATACACCCCATCTACAGTTTATGTGACATTATTGGTAGACCTCTAGGACTAACAATAATCTTTAACCAAAGGGTCTTTGGCCTAGTGGTATATAAGCCTTTTGGCCTGTTAGGGGGGTTGGAGGTTCAAACCTCACCAAATGTGAAGAGGGTGTGTGAGTTTCTTTCTTCCATTTATTGTATATAAATATTATATACTTAAAAAAACAATAATCTTTATGCTTTAATCTTATCAAAATTGTGGAATTATCGCATTCATAAGGCTTATATTTTGTCTTTTAAGCAGATATGAAATGGGTTTCGCTAAACTATTCTCCTTGTATGCATGTCTAATTGAGTAGATGTGAACGTTGAAGCCAATATTATTGGCGTATTCTTTCGCCAATTGAACAACGATCTCGTATGCCCAATATGGAATGGTAGGGACTTATCATTACCTCTTGTACTTTATTGATTATCAGTTTAATAGAGTATAATGTCGTATTAACAGGGTTCAACGCTTTATTTAAACGTGTTCACCCATTAATTTTATGAATTTAAACGTAACCCTCTAAAAATTGTATGTATTTAGTAACAAGTTGTCAACTTGAAAAGATTTTAAGAAGATAAGATATAATATTAAAGAAATTCTAGATTGAATCTCTCGATTTTTTATGGACCGGATCATTGTGGTTTCATTTATGGATTCGGTACCTAATACAACTCCTTTAAATTTGCTTCGTTAAATCATGGGGATTTTGGTCTTTAAACCCTTTCGTTAAGAAAATATTTAAAAAACATGTACCCTAAAACTCATCTGTCCCTTTTCCCTCGGTAAATTTCCGTCCCCATCCCCTACCCTATTTTTCTTTGGTCCCATCTTCGGCCAAAATGGAATCCATATACGTACAAGAAGGAAACAAAACAAAACCAATCCATGCAAAGAACTCATAACCAAGGTTTAGTGGAATCCATATACTATTGCTAGACTGAAGCAATCCACCGGCGGTTCATCGGTGGCTTATGTTTGTGTTTATGTGTTTCTTTTTGGTGTCCGTATATCATCTATAAACCATACTAATCCACACCTAGGTTCGAAAACTAAACCCTAAACCAAAACCCACACCTATTGAACCAAATTTGTGAAAAAAAAAAACCAAATGACGAAAACTATAGGAGAAAACCGGATAACAAAACCCTAGGAGAAAAGAATCCGATAGTTGTATTTAGTTCAAACATAAAGTTTTAAGATATTCTTTAGGAACTATAACAATTATGGTCGTAAGTTTGAAGATGATTACATTAATAAAAATCATGTGATGCATAAAAAATTGTTTTTAAAGTTTCTATAAAACATATTAAAATAAAAATTAATAATATACATATAAAAAGTGGGGGCATGAAGATGGCGTGTCTTCCCCGCTGAGTGATTTGACACATGGTCGCGTGCTACCGAGAATAACGACTTCCTTCCCTCTCAAATCATTGAGTTATATTTGTCAAAACATATATAAAAATCATTATGTTGAACACAAATTTACACAGATGAAAACTCGTGTGAGGATAAAAGTTAAAATTATAAACGTAAAAAAAATCTAGACCATTGATTACTTTTAATCTCATATCTATTCATGAATTGCGCTTATCACGAGGATTGATCTGGTGCATCTCGATGCACTATATTGGTGTTGATTTTCAATTAGGATTGATCTAAAGATGGAGATTATTTTCTTACCCTTTTCATCATAACTTCCATATATTCTCATTGGAACCTAACCCTATATATACATACATATTGAATAATGAAGGAAAATGAGACATGCGACATGTGTCATATTCAGACTGAATAATGAAGAAAAATATTCAGACTGAATGTAGTATTATTCAAACCGAATAATACTACATTCAGACTGAATTAGTGTTATTCTGTCTGAATAATACTACCTTTAGACTGAATAATACTACATTCAGTTTGCATATTTTCTTTTATTATTCAGCTTAAATATGACACTTGTCGCACTCTCATTTGTCCTCACGTTCACAACCAAATTTAAGTATTCATTTGAACTTTCCTATATAATATATATATATATATATATAGAGAGAGAGAGAGAGGAAAGTTCAAATGTGAACTCATTTTTGGTTGTGAACGTGAGGACAAATCTCAGCCACTTATCCGGTCAATAAAGGCGGCTTTGACCTGGTTCCCCTCCTTTAATAATCTCCATCCTCCCATGAATCGCATCAATCCTCCGTGATCGCGTCCACCATAACCGAAGATGTGTGGCTGAGATTCGTCCTCACGTTCACAACCAAAAATGAGTTCACATTTGAACCTAACCCTATATATATATATAGAGGCCCCTTCAAGTGTTAACCCAATAATTTGTGTTAATCGTGTTAACCCATCGTTCACTGGTGAACACCATGCTCGTTCACTGGTGAAACACCATTCATCAGTGAACGAATGGTTCCATACATGCATGCTCATTCACTGGTGAACACCATTCGTCAGTATACGAGCATCGTGTTCACCAGTGAACGAGCATGGTGTTCATCAGTGAACGATGAGTTAACACGGTTAACACAAATAATTGAGTTAACACTTGAAGGAGCCTCTATATATACATACATATTTGGAAAACAATATGAAGTTCTTTTTTAAAACTAATATTCTTATATTGTGTAAACTCCACACTACAAGAGGGGGCTGCTATTCATACCCCTTCTCACACACATCTCACTTATTTCTTACCCCATATCTTGCACACATGCCTCTATACTTTATACCCCATACTCACACACATACATCTTATAAGAGGGGTGTGAATAGAATACACTTTCACAAAATATAAAGTTACAATCACATGTTTTACTGTTAGTTTACATTATAGTATGTGAAAGTTATATTGGTCACATTTTCACAAAAATGGGTATCTCTAAATAAATGTTATAAACCTGTGAAACCCACCCAAACTATATATGAAACAACACTTAAAAACCAATTTGTATAATTTATTGGGTTTTTTTATTCACCCCCCATCCACACACATATACACACAGACGAATGATCATGTAAGAATAAGAGTTAAGGTGGAGAGTGTAACATGGGATTTGGAGTTTGGTCACTTTTAATCCCAGAACAACCCATAATGTGCGCTTTAAAAGGTAATTGATCTAATGGTTCTCTTCAATTTTAGTATTGATCCAAGGACGAAGTTCCTTCTTACCATTCCCACCATAAATTTCATTTCCACCGGAATCCAACCTTATACACACATATTACATATATATATATATATATATAT
This sequence comes from Silybum marianum, assembly GCA_036898165.1. Lineage (NCBI taxonomy): Eukaryota > Viridiplantae > Streptophyta > Magnoliopsida > Asterales > Asteraceae > Silybum > Silybum marianum. The sequence continues at coordinate 9,241,089 of CM072528.1, forward strand.
ATAGAGAGAGAGAGAGAGAGAGAGAGAGAGAAGAGCAGTTGCAAAACTAGTTTCCTTTTCAAACCGAGGGATGAACGAGGGCGTAACATGTGTCTTCATTCATCATGAATTAATGAAAGTAGAATTAGTAAACATTCATGATGAATGTCTGAGACACGTGACAATGACACTCTCGTTTATCCCCTGGTTTGTAATGAAAATCAGATTTGCAACCAAACCTCTCCTTTTATATATATATATATATATATATATATATATACACACAAAAGTTTTGAGTATTCTTAAAAATAATCTCTTTAATGGTTAGGATAATTAAGAGACAAGGTTCTAACCACATTTTATTCTCAAATGAGATATACTAAATATTGTTGGTAGGGTTTTATACGTAGATATAATAATGAAAATATATTTAAAAACCAATCCTTGCATCATGCAACGACCGATTTGTTTAGCTATTTGACTTTTAGAAGTATTATACGAAAAATCAAAATAATTAAGTAGCATTTTTTACAATATCTACTAATATTAATTAGGATTTAGGACGTACCATTAATGCATTAAAAGTTATGGTTAATTGAGAAATTTTGTCTAACATGTTTCATATAGGTAAAGTAATAAAAGATGTAGTGATTTTCATATCTATAAAAAAATACAAGTCTTTGGTTTCAAAACGCTCCAGTCAAATGAACTTCAAACATTTGTTTATTTTGTTTCCATGCATCTTTGTGTGTGTAGGAATAGGAGTAAATTGGGGTGTTTTGATGGATTACTTTCTTGCTTTTTCAAAACTTTTAAAATCCTCTTTTTTTTTAAAAGAAAAAAAATATATAAATCAGTAAAAATAAAATTGAAATGGACAAAAAATAGAAGAAAACATGAAGCATCATTGAGAGTTATAGTTCCCACTTCTAGAATCGAGATTAGACTATGTTGCAATATGCGAGTTTATTTATATTAAGTACTACTAATTGAATTTAAAATTTAATAATAATCATCTAGTGTTATAGTTTACATATTTTATTATTATTATTATTATTATTTGTTTTTATATAACAATAACAATAATAATTTCAATCATAACTATTAAGTATTACATGCCAAGTTGAGTGGTAATTAGCTGTTCAAACTATGTGCAAAAAATAACATAGGTTTGAACTCGAGCTCGAGTAGTTTTTTAATGTTTAAACTCGAGTAATTATCATAACTATTAACAATTTTGAGTTGTACATCATGACATAAAGTTCGATCTTCTTAAACTCGTTTATGAGTTTGGGCTCGAAGCTTAGAGCTAAAAGCAACTTTTTACAGTATATGTGATGCTAATCACTTAGGGTGTGTTTGGTACACAGGACATGATAAGACATAATAAAATAGGGATCATTGTTTCACATTCGGCAGAACTTTTATATGGAACATACATGGACATAATGGAACAAAGTGGAACACACTTGTTCCATCCCCCACCCCATGGAATGAACAAGTTGGAACAATGTGAAACAAACTTATGTTTTACCAATATAACCTTAAAATAAAACTTAATTCATTTCTAAAACATCAAATGCGTTTTCCTCTTTACATTTTATTCATTTAAATTTCATTTATTGTATTTTTGCTTTTTAAACTTTTATTCTATTGTCCTCAAAATATTAGTTTTACACGGTTTCCATATTTTGATTAATTACTGCAAGTTATTTAAATATTGATGATAAGAATAATGATATAGAAAAAGTATAAATAAATAAAAACTAGAAACTACATAAAATTTTATTTTGATATCATTTTAATAATCTTGAAAAAAAATTGAGTGGTTTTTATTTGGGTAATATTTAATCAACGAAAAAAACCCACAAGAAATCGGCACATTTTGCGCTCCCCAAGGATCCTTCACGATTGGGACTAAAAGCAGCAGTGTAGAAAAACTTGTGGGGGAGGCTGGGGGCATACACGACTTGGCCATGGGACCTAAGGTTGTCACACGTGGCTCACAACAGCCTGCTTGCTGCATAAAACCCGAAAATTCCCTTTTTTCGTCTATATTAATATCTTCTCCAACTCATTCCTCTTCTCATTAAGTTCGGTAGTAACATTCTATCTTCTCCAACTCATTCCTCTTCTCTTAACTTCCGCCATGAAGTTAAGAGATTGGGAGCTAGGATTCAAGTCTTAGGGTTTGAAGTTCAAGGATCTTCATCTTCTCCACCATCCACTAGTACAAAAAGGATGTTTCATGGCGGTTTTAAAAATACAGGTTTGTAACGGTTTATCTATAAGATAAACTTCCAATCTATTTTTCTGCTGAGACAAAATAGAAATTAATGAAAACCTTCCATCTCAGACCAACAAATAAGTTTTGCAAAAGTTAATGTTCAAAAGTTCTGATAATAGCCATTAGAATCGTTAATCTATTTTTTTCCATTAACTAATTTACTAGAACGAAAAAAATTAGTTAGCCTGTGGATGTATACAAAAAACAAATATACACTAAACAAATTAAGAACGATTGTGGATGATTAAGAACGTCTTTTTTTCACCTAAAAAAAGAATCAATGATTCGTTTTTTTTCCGCCCATATTCATCGTAAGATCATAAGAAACTATGAATCTTATTTTTTAAAGTTCTAATATATTATAATTCACATCTATGTTATTCAAAATCAAAACATTATTTTATTATTATATCTATATAACTACATTTAGTTATTCAATCAAACTAGTTAATTAAGAGGTCTATTACCTAAACACTTACCCGGTAATCGTTTACCAGTAAGATTCAATACTATCACTTAACTTACTGGGTTAAGTTTTGGTCCATCAGAATGATATTGTACGCAACAATACCCGATAAGAGTTACCACCTTACTTACTAGGTTAGACTTTCGGTCCTTGTTATTTTTCTTACCGGGTATGATTCGGGGTCCTTCCATGTTTTCCCGGTAATGTAATAGGACTTGATGCACGCTTACCACGTAAACATTTGGTTGAACGACGCCTAAGTTACCTCATTTGTTAAGATAAAGTGTCGAGTGTGAAGTTTGGAGAGACGTCGCGAACGACTAGTGAGTAGTGACTAAAGGGAGTGGCTCAACACTAAAAGTTTTTATTCTATCATTGGGATTGGGAGGGGCTTTGATCAGCCTTAGAGGTCGGATCCCATGGGGTGTTTTCAATATGATAAAACCTTTTATATATTAATAGTATTTAGGTTGGATAATAGTTTTTTTTTTGGGGGGGGGGGGGCATCGGCCAGTCCTCCATTGTCTACGCCTCTGTGAACAGGCCTATAGATGGTGATATCTTTTGGGAGTGATAATTTGTGTGGTGTGGCTACAAACGATGTGCAAAGTCCGTGTGTGGAAGATGTGCACATCTACTTGGTTACGTTTCCATATTGAATTTCTAATTTTAAATATTTTAATTGTTGCATACGATGCCGTTTATGTGGACTAAAATCTTAACCGGTAAGTAAGTGATAGTGTTGAATTTCGTCGGTAAGCACTTACCCGGGTAAGATTTGGTAAACAGCCGCTAAATCATTTTCAAGAAAATTTCTTGTGAAGAGTTCTTCTAAGGATAAAGAGCAAGATGGCATTCTTCTTTTATTTAAGGTTTAGTTGTTCAAGCTTGGCCTCCTTTAGAGTTTGTAATAAAATTTCAGTCATGTATGTTGTTTTCGTTGCAAGTTCATGAGCTGTAAGGGTCAAATTTATTTTACTTTGTAACCCTTTGGTGCCAGTTTGGCCATTTATGTTAATTGTCGTTAATTCAGTTTTGGGTTATTATGGAAATTAAAACATTGTGTGTGTATGTCGGGTCAAGTTCAAAAGAGAACAATAACTAAATAAGAAAACACAAGAACAACCAAATAACATATGATTTTTTCTAAAATCATATGTGATTCATGAAACCCTTTTGTTTATAATGTTATATAACATGAGATTTGACCGTTCTTATATTATTTTGTTTTAACCATATACTTGTTTGAACTGTCTTTATATATTGTGAGTTGTGAGTTGTAACTTGTGACACACATATGTACATATACGTAAACAAATAAGTTGAATCATCTAGAATAATAGGTTATAAAAATATTTAAAACTTGAGCACAATTGTGTTGATTTTAATTTTAAAGCATTTAAACTCTAAAAGAAAGCATGCTTAGATTATATCTTCTTCATGTCATTGTAGCTTAATTAAGTCAGGTTAATTTTGGGCCACCAAACTTGAAACTAATTAAAAGGCCTTGAGGTAGGAGTAAAGGGAAGTATACAAACCTATGGTTTTTGTGGGTGGATGGTTTTTGTACCCGGTGAGAAAGAAGACAAGATTCAAGAGTCTTACCCAGTAAGTGATATGATGACTCTTACTCGATAATTAAGCGCTTTCCATCGATCCATTTTGATGGTCGATTGGCCAAGAATGTCACCCATAATGTAAGTAACAGTGATGACTTTTGTCGGTAAACGCTTACTTGACGAGTGTTAAGTAATCAACCCTTACTCTCAACTATCCAGTGTGTTAATATCGCCAACATGCAAAAAAGAAGATATATAATAAGAACAAGAAAAAACAAAAAAAAAGTGTAAGAATCCAGTTTTATGGCTATATGAGACAGATCGGCAATCCCTAGGGGTGAGCATCGGAACTGGGTACCCGCTTTTGGAACCGGAACCGCTTCGAAACTGCCGGTTCCAGTTCTCATTTTTTTGGAACCGTTACTGATACGGATTCGTATAAGCGGCGACTAGGAACCCTAGTCGGAAATAGCGATTCTCGGCCAACCGAGTAATCAAGAACAATTGTTCGTAGAAACTTTTTTAATTCATAAAACTTGACAATCCAACCAAAGTACAAACGTTTAAATAAGAAAACCTAAGGAAACGATAAATATTGAAACCCATAAATAAAGGAAACGATAAACATGGAAACTAATTAAAAAAACACAATTCTTAAAGACTAGGAGACTTGAAAGAAAATCGATAGTTGGTTGGATTGGACTTATCAAAAACCCGGGCCTTTGCTAGCCACTTTGAACCGGACCTGGGTCCGAACTTGTATCCTCAGGTGGATCTTCTTGTAGTGCTGGATCCGTATCATCCTCCCCCCCTACGAAAGGACTCGACCCCGAGTCATCATCATAATTGTCGTCCGGCGCATACATCCGCGACATTAAAAGTAGCCGAAACGTTGTAATGGCCGGGTAAGTCAATTTTATAGGCATTGTCACTGATCTTCTTAAGAACACGAAATGGGCCGTCGGCCCGGGGATGGAGCTTACCATGACGGCCCTGTGGAAAACGATCTTTCCGGAGGTAAATCCACACGAGATCACCCTCATTGAAGACAACCTTTCGACGATGCTTGTTAACGCGAGTTTGATATTGAAGGTTGTGCTTCGTAATTTGGTCACGAACTTGAGCATGCAACTGTTGAATTTGAGCAACCCGTTCATCGGCATCAGGACTGAAAACAATAGGATTGGTCAAAGGAGCCAAATCCAACGGCGTGAAAGGGTTTCTACCATAAACAACCAAGAAGGGACTTCGACCCGTCGAGCTATGATTGGAGCGGTTGTACGCGAACTCCGCGTGAGGTAAGGCGAGATCCCATTGCTTGGGATGATCACCTACGAGACAACGAAGTAGGTTACCTAAGCTGCGGTTAGAAACCTCCGTTTGTCCGTCAGTCTGCGGGTGATGGGAGCTACTGAATTGCAACTTGGCTCCAAGTCTTGTCCACAAGGTACGCCAAAAGTGGCTTACGAATTTAACATCACGATCAGAAGTGATTGTTTTTGGAACCCCATGTAAACGAACAACTTCGGCGAAGTACAACCGTGCGACTTGGGAGGCATCATACGTTTTGCACACGGAATAAAATGTGCCATTTTTGAAAAACGATCGACAACTACCATGATGGAATCTTTTTTTCGTTGTGTCACCGGTAATCCGAGAACAAAGTCCAAACTTACATCCTCCCATGGATGCTCGGGGGTGGGTAGTGGCGTATAGAGGCCTTGATTAGTGTGATGCATCTTGGCAATATGTCAAATACGACATCGCTTTAGAACTTTGCTTACGTCCTTCACAAGTTTTGGCCAAAAAAAACGTTCATTTACCAACACAACTGTTTTCTCTCTTCCAAAGTGACCGGACAAGGCGCCTTGGTGACATTCAAGGATAATAGCATCGCGGAACGACGAGAAGGGAACACACACACACGTTGACCTTTGAACAAAAATCCATTACGATGCACAAAGTCACGAAAAGGGGCTGTCGCTGTTTTGTTCCACAGGTGACGGAAATCCGGGTCATCTGGATACAATGTGGTGATGGAATCAAACCCGGTAACCTGGAACGTGGTCGATGTGACAAGTGAGTATCGTCGGCTTAACGTGTCGGCCACCGTGTTGGATGAGTCGGCTTTGTGGCGAATAACAAAGGAAAAATCTTGCAACGTTTCGACCCACTTAGCATGTCGTGGATTAAGTTTAGCTTGGCCCTGGATGAACTTTAAAGCTTGATGATCCGACTATAAGATGAATTCGGCCGGCAAAAGATAATGACGCCAATACTCAAGGCTACGAATGATAGCATAAAATTCCTTGTCATATGTGCTATAGCGTCTCCGTGTTTCGTTCAACTTTTCACTGAAGAACGCAATAGGCCGATTCGATTGACTCAAAACTCCTCCGATCCCGAGACCCGATGCGTCACATTCTGCTTGGAAGCAATTTTCGAAATTTGGGAGGGCAAGAACGGGTGCTTCGGTAACAAATTTTTTTGAGCCGTTCAAAGGCGGATTGGGCCGACTCGGACCAAGCAAACTTAGTACTTTTGAGGCACTCGGTGATTGGAGCAACAATGGTACTGAAACCACGTATAAATCGCCTATAGAATGAAGCAAGGCCATGAAAACTACGAACCTCTCGCAACGAGGTTGGCGTTGGCCAAGTTGTGATTGCCGAAACTTCGCTACTATCCATACGAATACCGTCGCCCGATATTAAATATCCCAAAAAGAGAACTTCAGTTGTCATGAAGTGGCACTTTTTGTAGTTGGCAAACAGTTTTTGTTCTCGCAAAACCAAGAAGATGTTGCGCAAGTGGGTAATGTGTTCCGCCTCGTCCCGACTAAAAATTAAGATGTCATCGAAATAAACAACGACGCACTTACCGATGAAAGGCTTGAAAATGTGGTTCATGAGGCGCATGAACGTGCTTGGAGCATTAGATAAGCCGAACGGCATGACCATCCATTCGTAAAGCCCATCCCGTGTTTTGAAAGCTGTTTTCCACTCATCACCGGACGCATTCGAATTTGGTGATAGCCACTGCGTAAATCAATCTTGGAAAAAATACGGGCCCCATGTAAGTGGTCTAATAAGTCGTCGAACCGGGGAATGGGAAAACGATATTTGATCGTTATTTTGTTAACAGCGCGACTGTCAATACACATCCTGAAGGCGCCCCCGGGTTTTGGGACGAGTAGTGCGGGAACGGCGCAGGGGCTCATACTCTCCCGGATGAGACCCTTGTCTAACAGGTCATTGACTTGACGTTGTAGCTCGGCGAATTCTTTGGGGTTCATGCGGTATGCGGGCACATTGGGAATGCTTCGCACCTGGAAAAAAATCAATACAATGTTGGATTTTCCGCATTAACGGTAAACCGGCTGGAATTTCGTCCGGAAAAACATCCAAAAACTCGGCTAGGAGGGGTTGTACAGCGGACGGTACGGTTTGGTGAGTGGGGTTTTCTTCGGCAACAAGAAGGCCGAAAATAAGTGGTATGTGTGGTTTTCGTGTGAGCCCGGTAAACTCCGCTTTGGATCTAAATGTAACCTGTTGGTGGTCGTTTTTCGGATGGAGAGGTGCAAGTGTGATATTGAGGCCGTCCTTTTTGAAGGTGTAGGTATTGCGGAATCCGTCGTGTTTAACCCTTCGATCATATAACCAAGGGCGGCCCAACAGGATATGGCACGCATCCATTGGAATAACTTCACACCATAGTTCGTCAATGTATTTGTTCCCAATTGAAAACTGAACTAAACACTTGTGGGTTACCTTGAGTAGGCTGCCTTTTTTTAACCACGTGACTTGATACGGGTCGGGGTGGTCTTGAACCGGTAATCCCAATTTTTCGACCATGGAAGCGGCGACCATGTTTTCGCAACTCCCACTATCTATGATGACAGAACACACCTTACCTTTCGCGGTACACTGAGTGCGGAAGATATTAGTGCGTAACCACGTTGTATCATCTTCGGAATTGGCTAAAGTCGTGTTGAGAAGCCGGCATGTGACAAGTAAATCACCCTTGTCGGGGTAAATAACCTCTGAATCGTCGCCCTCGTCAGTGTCATAAACGGGATCCGGTTCATCGACAAAAGCGAGCACCTGTTTGTTCGGACAATCCCGTTTGAGGTGGCCAATACCTTGACATTTGAAACACCGGAGTGCGTTATGCGAAGAACCGGACGGAGTGGGTGTGAATGGACCCGGTTCAGGTTTTTGTGTGGGGCGTGATGCTGTGGGAGGAGTAGTGTTTCGGTTGAAGGGAGTCGAACGAAACGCCGGTTTTGTACGTAATCCGACTTGTTTTTCGACCCGTAAGGCGAGTTTACAAACATCATGAAACGACAAAAATTGCTGCAAGCAAACCACATCAGCTATTTCCTGTTTTAAAGAACCCAAAAATCGAGCTATTACCTGTTCGTCGTCTTCTTCCGCGCCGCATCGAAGACGCAAGCGTTCAAACTCGCTAATGAATTCCTCCACTGTTAGCGATTGTTGGCGTAAATTATGGTAGTCAAGATAGGCGTCCTGCTTATAATTAGCCGATAAGAACTTAGCTTTCATGAGACGTTTCATCTTCTCCCATGTATTGACTTTGTGATTTCCTTCCCGATATCGTTGTTGCTGTACGTGTTCCCACCATAAAGATGCCGATTTTTTTAACTTGATAGCCACCAGTTTTACCTTCATTGGGTCGGGAATATCGTGAAGATCAAAAACCCGCTCCACAGTTTGGAGCCAATCCAAGAAATCATCTAGTTGCAACCTTCCTTCGAATTCGGGAACCTCCGTACGAATACCGAGAGCACGAAGTGGGTTTTGGGGGTGGTGTTCATCTTGGCGGTGTCGGCCAAAAATATTCTGGAAGTGTGGGTCGCGATCATCCTCCCAGATGACGGAGTCGGTAGTGGATCGATCATCCCGCTCATACTGGTTGAGTTCGAGCTCACGAATCCGTTGTTGCAATCTTTCGATCTCAGCGACATCGCGAGGATCACGTTGTTCATAGCCGTTGCCTCCATCGGCGAATCTACAGTTTGGATGACGACGATCTTTCCCGTGCATTGACATCCTAAGGAACCTGGATTCTGATACCACTTGATACGGATTCGTATAAGCGGCGACTAGGAACCCTAGTCGGAAATAGCGATTCTCGGCCAACCGAGTAATCAAGAACAATTGTTCGTAGAAACTTTTTTAATTCATAAAACTTGACAATCCAACCAAAGTACAAACGTTTAAATAAGAAAACCTAAGGAAACGATAAATATTGAAACCCATAAATAAAGGAAACGATAAACATGGAAACTAATTAAAAAACACAATTCTTAAAGACTAGGAGACTTGAAAGAAAATCGATAGTTGGTTGGATTGGACTTATCAAAAACCCGGGCCTTTGCTAGCCACTTTGAACCGGACCTGGGTCAGAACTTGTATCCTCAGGTGGATCTTCTTGTAGTGCTGGATCCGTATCAGTTACCCATTGGGTACCTGCTACCCGTGACTTTTAAATAAAAAATATTTTATATATTTATAAATAATAAATAAAAACTCAAACTTTTTAGTTTGTTTATGAAATAATTAGTTTTTATCGAATTAGTTTTGACCATTTGTTGTTTTACTACTTTAAGTCGGTATTTTGTAGTTTATAATTATATTTTTATCGTATGCAATGGAAATTTTTTTTAAAAAAAAGTTGAAACCGGGTACCCGGAACCGGTTCCATCGGTTCCAGTTCCGGTTTCGAATTTCTAGGAACCGCCGGTTCCGGTTCCGGTTCCATGGAAAATGACCGGGTACCCGGTTACGCTCACTCCTAGCAATCCCCACTCCTTGGAGTTGGATAAACGACAAATCTCATTGACGGTAGGCCTAAAATCCTCTTCCGTACAAAAAAGATTAATCATAAATAACGCTTACTTTCGTAACATTAAAAGTCATAGATCATAGAAGTAACGAGTTATTGTTTGGTTCGCAAAATTCAAATGAATTCAAAGGAATTGGAATGATCAATTCCTTTGATCAAATTCCAATTCCTTCATTTGGTTCAAATATTGAAATGGATGGAGCCCTTTGAATTTCTTTGAATCCCACAAATTGATGAATTCATCATTCCTTGGTACAAGTGAAGGAATTGAATTCCATCATTTTGCTTCCAATTTAACCAACACCGTCCATTCCCTACCCTCACCATGACTAGGCTACTATTGTCACTATCACGCCCCTTATAAATCGCCACCCCACACCCACCCTGCCACCCGACCACCATGTCACCACTGTTGTTGTCACACCCACCGTCCCCCCAAAAAAAGATGGAGATTTGAATTCCTTTGAGAGATTATATTCCAGTTCCTATCAACCAAACGTGTGGTCAAATTCCATTCCAATTCCTTTGATAAATTCCAATTCCACCAAATTCCATTGTGCAACCGAAACGTCCCATAAAACTAAGCCACTATGATTTTCAACCAAAATTCCCACCTTCATCGGAGAACTTTCAATCATTTGCTAGGTTTTCAAATCTGAGATCAAACTTTCGTTCAAATAACAAATGATGAAATAATTAATACTAACGAATATGCCTAAACGTAACCCTAATATTCACTAACGAATTAATTTATAGCAGAATCCGATCAATATCAACTCAAATCAACCATTCTAGATAAATGCTTCAATTCCTAATTATAAAGCTACATCAATTTCATGATGATAATATATATTTGGTTTTTCTATTATATGTCCTATGGGCACATCTATCTTAAGGGGATTTTTTTTGACATTCTACTATTTTTTTCGTTTTGCTTGCATCGAACCTCACACATTAGATCTTGAGGTTACAAGTGCATTCTTTGTTGGGTTAACAACGATAAGCACGCGATAAACACACAATTAAATATGCGAAAAAGAAAACAAGAACACAAGGATTTACGTGTTCACACGATAAGGGTGATCGTGCTAGTCCATGCTGAAGCAGAGAGATTATTTTTTATTATGCTTAATGTCGTAAAACACGTTTTATGCTTCTAGTTTTTGACTTAGGTTACAAGGTTACAAACACATCTATTTTTAGAGTAGAAATTAGGTTAAACGTCTATGTGGGTCAAACCCAAATTCTGGAATATTTTCTTTTCTAATATTTAGCCCAAACATTCTTAATCATACCTTTGTTAACACAAGGTCTTATTATATGCACTTATTTAAGGGGTTGTTTACCAACAATTATTAGATAAATGATTACCACCACTTTCACTTGTCTTTTTATTAGATAAATGATTACCTTTGTCATCAGAATAGATTGTTGTTGGTGAATGTTTCTTACTTGATAAACGTTAATTTTGCAAAACTCTTCTCCGCACTTACCGTGTAAGATTCCCAATTTTTGTAATACTCACTTGTCAAAGTAAGTGACATCGGATAAGTATCTGGTAAACGTTAAAAAAGAACAACTTAAAAGTCAAAGGGAAAAGTTCTGAAATCCCAACTAATTTTATTGTTTTGAATGATACTAAAAAGTTCATGCTATATATGGATGAAAATCACCCGTCCCAAATCTTCATGTCTCATTCATGTCCTCCAATCATATGAATACACGTGAGCAGAGAGAGAAAGTAAACAAGAATTAAATAAATTTAAAATAAATAAAAATATGACGTATCTTAATTTTATTGATGGAACAGGAATGAGACATGTGACAGGAGAAAGTGATTTTTATTCGCTATATAGTTGATGGGAACAAAAAATCGAGAATTAAATGTTGGAAATAAATGGAAAGTTGAGGAATGAGTAGCAGTTAAACCTGCCCCCGCCTCCCATCCACCAACTTCATCACACTTCCTTTACTCGCGATGTCACCATTATCAAACCACTTCATCATCCAACGCAACAAAACCCTCTCTGCTATCATCAATCTTGATGTCATCCATCATCATCATCATCATCATCATCATCATCATCATCACCAACGCTACGTAAAACGACATTCAAGCGTTATATTTATTCTAGAATCGCATATTTCTGTAGAATGCATACCAAGTGTTTGATAAATTGATTCTGTGAACATGGGAAAAAAGATCGTCATGTTGCCTGTTACCCAAGTTGATTTGACCAAAGTCAAGTACGATCCTGGAGAAATTGAAGGTTCTTGGCCTGTTCTTTTCTCTTTTCTACTTGTTTCTTGATTATTATTTGTTATTTCTTGTGAAGTAAAAAGTGGTTTCTATTGATGGGTTTGTTACAGCTCCTGATATGACTGGATTATGGGCGTGGATTTTTGTTAAGTTGCTTGAAATGCCATTGATTGGTTCTGTGATCCTTAGTTACTTGAAGAAACAGAACAAAATACAACAGGTTTGTTCATCAAAACATATATATTGATTATAGAATATTAGGGGACAGATCATACAAAACACCCCTCTTTAAAAAAAACAAAGGAACACTCCACACGTTAAAAAATCATATATGATTCAATTGGGCCCACCACCGAATCATATATGATTTTTTTTTAATGTGTGAGACCTATATCATATCATATGTGGTCAACAAGGTGTTCCTTTGTTCCTTTAAATTTACAAAGTTTTCATTTGAACCTTCCTCTAGAATATTAATATATATATATATATAACTTTCAAAGTAGCGTTCTTGAATTAAGTGGGTTTATTGTTGTATTAATTAATTGTATATGTTATGCAGATGTTAAGGGATACTGTGATACCAGAACCACCAATGTTTCGGCCTGAGTTTCCTCATCAAGGTTTGATAACCATCATTAATTAATTGGTTCTTTGTTATTATGAAAACTGTTTATTCTTGCATTTTTATTGTTTAATTCTGAAACCCACAAATGCATGCAGCCTTTAGATCAATGATTTTGTCTTCATTTTCTTCTTCTTCTTCTTCTTCGTTAATTCCACTTCCATTCCATCATCATCTTTTTATTAGAGCCATGATTTAGTTTACGAGACGCTCCGTTTATTTATTTGTTTCTTAAATCTTTCCTTTTAATTTTTTTAGTTTAAATTTCTTTTTTATTGGTTTTTTGTTTTAAATTTGATTTGATTAATGTAAATGACAGTTTAATTTTTTGCCCGTTTTTAGATATTTATGTTTTCATTTAATTAATTTATAGATATTTTTGTTTAAATACGACATAAACAAATATTATAGAGTGAAATGCAATTAGGGTCGTTGTAGTTTGCTCAAACTTTGGATATGGATCTTTAAATACACTATTTACGTCGATGGTCTTTAATTTTTTATTTTTATAACATTTCATGGTGTCTTGAGTTAACACCGTTGAATAAGGTATGATAAGTTGAGACGTATACCTTTTCCGTGAGGACAATTTAATTAGTCCTTTTACCTCTTTTTTCTTTAAAAAGTAACTTAATAATAATAATTATATAATAACAAAAGAATAAATTAAATATTAGATATGTTTCTCTCTTCTCAAACATGCTTCCCCATCCTTATGCAAATCGACAACGATGGTGAAAACGCTCCCCTTCAGGGGCGGACCTACTCTATAGGGAGGGGGGTCCCGTGCTACCGTTCAGCCGTGTTTCATAAAGGGTAAAAAATATCGCGTTTCTTAAGTTTTACATGAGGTGCACCCGCTAAACTCTTGATATTTCAAGGGTTAAAAGGAGCACTACTTTAAAAAATCCTTCGAAATCAACCGAAAAATACATCAAACAACTTTGTGGACAGTTGATACAATTTAAGGGTGCACCCGCTCGGGAAAAATCTTGGGTCCGCCACTGCTCCCCTTCCTTCCATTCTCCAGCGGTGAAAACCCACTGAATCAAAAAGAAGCTCTCTCTTCATCTGCTTATACCAACCTCTGTCTTCGACCTTCTGACGTCAACCCCGCCTCCTTTTTCAATGGTGCACATGTAACTTCGTCTTCGGTACTCCCAAGAACTTTCTTTCCTCTCTCTCCTCATTAATTTTAGCGTGAACGACCTTCCCCAACCGCTCAACCATCGGCATCAATTTGTTTTGGATTAAGAAGTTTTTCTAATTGATTTAGAGTTGTATATTAAGATTGGGGGATTTTTGGTTTAAGGTTTTTTCTTGATTTTATTAATGAAGAAGAAATAATGAATTATCTTGATGAGCCAAAATGAAGAAAATGAGGATTTTTAAACCAATATTTTGCTCCAAGAGGTTTCTCCAAAACTATCTCTAAAATAGAGAAAGTACTAGAGATAATGTTTTCTCCTTCAAATATGGATAACACCCAAAAAATGATTACATGATAAAAGAGAAATATTATTTAATATATTTTCACCAATAGAAAACTTTAAAAATAAATATTTATAGAGAAAAATAATATCTTATTAAATGAAATGAGTATTTTAATAATCTCCAAAACAAAAAATCCATCCATTGGAGTTAAATGTATTTTTATTTTAAAGAATTTAAAGTTGCATCTTCTATTTTTTTTTTAAAATTAGAAAATTTATTGAAAATGTTATATCGACCACAATTGTGTATTTGTATGCGCTCGGAGAGATGGGTTTTGTAATTTACTCAAAGAATAAAAATAAAAGAAAGTTATTTTGGAGATTCTTGCACTTTGAAGAAAAATCAAATAGATTATCGTATTAAGAAAAACTCGAAAGGGGTCATTGTTAGAAGTCACACCACAAGTGTTAATATTTCTTTAATTTAATATGTTTTTTTATTAATAATTATGAACATCCGAATCAGTTTAAAACTCATAGCAGGTATTTTAGGCGCTCATAAAGTCAGTAACCATCATTACATCTTTAAAGATGTTACTATAGGAACACATTCTATGTATATAGCCTTTATATTTTTACTTTTAACTTAAATCTAACTTGTCTTAAATCTAACTAAATGGATGTTACTATAGAAACATCCCTCTAGTTTCTATACCTATATGATAATTCTTAAGAGTATTTAATTACCTAATCATTAAATCTATTATTAATCTCTCTCTTCTCTTTTTTACCCTTATTATTATTATTTTTTTAAAATTATTTAATTCTAAATTGTTTTTTATATGTTAAAACAAATAATCAGTTTTTTCAAAGAAAAAGTTATTTACGTTTTTACTTATTTTTATTAATAAATATTTATTTATAAACTATATGTATTTTAAATATGTTTTATATTATGTCTTAAATATTTACTGATGAATAAAAATATTTATTAATCATCTCTTTTTATATTTTTCATTTTTTATTATATAATAATAATTATTATATTTGTATATTACTATTTTAATAATTAAAAATATATATGTTAGAATAATGATTTTAATTATTTAATTTAAATTTGTTTTGTATAAAATTAATTGACGATTCTTTATTCTTTTATATTACGTTTTTTGTTAATTTTCATAGTTAATGATGTTTGCTTATAAAAGATGTATTAACCATTTAACATATATAATATATAAATATAGTCATTTAGTTTTAGAAATTTTTTTGTAAGTTAAAAATATATTTTTAAATATTAAATATTAAAAATGTACAATATTAAATTTTTAAATATTAAATACTAAAAATTAACATGTATAATAATAAATATATTTTTCTAAATATTAAAAATTAAATTTATAAGTTAAAAATATATTTTTTAGAAATTTAACAATTTACACTTTTGTATTTATAAAAGATATAATAATTATTTATTGTATTGGAATTATAAAAAGTAAAACTTGGTGATAATGTGTTAGGGAACAAATAAATTATTAAGTAATGATTATTCTTAGGGGTGTCTAAATAAAGAATAAAGGGGTGTCTTAGAGCATCTCCAACAGTAATGCTATAATTTTTCTATAATAGAGTAAAATAAGTTAAAATATCTATAATATTTTATATCTAACTCCAACAAGTATTCTATTTTAGCATATCTATCACTAATTATATTAATAAAATATTCAATGTATATTATAAATTTTTTTTTTTTCTCCTACATATTTTATCTCTACATTTTAATTGGTTGAATGGAATTAAAATATTATTTTATGTCTCTTCTAATGAGTTTTAGAGGTTTGTCTAAATTTAGAGATTTTTACAATCTCTCTAATCTTTTTTCTATTTTAAAATAGGAGATAGCATAGCTGTTGGAGACATAAAAATGCTAAAATTCCACTTTTTTCTATTTTAGAATAGCTGTTGGAGATGCTCTTAATAGATACACCCAATAAATTATTAAGTAATGATTATGGGGAGGGCTAATGGCACCCCAATCATTGCTAATGGCACCCCTAAGCTTAGGTTAATAATTATGTTTTTTTTGTCTTTCTTGTCCCATATTTGTCTTTTTATTTGTAATATAAATATTTATATTAATTTAATTAATTTAAATTGTTAATTAACTTTTTTTTCTTTGTTATTTTTTATTAATTTTAATTAATATAAATTATTAACTTTTTTCACTTATTCTCTTATTTACTTTTAATTAATAAAAATTATTAGTTAATTTTTTTTCTTTTTTACTACCTTTTTAGTAAAAAATATATTTATATAAATAAATGTTTAACTTTTTTATTTATATTAAAATAATAAATACATATTGGAACCGTAATGATATATAACATAATACTTTAATAAATAGATATAAATTAAGAATCTAATATATATATATATATATGTGTGTATGTGTATGCATATAAAGAACGAGTTGGGTTCACGTGACCACCTTTTTACTTTTGAAACTTCACAGCAAAAACACTGTAAAGAAAAAAAATCTGAATTTTTACAGTAAAAGTATTGTGAAGGTTAGCTTTACAGCAAAAACACTGTGAAGATTACCTTCACAACAAAAACACTATGAAGTTTATCTTCATAGCAAAAACACTATGAATGTTCATATATTTTTTTTACATTCACAATATTTTTGCTATGAAGTTTCAAATATAAAATATGGTCTCACGAGTCTTACAAAAACATGTTGGTCTCACGTGATTCCAAATTTATACATAATGGTATGTAAATATATATAATAAATTAAGATAATAATAATAATATAAACTTCATAACATATATACAAAGTCCAATAGGCGTGTAACTCAGTTAGTTAAAGGGCGAGCAGATGTTTGCTCCAATAAGTCAGGTATGTCCCTTTTTGTATATATATATAAATATAATTTTATTTGTTTTAAATATTTATTATCTATACTATATTTATCTAGCATAACTTTATATACATAATTCCAAATCTTAATATGAACATATATTTGGGACATATTCAATAGTATCTACGTATAGACATGCTATTGTTATATCTTTTTCTGACTTTTAAAAATTTCCTTAGTCAGACTGAATAAAATTGAATATAGTATTTATTCAGTCTGAATAAGCATTATTCAGACCGAATAAATACTATATTCAGTTTTATTGAGTTTGAATATTTTTTTTGATTATTCAGTCTGAATAATTTACATTCAGACACGTATCACGTTCACATAATATATACATATGTTTTATGTATTTAATAATATATATATAATAACAAAAATAATATAGATATAGGCAGAGGCGGAACACAATAGGGGCCTAGGGGGGCCATGGCCCCTGCGTTTTATCCCTTAAATACTATATATTAGAAATATTATCAATGAATTGTGCTTAACTCGGGTGGTCATGTGTATATGGCCCCTGTGTATGTGGTCATAGGTTCTATTCTTCTGTCATACAGATTTTTTATAATGAATTGAGCTTATCAATGAAGATGTTTTGTTGGGTTCGGCCCCCTTAATTAGAAGGTTTGTGTTCCGCCCCTGGATATAGGACGATAATCAAATAAAAACCAAAAAAAATTACAAACTCGTAAAAACCGATATGTGTTCACCTTATAAAACAAATATATGTGAAATAATATCTTAAATCCTAGCATTTGATAAAAAAAATTAATGAAAAAAATTATTTTTATATCGGTTTTTACGAGTTTGTAACTTTTTTTTGTTTTTATTTTATTAAGCCTCTATAAATATATATATATATATATATATATATATATATATATATATATATCATAAGGCGATAATATATATGTAAACAAATAATAAAATATAATATAAATAACATATAATAATTTTTATACATCTAATAAAATATATAATTTATTTATTTAATAATAATTAATATAATTTTATATATAATAGTAATAATAAAATAAAATATATTATATTATATTTTATAATTAATTATTAATATTTAATGGGTTTTAATTGAGAGTTGATGGATGTGATGTTTTCCCTAACTTCCAAGCAATCACCACCCCTACTTAGGGGCGCCATAAGTATTTTAGAAGTGCCATTAGCACCCCCATGATTATTCTTAGGGGGTGTCTAAATAAAGAATAGAGGGATGTTTTAATAGATACACCCTTATTAAAGACATAATATATTAATTATAATCATTAGTTTTTATTTGTCTTTTAATTTCTAATCATAATAATAATAATTATGTTTTTTTTTTCACTTTTTTACATTTTTATCATAAAATTTTTAAATTAATATTATTTTATATTTTTCTCATGATATTGTAAATTAATTTAAGAGTTAAATACAATTTTCGTCACTGTGGTTTACAAATATTAACATATGAGGTCCTTCAAAGATTTTTTTAACATTCAACGTCCTTGTGGTTTTCATTTTATAACAGTTAGGGTCCCCCATCTAACTTTTTTGTTAAATATTAACATTTTAACATGTTTTCTTTATTTTTCAAACCACATGGACCAAATCTGTAATTTACTCTAAACTATATAATTATGTTTGTATTTTATTACTTATATAATTTTTATATTTTATAAAGTATAAATTATATAACATATTTATATACACCTAATATTTTTATTTATAAATTATTTATAAATTTATCTTTTATAAAATGTATTTTGTATTTATATTTATATATAAAATATAAATAATTTTATAAAATACATGAAAGGTTTAATTTATATTAGAAACAGTTTATTATACAAATTGTATATGTAAAAGCTTCAAAGTTCAAATACATAAAATATATAAAAATATAGAATCTAAATACAAAATAAATTTTGTAAAATATAAATATAATATGATATTAAATATACAAAGAATTAATAATTTGTAGATATACATATGTACGGTGAATAGAGATGGTGACGAAAGTGAGACATTAGATTTTTAGCAGGATCGTTTTGATGACAACGATGTTGTATATGTTTGAAATTTAACTTTTATATTTATATTTACTGTATATATTTATATCTACATCAAGGTTCTAAATAGCGTGAGGTGTCGCGTGGCGGCGAGGTCAAACCTTAAGTCTTGAAGCCACGGCGAGTCGCGACGTTTTTAAGGCATGTCTTATAGTGACAAAATATCATATATAATATTATACATATGTATAACTTTTTTTTCTACCATTAACCAATGAGTTAATGATATTAAGCATTTTAAATTAGGTTATAAATTAAAAACAAAAAAAATAAGACACTAAAAGTGTACGAAAACTCAAATATGGTGTTACAAAAATCACGCACTGAGCCATGACGTGCCACAAACATAAGGTGACGGCAAACACAAGCCTTATGGCTTATGTCGCGGCGAGTTTTTTTGAACAATAATCTACATATTATTAATTTTTTGTATATTTATGATTATATTATATTTATATGTTATTAAATTTATTTTGTATTTGTATTTGTATTTATATTTTGTATTTTTATATATTTTATGTGCTTGAACCTTCCATCTATACATATTTTGTATATATTTATATCATAAATTATTAATTCTTATAAATTTAAGATTATATTATATTTATATTTTATGAAATTTATTTTGTACTTATATTTATATTTTTATATATTTTATGTATATGAATTTTGAACCTTATATTTATGTAATTTGTATGGTGGTCTGATTTTTTGTTTATGTATTTGAATTTTGTAGCTTTCATGTATGCAATTTGTATCATCAACTCTTTGTAATATAAATTGAACCTTCCATATATTTTATAAAATTATTTATATTTTATACATAAATATAAATATAAATATAAAATACATTTTATAAAAGATAAATATATAAATAATTTTTAAATAAAAATATTAGGTGCATATTATATATGTAATATAACTTATAAAATATAAAAATTATATAATTAATAAAATACAAATATAATTATATAGTTTAGAGTAAATTACAAATTTGGTCCATGTGGTTTGAAAAATAAAGAGAACATGCTAAAATGTTAATATTTAACGAAAAAGTTGGATGGAGGACCCTAGCTGTTATAAAATGGAAACCATAGGGACGTTGAATGTTAAAAAAATCTTTGAGGGACCTTATATGTTAATATTTGTAAACCACGGTGACCAAATTTGTATTTAACTCTTAATTTAATTTGATTCAATAGATTTTCACATTTTAAGTACTTTTTATTTATTTTATTTTATTCTAATAATTAAAAAGTATATAATAGAACTAATATATATATATATATACAGTTTTTATGTTTTTATTATTTTGTTTATGTTATTATAATTTTTATTGTAATTGTTATTTGTACTCTTATAATTAATGAATTTTCTGTCATTATTATTATTGTTATTGACATTACAACCATTATAATTAACATGTCAAATTAATAACACTCTTAAATTCTATTTTCAGATGAAGAATATATATATATATATATATAAACTTTAAATAATAATAAAAATATGAAGATTATCTAAATAAAATAGAAACTAAAAAAATGATTAGTAATAATATAATATTTTAAAAATAAAAATATTGACAAAAACATAACGATTATTTATAAAAAAAACTGATAAGTTATAATAATTAATAATAATTATATTAAATCAAATATTTAGAATAATCAAAATAACTAAAATTGTGTATTATTAGTAATAAAGAAAAAATTGATTAATAGCAATATAATATTTTAGTTTAAAAAGTAAAAAATAATAAAATGATTTACTTATCAAAAAAAACAAGAAGAAAAAGAAAAGAAAAAAATGATTAAGTGACAATAATTAAATAATAATTAGTAGATAGGGGGTGTTTATATAGAAATTAAAGACAAGGTTGATGAATATGATGTGCATTTATTGTACTCCTTTCTGGAACACTATATTGGGATAAATTAATATCACACTAGTCCCAAAATTGAATACAATCATGAACTTTATATCATCCACAGAAAAACAATGTGTGATGTAAACCAACAATCAAATGTAGAATGAAATAGATCGAAATAAAGATAGAACAAACAAATGTGTACAACGCAATTAGAAAAACAAAACAAAGTAATAACACTCAAGAATTAATGTCGACCAGTAGATTATTACGTACATCATATCAGTGGCAGACCCAATAATTTTGCTGAGCGGGTGGGCCAATGGTCTGTAAGGTTGTGGTTTAACCCAGTTGGAAAAGTCAACGTTGTTTGACTCAGGGAGAAGTCAATTGTGTCGATTTGGGAATAAAATACATTTTTTTTCTCAAATCGAATCCTTTGAGGAAGACAAAAGACTACATCTTAGGTGTAAGCCTGACATGTTTTTAGCCGAATTCCATCATTTCGAGGGATTTTTTCAGCTTTTTGTTCACGGCCATGCTTGAATATATGGTGTGACCGTTCCAAAAATCCAGAAAATTTGTGTTGCATCATTTTCCACTGTGCACGGCCGTTCTTCATTATCTGGAATGGACGTGCTTACTGTTTTAAGCTCCCACAAGCATTTAAGTAATCCCCTGTGTTTAAAATTTGAAATTTGAAATTTGAAATTAGAACCAGAATCAGGAGTGGTTTGTCTGAAAGAAGACAGAAATCCTGAAGATCAAGTTGAGTCAGCCATGAGATGTCTTCCCCAATATGATCCTGGTACCAAATGGCCGACTTCTGAATCATTCCGCTACTGGAAGATTCGTGATTACGCGTATTCATACAGGTCAAAGATCACAACCCCATCAACGGTAATTAATGTCGAATCACCTGAAAATTAAGTTTTTTTCAAGTCCTTTTTTTTGATGCTTTTTAAAGAGAGACGTCCACTTTCGTTTAACAGGTCGCAGAATATGTTATCTCTGCAATTGAAGAATTCAGCAATAAGAAACCACCAACACCTCTATTGATTTCTTTTGATGCCATGGATGTAAGAAAGCAGGCTGCAGCTTCAACACGACGGTTTGAGGAAGGTACGTACGTATATATGCTTCCATGTTGATTTTTGCCTTTTGAAGTATATAATATTTATATATACGGCAATTAAAACTTACATACACTTCTCACATTTGATGAGATTTGAACCTCTGACCTCCATAAAGGTTCCAGTGGTGCTTAATTCCTATTGATTTGAGTAGACAAACTTCTATCACATATATTGATTTCAGTCTCTTAGGGGTTGTATACCAAGCGCTTACCAGCAAAACTCACCACCCAGACTTACCTTATCGGGTAACATTCTCAGTGCATGTTTGTTAGCAGCTTAATGAGCTTAATGGGACTGACAGCTTATTTGGTCAACTATACATGACCATTTAGTAGTGGCTTAATGATGTAGAAAATGGCTTATTCAATAAGCTTTTAGGGGGAGCTTTATGTAGAAAGCCAACTTTTTTTCCAAACTTGCCCCTCCCAATTGAAAAACATATGAAAAAACCCTCCCAAACAAATACCTTCCCAATCTATATAGACAGATTAATCCACACAGTCAACTTTATCCATACATGACTTAATGAAAAACCAACCAAACAACCCCTCAGTCATCAAAATGGATTGTTGATAAGCGTCTTTTACCCAATAAGCGCTTGCCGAGTGAGAGTCTTTGTCCTCACTTACCGGGTAAGGTTCTTGGTCTTTGCTATGCACCTTACAGGGTAAGATTCTCGGTCCTTGAAATGCTCACTCGAAAAGGAATAAGCGCTTACCCGGTAAGCTTTTGGTAAACGACCCCGTAGTTGATGCTTATTGCTCCTGTTTGTAGGAAAACCATTGTCAGCATTGGATGGTATCTTCATGGCAATCAAGGATGATATAGATTGCTATCCCCATCCATCTAAGGGTATGTATCCTACTTTTCAGTCATCTATATAAATAAGGTTATGTTTGGCAAACTAGTTAATAAGTTAGTTGTTGGTTGATAAGCCAGTTGAAAACTAATTATATTTTGTAAAAACTGACTGATAAGTTAGATGGCAAATGTAAAATGATCTAAAAGGGACATGTAGAAAATTACTTAATTCTAATATTACATGATATAGTTAAAACATAACTTATATATTTCATCATATTAAAATAAACAGTAACATAAATAAAGGATTCTCCGATTCTCTAGTTTTAACGGATATTTCTTGCATTCCATCTCATATATTTACTATATTGTTATGAATTTCTCGTATCTCATGGTACGATCCTCGCATGTTAGGGCATGTAAAGAACTTTCTAAAATCATCGATTAGTTAACCAAATATGAATTTTAGAAATTGATGATTTTTACTAACCATTATGTATAATATGAATAAAAATGAAGTATGTCAAATGTAAAATTAATTAATTAATAAATTTCAAAAAAAAGATTGATAATTGATTGTTCTATAGAAACCATTAATCGAAATTTTATTACTTATAAAACAAAAAAAATAACTTTTACGTTTATATAACTTACAAAAATGTTTATGGAATTGTTGTATCTGATCTTTGACCGACTAAATCTATTGAATTACAATGATGATGATGATGATAATAATATCAACAATATAAAAATAATTAATATAACTAATCATAATTCAAAATAATTACTCATTAATAACATTTAATTGTAACTAGACATATAATTGGAAAAAAGCGGAAACAATTAAGGCTCATGGAGCTTATTGAAATGCTGCTTGAAATAGCGTTTAAAAAACTAGCTTGTAACTAAGCTCAAAAAATAAGCTAGCTTAATTACTTGCCAAAAATAGCCTAAATCGTACCTATAATGTATGAGGACAACAGGTGGGACGACATGGTTTCACGAGGTACACAGTGTCGAGAAAGATGCGGTGTCTGTATCAAGGTTACGGAGTTGTGGAGTGATTTTGGTTGGGAAAGCCAATATGCATGAAATGGGCCAAGGAACTACCGGAAATAACTTAAACCATGGGTAAGCTTTATACCATATATAACATATTTAGGTAGTGTTTGTTTTTTCAAAAGGTGCTGAAGTCTGAAGTTTGATTTCACTTATGATTTAGAAGAGGTGGTGCTGAACTCTGAAATCTGAATCAATTAGAATGTTTGTTTTTAGGTCTGAAGTCTGAAATTTGAATTAGTCACTGATTTATAAACCCCTAACAATGCGGGTGTACACTAATTAAGTGTTGAGGTTACCACTTTTTTTTCCAGATGATTTTCATAAGTTAAAGAGGGTCTGAAAAAAACAAAAAAACAAACGGTCTGAATTTAAAAACATCTGAACGAATAAGTGATAAGTGGTCATTAAGAGGTAAAATTGAAAAACAAACAGGGTAGTCTTAGGGCCTGTTTACCAAACGCTTACAGGGTAAGCGCTTACAAGCAAGATCACCATCGCTTGCCTTATTGGTTAATATTCTTGCATTTTCTAAACAACAGAACCACTCGAAATCCGCATAATCCGGAGAGGTATACAGGAGGCTCTTCATCAGGACCAGCAGCCATTGTAGCTTCTGGAATATGTTCAGCTGCATTAGGAACAGATGGAGGAGGTTGTATTGTATATATATACATATTAAAGCAATGAACCTGCATTCTTAATTTTCTTGAAACTTAACATGGTGATTAATGTTAAAATCACAGGTTCAATCCGTATTCCCTCTTCCCTTTGTGGTGTCGTGGGATTAAAAACAACATATGGACGTACCAACATCAAAGGGTAAGTTTCTATATATATATATATATGCACTCGATCCTTGCATTCATCTTTCAGAACTTTCAGATTTGCCTATGTTTCTTGAAAATCTTGTTTAATTTCTTGAAAAAGATGCAGCAGTTAAAGATGTCTTTCGGGTTTTTAACTGAATGTGTTATGCTATCTTCATTTGTATTCTCAGATCGTTATGCGGTGGAGGGACTGTAGAAATTTTAGGACCAATTGCATCCACTGTTGAGGATGTCATGCTGGTGTAAGTAACTCCATACATTTTGCTTCTGCCTCCATCTTCTTCACCTTTCAATCTTGAAGTACTACATATCCTATAAACTTTTGATATTGTTAGGATATGTGAAACCCTTTTGAATTCTCTCTAAGAAACCCTTTATTGAGAAATGGAATGTTCCTATATATATGTATATATATATATTATATATATATATATATACAAGTTTGATGGTCCGCGTCTATCTATGTGAGACTCCAACACAAACAATAAGTGTCCACTGCACATTCCTCTTTTGGTTTGCCCGAAAATAAGTATCCACTTGCAAAACTAAATGTCGACTTTCCAATTCTATCCTTAATTATAAGATGTAGAAATTCATTACTCCCTATATTATTAAGGATAAAATTGTCATTTAGTTAATTAAAAAAGTGTAATACTCACACATTTCTAAAACCGTCTTTCTCATTGTGGACATTTATTTTGGGATATATAAAACATTCAATAAGTGACTGAATTATGTTCATTGGTTTCTTCAGGTATGCAGCAATCGTAGGAGCCTCTCCTGCTGACCAAATGAGCCTCAGACCGGTAATTAGAACGCTTGCTCACTTTCCACACACTTCCAATAAGACAAGGGTCTTCAAGGAAACGACTATTTTACCCCCTTAGGATAGAGGACATGTTTCCATACATCCCACCTCCCCCCCCCCCCCCACACACACACACATACCACGAGGTGGGATATACTGGGCTCGTTTGATTTATTAGTATAGGGTCAAGTTCAGGGGAAAACCTCAAAAAAAACTGAAGAACACCTTGGGAGCCCGCCATCTGGACGGTATGCACAAATGCATACTGGTAATTTGTAGCATGCACATGTGCATATGCACATGTGCATATGCACTTGTGCATAACATGCACTCGTGCTCAGCTCCAATCGCTTGTATGCATTTGTACATACCATCTATATACAGGCCTCCAATCGCTTCCAGGGTGTTCTTCAGTTTTTTTTTTGAGGTTTTCCCCTGAACCTCTCTCTACTTGTATATACTAGTTCTACTGATATATGATTTCTCTATTTTGCAGTCTATCCCGTGTTTGCCTGATCTATCATCACATGAGAATTCTAGTATTCTGGGATCAATGCGGTTAGGAAAGTACACCGAGGTGGTTCCACTCTAATTTTGAATTTTCCACACCCATCATCATGAATGCCTTTATGAACACTTGGTATGTCTATTCTGCAGTGGTTTAATGATGTCTTCTCACCTGATATCTCAACCAAATGTGAAGATGTTCTTAATCTATTATCACAAACTCATGGATGCAAAGTAAGTATGTATACTTCAAAGTTTTATCTTGTAATCTATTTTTTTCCACATTTTCTTATGTTTAACCTTAAATATTTTTTAGTAACTGCATACAACTATCAAAATCAAACACGATCCCAGTGTATCCCATCTTGGAGGTGGTGAGATGTACGCAAACCTGTCCTCTACTTCAAGAAGCAAAGCGGTTGTTTCTATGAAAACTAATTATATACAACTACAGGGTCAGGTTTAGAGGGAAACCTCAAAAAATGGAAAAACTGAGAAACACCCTAGTAGCCCTTTATCTGGACGGTATGCACTTGTGCATACAAGTAATTTGTAACATGCACACATGCAGAAAAACCAAAAAGCAACTTAATTTACTTGTATGCACAAGTGCCATACCGTCCGGATGAAGGGCTACCAGGGTGTTCCTCAGTTTTCCCTTTTTTTGAGGTTTTCCCCTGAAACTCTCTCTACAACTATATATTAAGTAAAGTTTATGAAGGAAATAACTTTTGGCACCCGTTTTATGCTGAGGAGTTCTTTGTGGTTTTAATTCTATCCATTTTTTTTATGTTGAAGATAGTAGAGGTCGTCATACCTGAGCTTCACCAGCTAAGAACGTGCCATCTTGTTTCAATTGGATCCGAGTCATTAGCCTCACTAACGCCACACTTCCACAATGGGTATTAAGTTGCGACAAAATGCTTGTTATTGTTCTAATTGTAGATCGAGTGTAACTTATACATATTTCCTCTTTTCTTATATATATATATATAGCAACTATAAGAAACTTACACCGGACACACGGACTAATTTGGCCCTTTTTGGGTCATTCACAGCTTCAGACTACGTTAGTGCACAACGTCTCAGGTAATGGTAACTTTTTTTTTAATTTTTTTATGGTTTTCCGTTGAAATGAATTCACATGTATCATTCCCCTTTCAAAACTAATATGCATCCATCCAAAATTTGAGTCAAGTTTTGACTTTTAAGGGTCAAATTAATGAGTTATTTTTTGACTTCATTCCTCATGACAATATTTTTGGGTTCTTTCAGATAAATCAAACCAAACGAATCCAGCATATATGAAGACAGTTAACGAAAGGATTATGTGTTTATATGATTAATTGCAGGCGCAGGCTGATGTACTACCACATGGAGGTTTTCAAGATGGTTGATGTTATAGTTACTCCAACAACTGGGTATGGTCATGTAGATACCCTTACGAGTTCATACACTCCTTCCGTCCCAATATAAGTGTCAGATATTTTTATTTTGGTTTGTCACAATATAAGTGCCCACCTTTTAATTATACCCTTAATTATGAGATGAGAAATTCATTTATCCTCTCTTATTATTAAGGTAAAATTGTCATTCAGTTCAACTAAAAGTGTGGGTAATTACGCATATTTAAAACATGTGTCTTTTTCATTGTAACATTATGAAACCACTTGGTTGTTCTTATGGGCTTTACACTACGAGTATGTATGTAAGAATATGTAAAGCCCCGTTAGATTATTCTCCAAAAGAGCACTTGAGGACAGAAGGGAGGTTCCAACATATATAGAGGATAAATGGTCCAAGTTTAGCTGATGTGGGATTCTAACAGAGTAAATTACACTTAATTTATATTTTTGTCTTATTTTGGTTAGCATGACAGCTCCTATAATCCGCCCGAGCGCACTTAAATCGGGTGAGACAAATTTGAAGGTAACAGGTGAGTTGAGATAAAATTTTCATTTAATAAACCTGAAATAAATTATTGTTCTAATTTTTTACTAAAGAGTGTTCGTCTTTCAGGTAATTTGATGCGTTTCGTCTTAGCAGGGAATGTTCTTGGACTTCCAGCCGTTTCTATACCTGTAAGTACAATAAGGGTGTGTTTGGTAAACAGTCTAGACAGGATGGTGAGAGTGAAGTAGGTGGATGAAAGAATTGTGGAAGGTTTTAGGATTTAAATTTGACATGGGTAGTTTAGTAATTTACCAATCTTGTCTTATCTCCATGATTTTGTTCCACCTATTTTGGTGGGACAGAAAAAAAAAATTACTAGTTTTGTCCCACTCATATCCTGTTTTATCCCAGTCTACTGTTACGCCAAATGTGAGACAACAAGTTTTTGTATTGTTTTTTAAACCTTTTTGCAGATCGGTTATGATAAGGAAGGGCTTCCAATCGGCTTACAGATCATAGGCCGCCCCTGGGGCGAAGCTACAATTCTACGTTTGGCTGCTGCATTTGAGGTACATTTAACTCCCCATTTCACCGAGAAAACAAATCAATTACAAGATCATCAGTGTCCATGTAACAACCCATTCACACAGATAGAAAATTAGATTTGTGAGTTCCTTATAAGTTTAAAGTTACCAATAACTTATATCATGGTTTTAAGTTGATTTGAAGGTTATTGGGTCAGTCTGTTGTTATCGACTTTGGGTGTTACAATCCAACGTATTTGCTGAAAAGTTGTAAAATGAATCGGGATGCACCATACTAACATATATGACATGGCTGATGGTTTTTTACAGGGACTACGTGCTGAGACTAAGAAACCTGCATCATATTTCGATGTTTTGAAGGGGCCAATTTCATAGACAATCTCTCCATTAACATATTGCAGGCATGTTATTTAAGTCTTGCTATATGCCATTTTTTCGTCTGAATAATCAGTGTTTTTAATGTGATCATCGGTGTTGGATCAGAACTTTCTATGGATCGTAATTGAGTTTTTAATTTGTATTCTCATTCTCCTGCCTGAACCAAACAACCCCTTGATCGATTAGCAGCATCAATATTAGAACCTTGCCTCTACATACAATTAAGGGGGCGTTTGGTTTGATGAAATGATTTTGAGGGATTTGGATTACGTGGAAGAATTTTAGGTTGTAAAATTTGGAATGGAATTGAATTCCATTTTTTATATAAAAATAATTAGATTACCTTTTTATTGATTGATTATTACAAAACAAATGTTTTTAACATATTTTAAACCATTATTACATAAAATTCTTACAAAATCCCATGAGATCCCAACCAACCACATGTGATTTCAGAATCCTATGTTTTTTGAGGATTGCAAATCCATAAAATCCATCAAACCAAACATGGGATTGTAACGGAATTCAATTCCAAATCCAATTCAATCCCGCAAGCCAAACAGGACCTCAAGTGATCATTAAAGAGAGGATTCCTAGTTATTTTCTTTGGTTCGAAACCAAAAAGGAAGAATAACTAAGAGCATCTCCAACTGATTCTTTATTATTTCTCCAAAATGAAGAAGCAAACATTAAAAATTTTACATTCATTTTCAACAGTATCTCCATTTTGAAGATTTCACCATAATAAACTATTCGATAGATTTAACATTCAAACTTTATTGGTAATAAAAAAAACATTTCTCTCTCTTCTCATTTAATTTTGAAGAGTTCTTCAAATTTGAAGATTTTTATCCTCTCTCCTATTTTATACATTTTGGGAAAAGTTTTGGAGATCTGTTGGAGCAAAAAAAAAAGGTTTAAAAACCCCAAAATCTCCATCTTTTAGAAGTTCCGAAAACTATATGTAGTAGGGCCAATTGCAGTTTTCAGTAGAAGTAGCATTTAGAGCATGGCATAAAAAACTTTCTATCTAATTCACATAATCATAACAATAAAAGTATCATCAAGAGTAGCATTACCATATTTGTAGCTCCTCATTTTCGTTTCGCACAAAATAGGATTTGATGGCATATTTCTAGACTCGCACAAAATAGGATTTGATGGCATATTTCTAGACTCGCACACTAAATGAACCGCCATTTTAATAGCTGATAAATAAATAAAAAGTACTCATCTTTTTTTGGTGGTTCATATATGGGAGGGTGTGAAAATGGTAGAATCTTGCAAATCAAGTGGACCCAGAAACCGGTTCATCATTTGCAATCTTTTCATCAATGGCCGCACTTGGGATATCTGGTCCTGGAGGAATCTTTCCCGGATAATCAGTTGTTGAAGAATCTGATCCTAACATACTGGAGGAAGAACGTAGAAAAAATGAAATCAAGATTTCTTTAACAAAGAAAAAGAATTCAATTTAATGCAATGAAAGAGATTAAAATGGAAAAAAAACATTCACCTTTTGTCCACAATCACCATGGAACGAAGCTCACAGTTTGCGAAACTGCACATAAATTTTACCAATTTCAAGTTACATATATAGTAACCAAATGTCTGATATACTGGACAGTACAGAACAAAAACTTGTTGTCCCATGTTTGGTGCAACGTCAGACTGTGACATGACACTTGACAGTACTGAGTGGGACAAAAACGTATTTTTTCTGTCCCACAAAAATAGGTGGAACAAAAATCATGAAGACAAGACAAGATTGGTAAATTACTAAATTACCCTTGTCAAATTTAAACCCTAAAACCTCGGATAATTCTTTCACCTGCCTACCCCATGTCACATCTATAGAACGTTTAACTCGTGAACCCATAAAATGGAGAATGAAGTTTGAAAAACATAAGGTGTGTGTAATTATGCAATTCAAGCACTGTTTAACTTTGAAAGTAAATTTTGTTATTTGAAGAATAATATGCAAACAAAATGGAAGGGAAGAACGTCTTAAAAAAGATGAGATTTTTTAGTTCGAATGGAATCACTTGAAGAGAGAAGAGACATTTTGTGCTTGAATAAAGCGAGTTTTAACTAAATAATGACTTACTGTTTGTTAATTTCTTTCCTGACCAACGGATGGCAATCATTGCCAAATGTAGCGAGCGTATGAAACAAGAATCCACTGTGAGTTACAATAGCTATCTCCTTTTCTTTCCGTGTCCATAGCCTGTATCATGGTTAGAAACATAGCTTATGGCTTACCAAAAGGGGCTTTTTCAATAAGCTCAAAAACCTAGCTTAAGTGAACAATAGACATAAATTTGTAAACAAGTATTTCAGTGATATGTGTTTTAAGTAAGATATAAGATTATAAAACTAAGTGCCTGTTGATATAGTATTGGGCTATATAAATTATAAAGGAACCTATGATTAATATTATTATATAGGAAAAGGGATAGAAACTGAACTCACCAATTCAAGAACTGTTTCCCCCTAGATGCAAGCTCTTCTTTTGTCTCCCTTACATTAGCCTTCCATAAAACATCCTCATCACTTTCTATCTGAAATAACAACATACAATATATATATATATATATATATTAATAAAAGACAAAAGAAAGAAATCAATTAAATCTTGCAAATAATTTCAGTTGCACCACTTGCCAATGAAAAATCAATTGCGGGAAATAGGCATTGATATTCACTGACACTTCTCCTACGATCACAAGGATGAACACCCTGAAACAACCAAACAAAAATGTTAACATTTTTTAATCCTGCAAAATCTTTTAATGGCGTCTCTTTAATTGTTCTAATGATATATATTTATATATATATATATATTACACCCACCAAATGTTCTCGACAAAGTTCTACTGCAACAATAGGTGGACAATTTAGGCTTGAAATTGCAGATCGACCACTTTTTCCAACATTTGCCAGCATCAGTGGTAGTGAATCCACCGTATCTGTATAACCCTCCCCACCAAATACTCCAACTGCTGTTTGCATAGTCCTGATTTTTTTTTTTCATAAATAAGCATAAAACAAAATAGAACAAGAAAACACATTCTCTACCTTCACAAGCAAACCATAACAAATACCGTCATAGAGGGAGGTTCAGGGGAAAACGCTAAAAAAAAAGGACAACTGAAGAACACCCTGGAACCCTCCATCCGGACAGTATGCACAAATGCATACAAGCGATTGAAGTTGTTTTTTTTCTATGCACCAGTGCATATATATATATATATATATATGCATTAGCGCATATGCACAAATGCATGTTACAAATTACCAGTATGCATTTGTGCATACCGTCCAGATGGAGGACTCCAAGGTGTTCTTCAGTTTTCTCTTTTTTTGGCGTTTCCCCCTGAACCTGACCCTACTGTCGTATTACCTTAACAAAGGAGATGTAATAACTACATCAACCCTCTTGGCAAGCCCACATGCATGAACATGTTTACGCAAATTTTCAACCTGATAACGATAAACAAAATAAGCTCATAATCCAGAAACCAAACAAGCATCATGTTTATTAGGATTTAGGAGTTAAATATCGCTCACCTGCTGCCAGCCTAATTGAGTAAGCTCAGCATCAAAATAGTCGGGAGACATGTATGCTTTATAATCTTTGTCTCCTATTACATTGTGAATTCCTTGTGCATGCCTAACCTGAATTGTATATAATAATTGTGTATATAAGAGCTGAATACATTCAGACAAATCAGAAAGATCCAAATAAATGAATACAACTCTGAATCGTAAAAATAAAAAGCAACTGAATCAATCCCCCACTAAATATTTTAACGCGAACCAGGTGAACAGTCTTGGATCGATGCAATGGGTACAAACTTGCAGTTGAATCAATATCCATTTTTGCAACTGCATCAAAGATATATATATATACATCAATTAAAAAATTGCAAAAAAAAATCCTAATATTATTTCAGCCAAGCACAAATATAATTGCATTTTAAATATAAAGAAATCTTGGGCATACTAAAGTTTATAGCTTGTGGAGGATTATAGCACTAATATTCACTTGCATCAATGAAACATCCCACATTTCAAATGTTTGTTGTCAAACCTAAACCTAAACCTAAACCTACTTCACTTCAAATAATCAGATGCAAAATCAAATTTAGGATTTCTACAGAGTTACATATATTTTATTTGTGGGATTTGTTGCAAATCTTGATTTATTTCAAAGAAAGTTCCATATTGAACTTGAAGTTACAACTTACAATTACAAAAACACACTTGTTTGACTTTTAAAGTCAAAATTGCAGTTCAAAAGAAAGACGAATTTAACAAATCCAGTGTTCATTAATTGGGGATTTCATATCTCTGTGTTCTTATCAATTGGTAAAGAAATCTGTGTTATCCCCCATATAATTAACTAAGAAAAACTTTCACAAATTCAAAAACAATCACAAATCTTGAAAACTTAAAAGGGAAAAATAGATGGTTACAAGTTTCAATAATCTTTGGGGGCCAAATTACAACTTCAATGCCAATAATATCCAAAATATACAGACATTAAAAGACGAGCACACATTTATGTATATCTTGATGGAAATAAAAAAGGTGGATATAAGTTTTAAAAGTTGAAATGAAGTAGAAAATATGATGTGGGTAAGATTAAGAAAGAAGTATAAGAAGAAGTACCGTAGGAGAAGGGAGAATGGTGGAATCGGATTCCAGAAGAATAGGAATTGAAGAAGGGAATGGAATGGAATGCTATAAAGGAAGGAGTGCCATTGTTTTTATACAGATAGTGATGGCGATGGTGATCACCGTGCCGATTTGTGGTCGAAAGTCTGGATTAGTTTATTCAATTTCCTTCCATCGCCCTCCTCTATATCTCATCTCTATCTCTCTCTCCTTTGACTTTTTTGTTGACCTACTGACTCATTTTTCTTTTTCATGAAAATTATAGTAAAAATACACCAATAGTCCATGAGGTTTGCTCAAACCCACTTCATTGTCCTTATAGTTTCAAAATTATACGAGTTTTTTTTTTAATCGGTTTAATTTGTTTACATCATTTGTCTATGCATCTGACAGGTGCTAAGTCCATTCGTTAAGTTGAATGAGGGGTATTTCGGTTATTTCATCATATTTTCTTCATTCTTCGACACCCCTTTCTGTCCTTCTTCAACACTCATGTCCCTCCTTTTTCTTAAGCACTCTTGCCACTGAACGTCAATTACTTTTGTTGTTGATGTATGTTATTGTTTTGGCATCTAAATCTAAGTTTAATTTACTTAGCTTCCTATTGAAAATGCAACAACTAGCTACTCAAACAGGTCATGGAGAGAGGGTGTGAGGAGGGAAAATTTACAAGACATGAGACTGTGCTCGAATAAGAGAGGGTGGTAGTGGTAGGAGGAGGGGCCAACAGAGGTAATGGGGATGGGTGAGTTATATTTTTATCGTTTTAAATGTTTTAAACGCTTATACACAATCTCTATATAAATGTAAACTAACCCCTTTTATAAAATCATTATGATGTAACTTGGTGTGTTGATAACTTGCAAGTTTTATCAACTATATTATGATGCACTCCAATATATTCTCTGTAGTGGTATTTGATAATAGATTTTTTGTTGGTGGTGATATGCTTTGAACCAGCTACTATTAGGAGATTATGTAATTTCTTGTAGGGGTGAGCATCGGAACTGGGTACTCGTCTTTGGAACCGGAACCGCCTCGGAACTGTCGGTTCCAGAACCGGAACCGATGTGATTGGTTCCGGTTCCGGTTCCTATAATACGGAACCGATCAGGACCGGTTCCGGTTCTCATTTTTTTGGAACCGTTACCCGTCGGGTACCCGCTACCCGCCACTTTTAAATAAAAAATATTTTATATATTTATAAATAATTAATAAAAACTCAAACTTTCTAGTTTTTTTATGTAATAATTAGTTTTTATCGAATTAGTTTTGAATATTTGTTGTATTTATTACTTTAAATCGATATTTTATAGTTTATAATTACATTTTTATCGTATGCAATGTATATTTTTTTTTTAAAAAGTTGAAACCCGGTTATGCTCACCCCTAATTTCTTGTATTTTGCTCTGTAACAGATTTATGTCCATTATATTATCCTATGTTCTTTTTTGTTGTGTTGGCAAGTGTTAGTATGCATCTTAGTATATAAATTCATATAATATAAATATGTACCCTATGAAAAATTACTTGACTTGAAAACAAGAGATGGATGATGGCTTTTTAGTAACTATTGGAGTGATAAATGGTGTAAGGTGATGGTAAACAAACAAGATGGATGATGTTGGGAAACCACATAAACAATTGATGTAATTTACTCTAGAAATTACAATAATTAATTTGATATGATATTTTATTTAATTATTTATCAGATAACTATCCATTTAAAACAAATGCAAAAATAATCGTTTTAATTTATCCCGTAACAAATACTTCATTTTAGCATAATGTAATTTGTATGTTTAAACAAAATGGTATTATTGTTGGCGGTTTGTATTTTCTTTTTCCTAAAATACAAAAACTATATTGATTATTTTTTTAGTTTATCAAAAAAAGTCACATTTTTTGCTATATATCATGCCCGTAAATTTTAAGTATAGAAAACACATTCTTAGAACGTTGATTTTTAGAAATTACCACTCCAAAAAATTAAATAGCTTCGATTTTCTTTACCATAGACCCTTTAGAGAATTGTTCCTATCTATACTTTAGGGTTGTGGTTAATTTGTTGGATTATTTCACACTTATTGTTAAATGCTCATAGTTAAGTTTTAGCATTAGTATTTGTTAGTTGATCGATGCCTAATTGTTAATTTTGAGTGTTATGATTTGTTAGTTCATGTCTAATTGTAATTTTTTTAATTGTTAGATTTAGAGGCTTGTTAATTGTTTAATGCTTAATTTTAATTGGTTTATTACTTTGCTAGAATAATGGGGAATCTTTTTAAAGAAAGGTAACAACATCCGAAGCTGGTAATGTCATCTTTTTTTAGATTTTCCTATTTAACTTTTATTATCTTATATATATTACTTAAATTTTGACCCCATCATCAAAATTCCGAGATCCGTGACTAGTCACATTAAAGACATGGAGGCCAATACAAAGAGTTGTCATGAGGGTGTTGTGTGATAAAGGTCACATTAAAATTGAAACACAAATTTACGAGGGGTAGCCATCATGGCAGTTATTTCATATGGGTAAGAGTGTTTAATAACAAAGAAGGCCAATGAGAGAAAGTTGGAAGTTGAGGATGCTTATGTGAACATGTTTGACCATGTTTGAACATGATACAAATGAGACACTTTATGTAACACCCCGCCTTACCACGACACAATATTGTCCGCTTTGGCCTAAGCCGTACGGATTTGTTTTTGGCGACCTGACGAGGACTTCCCAGGGGGTCACCCATCCTGGTACTACTCCCACTCAAGCACGCTTAACCACAGAGTTCCAAGAATCTGCCTTGCGTGTGGCCCCAAAACGCGTTGTGTTTAGGAAGGCCAATGTTTACATATGAACCCAGCATCACTCCTGTCCACGCCTGATATGTGATCTACCTAAGGTGTTACACTTTAGGCAGAGTTGGAAGTAGCAACCATCATAGATACTTGAGAGAAGGAAGATTGTGGTGGTTTGGATACATTCGTAGGAGACTGATAATGGCAACATTGGTGAGAATGATATAAAGCATGATGAGCGAGGTGGCGAAGAGGGGCAGGTGGAGGAGGATGTGAGAAGAGAAAGTGAAGATCAATGTGACGACCTTAGACGTTTACGAGGTTATGATATTTTTAGGAGTTTCAGTTATACAAAACTAAAGTGGCATACAAGTTAAAGGACAAATAGAGTCCCATAGTAGATAAAAGGTTTTATAGCTTTCCTTATATATTTTTTAATTTCATTGTACCTTTTATTTATTATTTTTGGTTTGTTACTACTTTCTAGTCTTATGTCAAAACCTTCATGTCAAAACCTTTCATATCGCATTTTTTTAAAGGTGAAGGATATGTCTACTTACATGGCATTCGTCCATCCACTAAGACCTTATTTTCAAATATACACACAAAGATTGTTTAGTTTGGTTTATATTTTATATATGCATGTATCTATTGTATAGGGGTGAGTTCCGGTGAAAAAGAAAATTATGATGAGAAGCATAAGAAGAGGTCTTCACCATTGGATCACATGTCAACACTAATAATGTGCACCAAGATGCATCAGATCAATTATCTTCTAAAGTGCAATTCATGGTTGGATGACATGAGATTAAAGGTAATCAATGATCCAGATCTCTTCTCACGATTCTCACCTTAATTATTCTTTTTACACAATCTTTCACGCTATAATATATGCGTATTTATATAACGAGTCTCTACCTTATATATGTGTATCTGACAAGTGACAACCGATTAATGATCACCAAAAAGTAGAAAGAAAGACATCAAGAATGATCTCTACTGACCTACACAAAAGAATCCTAAAGTTTCATGGAACATTTTGAAAACTTTAAAACTTAAAGGACCAAAATTATCAAATACACCTTTCACCAAGAACAGAATCAAACTCGTCAACATCGAACTCACCGTTGCAGATCTCTCACTCTGTTCTTCATCCCCCAATCTATCTGTGATGATTAACAATGGCTACTAAGCTACCTTCACCACTCTTAACATGGTTAGTAATCTCAACCTGTTTACTCATTTTCTTCTACTCGAAACTACTTCCTCTATACCCATCTTCAAAACCCTCAAAGCTTCCATCATCGCAACCCCCAATACCCTGTAACCTATTCGCCGGAAAATGGGTGTTTGATCCCAATCGTCGAAAACCCATCTACGATGAGACCTGCCCTTTCCACAGAAACGCATGGAACTGTCTTAGAAACCAAAGGGATAATATGGATCGGATCAATTCTTGGAAATGGGTACCCGAAGATTGCGAGCTTCATGAGATTGACCCGTTTGAGTTCATGGATGTGATGAGGGATAAGAGAATTGGGTTTATTGGGGATTCTTTGAATGAGAATTTATTGGTGAGTTTTTTGTGCATGCTTAGGGTTGCTGATATGGGTGCTAGAAAATGGAAGAGGAAAGGGGCATGGAGAGGGGCTTATTTCCCTAAATTCAATGTTACTGTTGCGTATCATCGTGCTGTTTTGTTAGCAAAATACGAGTAAGCAACCATAAATTGCTGATCAAATTTGTGTATAAATGTTACATTATTTGTTGTGATTATCATCTGTACCTTTGAGTCACATTTATTATTAGTTTTAGATCTCGAAATTAGCACTTCAAAATGCACAATTGCTAATTTGCTATGGATTGATGTTCATTATAGTTTATGGAAACAAGTTATGAATTTTGATCACTACAAACAAGTGAGAATCTTTGATAATTTTGACATCAGAAAGTAACCTGTTTTGATTCAGAAAAAAGTTAGTAATCTTTGTGAAGCTGATAAATGACAGTAAAGACTGTAATTATGAGTTGTATTTGAGTTCTTAAGTTATTTGATTTGCTATTGTGGTAGTGTCAGATTAGCTAATAAGCTAGATGACAATATAGACGCACCAACGGTAGAAAGATAAGTGCATGGAGCTTATTGAAATGCTACTTGAAGTACATTTTCAGAAAGTTAACTTATGGCTAACCATAAGGGCTTTTTCAATAAGCTCAAAAACTAAGCTTGTTTATTGTTGCCAAAACATGGGCCAAAACTTCTTTCCCATTTTGCCGTCTTCTTTAGTTCATTGGGTTTTTGTCTTTTACATTATCGAAAAATAACCTTCTTACTTGCCATTACTAATTAAATAAAGGGAGCAGCCAAAACAGTTGGAGATTGCTGAAAGAAATGAAGTAAAAGGTGTACATCGCGTAGATGTAGATATTCCAGCAAAAGAGTGGGCAGATATCGGTGGTTTCTATGATGTTCTCATTTTCAACACTGGACACTGGTAAATAAAACTCGCAGTAGTTTTCCAAATTTGGAAAGATTCCAAGTTAAAAAAATCATCTTTTTTGCACAGTTATATTATAATCATTACAAATAATTTGATGGCATTTATAGGTGGGGTTATGATAAGTTTCCAAAAGAGACGCCTCTTGCTTTCTACAAAGGTGGTAAGCCAATAGTTCCTGCTCCAGATATGTTGGACGGGCTTAAAATTGTACTCGAGAATATGGCTGCTTATATAGAAAAAGAATTCCCGAAAACACTCAAATTTTGGCGGTTGCAATCACCAAGGCACTTCCATGGTGGTGATTGGAACCAAAACGGAAGTTGCTTATTCAGTGACCCCCTTAAGAAATCTGAGGTATGGTTTTCCATTAAGTTCTGTATGGATAAAACTGTCTGTGTGGATTAATCTGTCTGAATAGATTGGGAAGATTTTTGTTTGGGAGGGTTTTTTCATAGATGAAAGGAGTGTGTTTTTTAATTGGGAGGGGTGGTTTGAAAAAAACTTGGCTTTCTGTATAAAGCTTCCCCCTACAAGCTTATTGAATAAGCCACGTTATATATCATTAAGCCACTACCAAATAGTCATGTATAGCTGACGGAATAAGCTGCGAGTCCCATTAAGCTCATTAAGCTGCTAACAAACAGGCCCTAAGAATCTTCTTATCTTGATCTATGTTGTGAACTTCCCACAAAAATTGCAATATTTTCATCCTTGGGAACTTTACAAATTGCAATAAGATATATATCGTACAAAGATGTTATGCTATAAAACTATAAGATATATATATATATATATATCCTACTGATACCTGAACAGCTTGACGTGTGGTTTGATCCCAGCAACAACGGAGTAAATAAAGAAGCAAGACTGATCAATCAACTGATTATTAAGGCTCTGCAAGAAACAGATATTCAACTACTTGACCTGAGTCATCTGAGTGAGTTCAGAGCCGATGCCCATCCAGCCACGTGGTTGGGAAAGAAGGATGCAGTGTCTGTTTGGGGTCAGGACTGCATGCATTGGTGCTTACCCGGTGTTCCAGACACTTGGGTCAACATCTTATGGCAACTTATGCGTTATCGGTTAGCCACAAGATGATGATTTGGAGATAGGAATCCAGAATGTTACAGATCTTGCCAAAAGTTGCTTAGAAGCTCTTTGCAAGACACTAAGTGGATCATGATTCTTCTGCAATTTTTGCTGATTGGGTTCAGATGTGTAGATTATAAGATTTTTTTTACTCCTGAATTTATAGATTCATTATATGTTTTGATGGAACTCCTACCCTTTGGGTCACAAGAAAGATATGTATGTACACAACTTACTTTTGAGTAGGATATACCGTGATTGGTCTGGTCTGGTTATAATATGTTGTTGAGAGAGGGTATTGTTAAACTTGTAAAATGAAAGAAATTTGATTTTTGAATTGATGCATTTGTTTAGTTCATTGCTCAGTTTTTTAAAGTATATGTTATTTTGTGTGGTTTGTTACTAAATATTATCATAACACAAGTATAAATAGCGCTTACTTGTAAAAACATTTATCTACATCTATATCTATACTACCTTAGGGTGCGTTTGGTACGTGGGACAGGACGGGACAGAACTGTCTGTCCCACGTTTGGTGCAGCATGGGACAGAACAGGAATTCACTGTACCACGTTTGGTGCAGCATGGGACAGAACAGGAATTCACTGTCCCACGTTTGGTGCGACGTGAGACAGGGACAGAGTGGGACAAAAAAGGGGTTTTTCTTGTTCCACCAAAATAGATGGGACAAGAATGGACAGAAGATCAAATATCACTAATCTATCCTTATTTGATATATAAACTTAATATGATACTTGTTTTAATGGTCAACACCACCAGCCACGACCGTCGGTACCGCTGGCGACCACCGGTAGCCACAGTCGGCCACCAACCACCATCATCCATTGCAACTACCACCATCACCGTTGGCCACCTCCACCTTCTTCTCTAGAAAAACAACCTCCTCCACTACCTCTACAACCACAGTCCGCCACCAACCACCACCGTTCATCGCTGCCACTACCACCGTGGCCACCTCACCTCCACCATAACCACTACCACTCCACCGTTACCGTTATCTACTATCTTCACCTCCTTTACAACCACCACCGTCCATCTCCACCACTGTGGGCCACATCACCTCCACCATAACCAGCACCATTGCCGCCGACCACCACCACCACCATCTTAAGTCATCTATAATCAACATCGGCCACTGACCACCACCATCCGTCGCCGCCATCAATACTACCATCAGAATGAAACCTAATTTCTTATTTGCGTGAATCGGGTTTATCAAACTATCATCAATTATAACAAAATTCTCATTCAATTTTTTACTAATATGTATGTATGTGTGTGTGTTTGTGTATATATATATATTATATATGCAAGTTGAGTAAAAATGCTTATAAATTAAATTATTTAATTTTTTGTTTTTTTTGTAATTATAACTATTATATAATATATAAAATCGTCAAATAACTTATGTGACAAATTCTCTAGTTCTGTGTAGTCTTGTCCTGTCCTGTCCTAGGTGTACCAAACACATATTTGTTCTATCCAGTCTTGTCCCGTCCAGTCCAGTCCTGTCCCATCCCACACTTTTGTCCCGTCCCGTCCCGTCCCGTCCCGTCCCGTCCCGTCCCGTCCCGTCCCGTCCCGTCCCGTCCCGTCCTGTCCAATCATGTCTGCTTACCAAACGCTACATAACGTACAACATTAGGTACAACTTGATAATGCTAAACTTTTCTTTTCCCAAGACCAGTCGTTCTGATTGTTGATTCCCCAACGCGACTCTTCCCTAATCCATCTTCCAAGATGATGATTGAGGCTCCCAATGTTATGATTTCAAATTCAAATCAATCTTCCCAATGGCAATATCTATGGTTAGGGTTCTCTCATTCAACATCTGGTTCATTCATGGTAAGCTTCTCAATTTCTCTCCCAAATCGTTGGTCGATTCTGGTGGTTCATTTAAGGTAATCTTCGATTTCCCTCCTGGTTCTTTATGGTTCCTTGATGGTTTCGTTTCTATGTGGGTTTCGGCTATTCTGATTGTTTCTATCATTGTTTCATTCTGATTGCTATAACCTAATGGTTTCTATTTTGGTTTGTTTTGCTTTCTACAAATCGATTTGAAATATTCTTATAATGGTTTTCATTTTCTTTGATACAGTCTCATGGTTTTAGGTTGAAGATGAAGAATACGATTTGAATTAAGCTTCAAAGACCAATCTTGATCTTTGTTTTCGCCTTCATTACATATTCGATCTTCATTGCTACTATTATTAGCTTGAAGATAATGTTTCCGAGTGATCCTGGAAGGCGGCCGTTTTGCAAAGATCTGATAATCAATAGAGTTGTTGTTGTAGTAATGTTAAGTTGAGGGCGATTTCACAATGATGAATTTGGTTCAGTCGTTGGCTTTCGTTTCATTCCTCAATCTGCTGGTTTCTTTTCTTACTTTTAACTACCTATTTCATTCCATTATTTTAATTC
Organism: Silybum marianum; assembly: GCA_036898165.1. Taxonomy (NCBI): domain Eukaryota; kingdom Viridiplantae; phylum Streptophyta; class Magnoliopsida; order Asterales; family Asteraceae; genus Silybum; species Silybum marianum. The sequence goes on from CM072528.1 coordinate 9,283,900, forward strand.
AGTTGCTAATTTATCCTCCTGAGTTTAGTAGTCGTGACCAACAACCATCAGCTGTCGGCTTGTTGGTAAGGGGAGAGCTTCAAGCCCGATTTCAGTAGACTCTGTATGGGGTTGTTTACCAAATAGTTATTTAATTCATAGTAAAATTTGGGCCGAATGTTTGATATGCCTTACAATGATGTGACTATATGTGAAATCCTTTAAATTAGGACGTGCTTGGTTAGAAGTATTAAACTGTATGGGATTGAATATAAAAAAAGACTTCACTTATTTAGGTGTTTACTATGTATTGTATTAACTTTCTTTTTTTTAAATAGCAAAGCAACAATATTGGATTCCTTGATTACATATTTTTTTTACTTGCATATTTTTTTTACTTGCATGTTTTTTTGAGGTCATTTGGTTGTCACTTTTCTTCATACCATTTAATTACTTTCAAAGTGCCCCATCCTTCTATGGTTCACTCCATTATTAAGATGTTCATCTCTTTTCGGTAAAGTTTTATAGATTTCTTAACTAATCTAAATGATACGTTTGTATTTTTCGTAACACAAACAACATCATCTACCTTTATCTTTAGTGTGCGTTTGGTTTGCAGGATTGTTTTCAAGGGATTTGGATTTCATAGAGGGATTTAGATTTGGAAAAATTTGGATTGGAAATCCTTTTATGTGTTTGGTTTGTAGGATTTTGAATGGAATTGGATTCTATTATTTATATAATTATGAAAATAATTAAATTACATTTTTATTAATCAATTATTCCAAACCAAATGTTTTTAACATTTTTTAAAACCTTATTTCATACAATTCTACGAAATCTTGTGAAATCCCGAGCATCTCCTAAGAATTTCAAAATCCTATGTTTGTAGGATTTTAAATGAATCATAGGATTTCAAACCCGGACAATCCAACAAACCAAACATAGGATTGGAATGGATTTGAAATCCAAATTCCCTCAAATCCATTCCATTCCCGCAAACCAAACGGCCCCTTAATGAACCATCCTCTAAATGGATGAAATTATTATTTTTGAAATCACTTGCCTTGGATTGAAAATTTGTAGTTTTGATGACAGATGAAAATAACACCGGTACAAATGTAGTAGGCATTATGACATCTTGAAGGAATTTGAGTTTTGTAAATTGAATGAAACTTGATGGAACTTTTACATCCCGCCGCATTGTACAGATACACAACTAGTAAACATGTAAAACAAAAATAATGTAATTTCTTTTAAGATTATATCTTTTCTTTTTTCTATTTTAAAAAACCGTCTATGATCTCAATAGTAGGCAATGTCGAATCCAAGATTTTTACGTAGTGGGGGTCAGGTCTGCATGTTCGACATGTTTTTAGCCTAATTACACCCGTTTTAAGAGATTTTTAAGTTTTTTTTATTGATTTCAAAAGAATTTTTAGTGTTTTTGTCGGTTTTGAAGGACTTTTTCGGTTTTTTTTCATTGATTTTATGAGACTTTTTGGGGGGTTTTTTTATATTTTATGGGACTTTTTGGGATTTTTGATTGATTTCTAGCATTGTGTGAGGTCCTTACAAAAATTTACTGGAAGGATAAAAATAAAAAGTTGTAACAAAATTATTTTTAACCCTGACAGCGGTAGAAGAACCGAAGAAGAGCTGTTTGATTGTGGTATAGTTTTTAATGCACTAGGTACAACTCATAAAAGATAAAAGTATAACCGGAAGCCCGAAACTTGAAAAGCTATATATTCACAACTTCCAAACAAAATCCCCAATTAACCTTCTTCTCCCCTAAAAATGGCCCTAATTAGGGTTCATCTTCATCTGAATCTCCTTCCCCCACCCCACCTTCTACGATTCACGAATTTCCAAACTCACCCGTTTCTCCACTGCTCCAATACCCTTCCAAAACTCCAAATCTCATGTTCCAGTTCCAATTCCAATTCAAACAGCATCGATGATTTAGACCTAGCGATGGATTTGGCAACAGAGATCGATAAGATGAACTCCCAGATGCTACAAACTCAAGAAGCCATGAAAGCAAGCAGGAAGCTTCTGTATACAGAGCTGGGATTGTCCCTTGGATTGGGAAAAGAGGAGTTGAGGAGAAAATGGGAGAGAATGAAAGACGATGAAAAATGGATTTTGGCTGAAGAATTCGTTTCAGATTGGGGTTCCAATTTTCATCCGTTATCTGCTAGATCCGTTAAGGAATTAGTCGATCAACACTTGTTACATGATGATGACGATGACGAAGGTAATGCTAATAACAAAGATAGCAGTAATTCATCTCCAGATTCCTCCTCTTCTTCAATGTTATTTAATGGATTGAAGAAACTCATGGGATTTTAATACTATTTTTGTTTTGTTATCATTTCTTGATGATCTCCATGTTTGTTAATTGAGTTTATACGACACTACTCATTCTGCATTCATGTGTTCTATAATTCTGAAAATGTGCATATAATTATTCGAGCTTTTTGAGTCAAATTGGCATTTGAGCATACACTTTTTCGAGTTAAAAATGTTCATCTGATCGTAATTATCGAGTTTGAGTAAATAAATGAGGTAACCATTTATTGAGTTTGAGCCATAAACGAGCTTATAAAGCTTGGATTTTAGGTATGATGTATAATTCTAATTTGTTAAACTTGAATGAGCATTGAGCTTAAGCTCGGATATTAAAAAAAAGTATTCGAGCTTGAGTCTGATATTATTTCTTTAGGCAGAGCTCGAACAACTACTAGTCAATTTGGCTCATTAACCACCTATCGGTTGTTATGATACGATTTATATGCAAGGGGTACGACATGTGAATGCACGAGATTTAGGGGCTGTTTACAAATTGCTGACCAGACAGACTGACTAGGTCAAGCAAATCTGACTCGGTCGGTCGGCAGTTAGTGCGTTTACCAAATCACGGATCTGACCGAGCCAGTACCAAAAAATAATGCTTACCCGGGTCAGATTTTGTGTTTCCAATATGTACCCCTCATTTATGTTTGTCGTTTTCTTTTATAATGGGGATATGGGGTTATAATGGTCATTTTATTATTGGTAAGCACTCACCAAAAACATTTGGTAAACACTCTTACGGGGAAAGTACTTACCCGGGACCGGGACAACACTTACTCGGGTCAGCACTCTTACCCAGACATCTCTTCGGCTTGAGGACTTGAACAAGAAGTATACGTTCTTGATATTTTAAAATGATACTTAACATCATGTTATATTTGGATTTTTGTAGACAACCCCTATTTTGATCAAATAATATTTAAGGCATTGTTTGGCAAAAATAAGGTAACTTGTAAGTCACCTTATAAGGTACTTATTTTTAGTGTATAAGGTACCTTATAAGGTATCTTATTGATAAGTTAATAAAAGTAAGGTTTTGATAAACTACCTTAGAAGTCATAAGGTACCTTATTAGCTACTTTTGCCAAATATAGCCTAAGAAAGTTTATTTTATAAAGATATAACGGTATTCTTACTGAATTGTGGCGTATACTAGTCCAAGTTTGGTCGAAAAATATAACACCATGGATTGTTTTTTAGTACCATGGAGATGAACCGACAAAATGACTGAAATGCCCTCACGAGTCACGACTAGCATGTGAGGAGCACATGTTAGATGGATTTAACGTATGGAAACGATGGATACTCTAGTGTAATTTTGAAACTCTTGAGTGGCAATTTCTAAAAAATATCTGAAGAAAAAAAAAAGATAAACTACTACATGGTTGATTTATGTATTTTTACCATATAAAAAAACACATGACAATCACCATTATGTAATGGTGCACAACTTTTTGACAAACCGGCTTGTCACATTGATAGCCATATTCTATTTAATATTTCTTAAAGATCTGAATACAAGTTTAGATTTTTACGCTATTGTTAAATCTAAAAAAAAGACATGACAATAGTTACATTATAATGGTGGATTGATTCAGGGGTCAATCAACTGTATTGTTTATTTCCTCATATCGTTTCATGCATTTCAGTCCAATTCGTTTTTGTTAAGACATGTCAATTATATTCTCTACGAAATGTGACTCATGCCATCATAGTTGTCTTTGTAGCCATCACCAATAATTTGGACGCGTTGCTCGATCATCATTGTATTTTGGACCACAGTGGCCCACCTTCGAGAATTTTTTGAAAGCTTTCATCATCGACGCCTACTACCTCATCCTTGAACCCATGTGACTTGCTTGAACAACCAATTGATACACAAAAATATATCCAAAAAGGTTCAAACCAGTGGTTAAATAAGTGTATATTGATTTGATGGTGATACATTGGGTTCTAATGATGTGATCTGGTCTGGCTCAATCACTTTGCTCACCTTCGATGCGTTTCGACTTGTTGCAACGATGGTTTTTATAGGCTTAGGGATCTTGATATGAAATTGATGAGTTGATAATCAGATTGGATAACCAAAAGGCCCCTGGTCTAGCGGTACCGGAGTTTTTACAACATCTTCAAGGTCTCGGGTTCGAGCCTTGGGAGTGGTAGTTTTCCTAAAAATGGTGGAGGAGTGGGGGTTTATCCATTAAGGCGAAGGTTCGGGTCCCACATACTGCCCATATGGATGTCACTGTAGGTTCGAATCACTAACTACTAACTCGCCGTTCAAAAAAAAATCAGATTGGATAATTTGTTTATTCAGTTAACTAATTGTAATTGTAAAACACAATTTGTTTTAATCAAGAATTTTCATAAGGCACTTGATTGGGTCGAGTACAACTCAATTTTTCATGAAGAAAATATTTAAAACATAATGGGATTCACAAGAACAAAGAAAGAAAATCCAAAACCCTTAAAACCAAAAAGCTTATGAGAGGGTGCATTTTGCTAATATTTTCATAGTTTAGGGTGTATTTTGTAAATCGTGGTTAGAATATATCCACTGGTGACGTGGACTAATGTTGTTCGATCTTTTAACAAAGCCCAAAACTAAAAGTGAGAGCTGATGCCGGAACTTCCCGTTAAGAGCGAGTCAGTGACTCAGTATTGAATCGGTCTCTTGTTTCCCTCACTCATGACGTCAATTTTGGGTGCTACTACTACCCCTTTATCTCGAACATTCGCAAGGCCAATCAGCAACCTCTTCACCACCCATTTGAAATCGAATCGAGTTTCGTCTACGAAAATTGTTAATTTTACCGGATTGGCGTTTGGGCGGTTTTCTTATCCAAGTAAAAGAGGGTTTAGAGGGGGATTTGTGGCTATGGCTGGTTCGGGTTCGGGTTCGGTCCAGAAACCAGAGGAAGAGTGGCGTGCAGTTCTATCTCCTGAGCAGTTTCGTATTTTGAGACAGAAAGGAACTGAGTAAGTCTTCAATTATGAAGTTGTTGCACAAATTTTGAAAAGTTTAGGAATGAATTTACGAATCATATCATTTGATTATGTGTCTGATGGGGTTTTTAGGTTGTGCGATTAACAAGTGTAGTTCCTTGTGGTTTTGTTGTTCTATATTCACATATATCATGTTGGTTTTTTGAGCAATTATCTACTAGATTCATGATATTCCCATTTGTTAGTTAAACGAACTAAAGAGATTCCATTTCTCTGAGTAAGGGGCTGATTGTTTACCTCTTAACAATTCCATTAAGAGATAGTATTTGAATAGTTTGGAGGTAAATCCTGTTTGGCAAAAATAAGTTCTAAAACCCTCTGAACCGTTTTGTATCATGAACTCCCCTTAACCCTTAAGAGCCCTAATTACATTTTGAACAATTACCAAACAATTCTATTTCATTTTTGCACTTAATCATTCTTCATCAAACAATTTAGCAACTGCCAAATGACCCCTAAGTGATCTCCCAGGTTCATTTGTACCCCAAAGATTATGTTATGATCTGGGAGGGGGCATTTGGTGCAGTAAAGAACGCATGAAGGTTTAGGGTTTTAATTTGATGTCTGAAGGTTTTAGGGTTTTAATTTGACATTGGTAGTTTACCGTTACTAATCCTTTTTATTTTTGTTCCACCTATTTTGGTAGTTTACCGTTACTAATCCTTTTTACCTGAACCCCCAACCTCCTAGGAGGCCAAAGGCTCACATATCGCTAGGCCAAAGACCCTTTGGTCGCACTCTTGGAGATCAAATGATGTATCTTGGAAATTAATATCTTGTCATTTGAAGTCTGATAGCTTTCAATAATATTTCATTCTTGTTGACGTTATCTTAACAACAGGTATCCGGGAACAGGTCAATACAACAAGTTCTATGAGGAGGGAGTGTACTCTTGTGCAGGGTGCGGCACTCCTCTTTACAAGTCGACCACCAAGTTTAACTCCGGTTGTGGTTGGCCGGCCTTCTACGAGGGTCTTCCTGGAGCCATTAACCGTCATGTCAGTCAATTTTATCTTTTCCTCATTTATTCTATCTATCAGTCTAAGGCATTATGAGTTTGTTTGCTTGTTACTCATGATACCAAATGCATAAAGCACATATGATTATTATGCAAAAAGGGTATGCCACCACCATCTTGTAGCGCCCCCACTGTATTGGTCCCATTCTTCTTATGTGGCACGGGGTCGAATGCCTTCGGGCACCCATCTTCTGACCCCCACGCCCAAATCCCTATAAAAGGAGGAACAAGAAGTCAAGAACCACCATCTAAAGCAAACAATGTTAAAACGAGATTAGCATCACATAAACCCCATATACATATATGTATATGTATATATATATATAGAGAGAGAGAGAGAGTCTCCTAAGATGTATGCTAATAGAGGCTCCTTATTTTACAAACCAATCAAAGGGTACAAACTCGTCCAGACCAATATAAAAATAATTTTTTTCTTCAAATGCTATGATTTAAGATATTATTTCACATATGTTTGTATTCATGTGAAAAAAACGTTGGTTTACTTTTACATATGTAACAAGTACACGTGAAACTTTCACATTATGAGACAAACATATGTGAAACAATATCTTTTATATCATAATATTTGATGAAAAAAATTATTTATATATTGGTTTGCACGAGTTAGTACCCTTTGACTGGTTTGTAAATGAAGATGTATGCTGATAACTAGAAAACGTTTGGTTGTGAACTCAGGCTGATCCAGATGGAATGAGGGTGGAAATCACGTGTGCAGCTTGCGGAGGGCATCTCGGGCATGTTTTCAAAGGCGAAGGCTTCCAAACTCCAACGGATGAACGACATTGTGTCAATAGCGTCTCCCTCAAGTTTGCACCAGGAAATTGATTTATTCTCGTGTTTTTTTCCTACAAAAAATGTAAGGAACTATATATATATATATGTATTGATGTATGGAAATAAATTATTGAGGTTTTGTTGATAATAATGGTTTGTAATAAAAAAGGGAGTGATTTAGGGATGTTTGTGACATTCAGTGTTCTATTAAAATCAGTGCCCTCCCTGGGGGAGGGCGGGCCGGGCGTACGCCCAGGGCCCAAGAGAAATAGGGGCCCGGTTTTTATCATGTTTACTATATAATATATGGTAGTGGTTCAAAAAAGTTAATAAATAAAAGCGACACAATGTCTTTTAGTTTATAATATGATCCAAAAAATATTAGCATTATATCAAAGGCTCAAACATGTATCAACTAATTGCATTTGAAGAAGAAAATATGTAAAAAAAATCAATTGATTGTTAATTTTATAGTATTATTTATTGTTTCTCTTAAGTTTTTTTCTCTCTAAGTTTTTTATCTACAAAAATATAAAACTACCTGCCTAGACAACATTGATATATTCTCTATAATTCATCTCCCACTAAGTTTTTTAATTATTTCATCCGCATGAATTCAATGTTTTTTTTAAATATAAGAGATTTATTATTATTAACTAAAAAACTCTTACCTTTGAATTTTTTTATCAATCATATGAGACGATACAACTTATGCCTATATTTAGAATTTCAAAACTAAAAATGCATTTTCTTGCATTATTAATTCCTTATTATCTAATAGGCATTTGTCCTAGCGGTATCAGAGCCTTTGGCTTCGTAGAAGGTTAGGGGTTCAAACCTCACCAAAGATGAGGAGGGAATGTGAGTTTATTTATTTTATTTGTCGTATGTAAATATTATATACTTCAAAAAAACAATGTACTGAAAAATAAAATAGTACTTAACAAGGGCCTCGTTTTACATCTCGTCTAGGGCCCAAAAAATGTCAGGAACGAGCCTGATTAAAATCAAAAGATTGCAGAATAAGGGTATCATTTTGATGCAAGTAGTTATTTCAAATAAGGAGTGACCAGTTGAGTTGAGTTGGTTTTAAACTTTTAATATGAGTTAAATGGGATAATGCATTAAAATGAAACTGATTTTGTTTTGGGAACCTCCCAAATGCATGTCTTTGTTTCTATTTTGGAGAACTTGAATTTGATCTGTGTCATCAACTTAACCGACCTCAACCAAACCTTGTTAGGCTATATTTGGTAAACTAGTTGATAAGCTAGCGGGTAGCTCATAAATTAGCGGATGACTGATAAGCTAGCTGATGAAAAAATCATGTTTGGCAAAACTAGCGTATAAGAATCTAAAATGACCAAAAATGGCACATTAAAAGATAATAATAGTTAATAATTAGTATTAATGAGGGTTATAATTGGAAAAAAAGACAATAAGCTTCCAAAATGCTACTCCAAGTAGCGTTTCAATAAGCTAACTTATAAGTTAGCTTATGGTTTGTCAAACGTGTACACTGAAAATAAACTAGCTTATTTTTGCCAAACATAGCCTTAATAGAAACCAATGAAAACTGTAATAAATGAAGAACATAGACAAAAACATAAATTTCAAACAAACCCTAAGGACGAAAACAATAATTTACTTATATCATATGGTAACGGATAAATGGGCGACAAAAAACATCATTTTATCCATACCTCACGGTCCTCACCTACTAAATATCAAGTAAAAGGATGATGGATGAGTAGATAAACTTATACTCATATCAATAAGTTTTATCTCCATCTCCATTCAAAGTTTTTACTTTTAGAGATGGGAAGATGTTATCGCGGTTTTGTTTAGCTGTTTATGATATGGATAAATAGTAACGTCCATTATCGTGAGAGTTATTAAAACTTAAGTTGTATGTATGAAATAACTGCTGGTGTGTACTCATACAATTAAACATGATGTAAACTTTTTTTGTAACCAATATGAAATAACGAAAATTTCATTAAAAAGAAAATTCAAAATTTATATTTGAACACAAAAAAAATTACAAAGTGATGGATTTACATGCTTTGTTAATTCGAAGGCTAGTAAAAAAACGGAAAAAGAACATAATATATTGACGTAGGCTTCAAATTAAAGATTATAGTTTTTTATTTATTTTAAGTTTACAGAGTCATTGTTTAGCAAAATTAGTGAGAAGGACTATAGTCATAATAAAATGACAACCATAAAGACTAAATCTATAATTTTTCAAGTTTAGGAATCCTAATCATTCCGTTCAGTGGCGGACCCATCCTATAGGGAGGGGGGGGGGGGGTCTCGTGCTATCGCTCAACTGTGTGTCGTAAGGGTAAAAAATGTCGCGATTGGTAAGTTTTTCGTGAGGTGCACCAGCTAAACTCTGATGGATGCTCTGTGTTAAGGGAGCACAACTTTAAAAACTCCCTCGAAATCAACAAAAAAAAACCTTAAAAAATCTTTTGAAATCAACCAAAAACAATAAAAAATCACTCGAAATCAACCAAAAACCTTAAAAAATCGTTCGAAATCAACCAAAAACTTTAAAAAATCATTCGAAATCAACTGAAAAACTTAAAAAAGTCCCCGAATGGGGAATTCGGCTAAAAAAATCTCTCTAAATCAACCGAAAAATATATCAAATAACTTTACGGACATTTGATACAATTTAAGGGTGCACCCGCTCGGGAAAAATCTTGGGTCGGCACTGATTCTATTATTAAACCACATGGACCAAATCCATAATTCACTTTTTAATATATTAAATATAAAGTTTTATAAGTTTTACCCAAAATTAAAAAACAAAATGGAAGTAAAATACATTCAACATCATATTAATTTGAATACGTTTTAAAATCAGTGGACGTGTATCCACCAATGATAACTACTACTCCTCTCTTCAAAATCCAATTTCCAGCAATTCATGACGTCACTTATTTGTTTCTTTTCTTATTTTTTTTTGGTTTTCCTTCTGTCTTCGTGGAATCATGCCAACGACCAATTTTAAACCAAGATTCTTCTGCAAACATAAATAATTTTCATTTTCAAAAAAAAAAAAATTATATTTGTTATTAATAATCATCATATTATATAGATTTTAGTCTTATAAAATTTGTTTTTCTTCTTTAGAAACATATTATGTGCTTAATTATTATTTATTAATGAATTTTATGTATATTTTGATGTATTATTATTAAAAGGAAAATATAATAATAAAATAAACCCAGTGGCCGTTAATAATACTCTAAAAAGGTTCGATTTTCTCACGAGGAGGCTTCTTCAACGTGTGGCCACTCTTTCTTTTTTACTCATACACACACTTTGGGATATTGAGACCAACATCATCATCATCATCATCAATTCATCCTCTTGCTGAAAGAAGAAAACCCCAATATTCTTGGAGAATCAAAGGTTTCTTTTTGCAAATGTCTGCTGCTATCTCCCTCAACACAAGATTAATCCTTATTCTTTTGTGAGCTTCATCATCTTTCTATAAATGCTTGAAGCAATTGCTTCTTCTCATGCTCCCATGGTAACAATCTTGAATTCCATCTTCTTCAATTTGTTTGCTTTATACCCAAAATCATCAAAATTCATAAAAATTATTATTAGGGTATCATGTAGTTGTTATCTTTATGAATGAAGAAAGACTCTTTTTCTTGGAAATATAGAAGAATACTAGTAATACATTTGAGTTTAGTTAATCTATTAAGTCAACTTTGTGCATTTCAAGATTTTGGGTGATTTCTTTCTATAGCAATCAAGTAGGAGATGCATTCTATGTGTTTATAATTATGCCATCAAATGATTTCTTGTTTGCAAATGAGAGGTAAGCAGAAAGTCCCAAAAGCCATAGGTTTATAGGTGAGATCATTGGTGTAATCTAAGGGGCTGTTTGGTTGGTTTTCTTTTTACTCATTTAGGGCAATTTCCCATAAATTTATCTGTATGCATTAATCTGTCTGTATAGACTCTGAAGGTTTTTGTTTGGGAGGGGTTTTTTCGTAGACGGAAGAAATGTGTTTTTAAATTGGGAGGGGCAGATTTGGAAGAAAAAAAAACTTGGCTTTCTGCATAAAGCTTTCCCCTGGAAGCTTACTGAATAAGCCACTTTTATATGATTAAGCCATTACCAAACACTCATGTATAGATGATTGAATAAGCTTTGAATTCTATTAAGCTCATTAAGCTGCTAACAAACAGACCCTAAGTAGATAACTGGGGCTTAATGATGCAGCCAAAAACCCGAAAATTTTATTTTTGCTTCATATGATATGACATCTTTTTCTTGGTCATTATCAATATATGTTTTTTCTTGCAGGGACATGACTTTATCATTCAGCCAAGCATTGTAAGATCTAATCTTCACTCGCCACACCTTTTCCGGCACCTTTATTATGGGCCAAATCGGTATGAAAAGCAACTGTATACACCAGCATTTTCCACCTGCCGCAGAATACAGTTTTGCTGTCATACAGCTGCAAAATTACCAGATGGCGCACCTTTGTTAACCTCCTCATTTCTTGGTGGGAGTCGATCTCTTATCTCAAATCATAGACGTTCTCAAAATGGGGGGAGATTTCGTGTGAATGGCGCTCTTGATGTTGGTGGGGCCGTTGAGGTCATTAATGATCTCGGATTGGATACATTGACATTCTTAGCCGTTACTGTTTTGGTGGTTCCTGCCTTCAAGATTGTTAAAGCTAGCCCTGTAAGCATAAATAAATTTCCTTCTTTTTTTGTTCTTAGTTTATACTCCATTCGTCCCAAAAAAGAGAGTCCATTCTGAAACCAAATTCGACATAAAAATTTGAAGTTCTTTGATCTCCAAAGTGGTTCTGTATTTAATGTATAGTTGAGTTTTTAGACTACAGACTTCTTATCAATTCTAAAGATAAAAGGTAACTCATTTGACTATAGAATTCAAATGTGGACTCTTTTCTGATATGGAGGATGTATACCAAATACTTATCATGGGATCTTTTCAAAAAGATAACAAATGGGTATTTCATGATATGATTGTTTCAGATACTTGGTTTCTTCTTTGCGGGAGTTGTGCTTAATCAATTTGGCTTGATTCGAAATCTTACAGACGTTAAAGTTCTTTCTGAATGGGGCATCCTTTTCTTGGTAAGCTCGTGTCTTAATCCATCCTTTTTGCTTCTTAGTTCAGGCTGAAAAAAAAACTTTTATAGATAGTTATGGTATCATCTTTGAAGTTTTATAGATAGTACTGGAATCATTTTTTTTACTTTTATCTGTTTTCTTGCAGCTATTTGAGATGGGTTTAGAGCTTTCACTTGCACGTTTGAAAGCTCTTGCTAAATTCGCCTTTGGTATGGGTTTAACTCAGGTAAGATTTTCCAAATGTGAGATTCTCATACTTCTTGCTCAAAGTACTTATATAATTAAGTTGCTAATTACTTCAATTTCTAAAATAATGTTTTTCAAGTTTTTTTTAGATAATCTTACTGATTAGTTATCTATGTTCTTGTGAAAGGTTGTTCTCTCTACTCTTGCTTTCACAGCATTCGAACTCCCACCTAATGGGGCTATTGGAACTCGAATTCTGGAGTTCCTTTTTCACTCGAGGTCTGATTTGGTGAGAAACTATTTTCTGGTTGATAATTATATTTACGGTTCTTAAAATATTTACGGTTCTCATTTGAACCTGCCCTCACACACACACACACACACATAAACATATGCATTCTAGTCTTTTGTTGATGATGGTAGTAGAAAAAAATTGTGTTCTGTTTTGATATGTGTGGTCGTTAATTGTTGGTTTAAAAGGATCGCAGGTGAACATCAGAAGTATAGATGAGGCTATAGTCATCGGTGCTGCTCTTTCATTGTCATCTTCTGCATTTGTTCTACAGGTATTTTTATTTTCAATACACATTCATAATATTAATTAGATCACCCCATTTTTATTTACTGAAATAATATATAGAAACTTATATCTTTGAGAACTAGCATCGGTAACTTCTAGTACAATGTAGCTTCTTGCAGAAAAGGGTGAGCTGCCAACTCGATTCGGCTCAGCTACTCTTGGGATACTCTTACTCCAGGTTCGATTTTCTTAAAAAGCTGGCTTAATGGTTCATGTGGCTTAATTACTAAAACCTTTATGGGCCCATGTGGCTTAATTTTTGCAGGATATAGCAGTTGTCCCTCTATTAGTCATCCTTCCGGTGTTGGAAAGCCAGGTCAAAAATATTTCATTTTGCATTCTTTGATATCGAGTTATTTAAGTTCTTTTTTTTTTCTTTTCTAATTTGCATCTATTATCTGCAGAATATAGTAGAAGAGAGTATTTTACCAATGCTTGTTAAAGAAAGTTTGAAGGCTTTAGGTGGATTAGGTTTGCTTTCTCTTGGTGGAAAGTTCCTTCTTAGGCGCGTTTTTGAGGTATGAAAAAATCCCACATTTTTCAAGAAATGGAATCTTTAAGTATACATGCTACGGAAAACAAATTATATTTATATGTTTCAGGTTGTTGCAGAAGCAAGAAGCTCGGAAGCTTTTGTAGCACTTTGTTTATTAACGGTTGCTGGAACATCACTTATAACTCAGAAACTAGGCTTCAGTGATACGGTCTGATTTATTTAATTTTTACTTATATATATCTATACTATATTATATAGCATTTGGCCAAAAACTCTTAAAAACAACTTTTTAAGTCTTATAAATTATGCGTAAGTACAACTTATTCTGAATCCGTGTAACAAACTACAAACAAGTATGATCAAATACAAGATAAACATCTAATTTTAAATATAAAAAATCTAAAATATAATTAAGATAATCAATTGAGTTCTAATAGAATACTTCATTATCATCTATATAAAAAGTCATATTCGTTATTAAACCTAAATTTAATTATGATAAAAATTTTGAATTAGAAAAATTACATAAAAAAAAACTTTTAAATGAAACATTAAAATCGTTTTCTTAAAACCACATAAAACCATTAGAACATCGATAGAGACAAAAATTAAAATGAAACTTAAAACTGATATGTATCTCGCTGCATTGCGCGAGTACCCTTCTAGTATATTATATATTATAGATGTGGATGAATGGGGGAATTACGTGGGTTATTTAGCTAAATGACCTCTAGATAAGTTTCTAGGCGTTCTTCTGTTAAGGAGTGACATTATTAAACATGCCAGACGGTCATTTATTTAAAAAAAAAGAAAACTTGTAAGAAAGTCATTTAACCAAAAGACCCTTTTTAGGTTCGTTTCTAAATTGGTATAATTGTGCAGCTTGGAGCTTTTTTAGCTGGGGCTTTGTTGGCGGAAACAAATTTCAGAACGCAAATTGAAGCGGATATAAGGCCTTTTAGGGGATTACTTCTTGGGTTATTCTTTGTAACGACTGGAACATCTATTGATACACAGGTATGTCTAGGTGTTTATTTTATTATATCGAATGTTAACAAATTGAGTGGCCAAATCTTTACAAGACCGAGTCTTTTTTCTTTCTTTTTTTGTTGTGCAGCTACTTATCCGAGAGTGGCCGAATGTATTGTCACTATTAGCAGGTTTAATTGTTATCAAGACCCTGATTATAACAGCAATCGGTCCTCGTGTTGGACTAACTTTGCAAGAGAGTGTAAGGATAGGGTTGCTTCTTTCTCAAGGTGGTGAATTTGGATTCGTAGTTTTTTCCCTTGCCAACAGGTTAGCATGAGTGTTTTATGCATATATATATATATATAGGGTCAGGTTCAGGGGAAAACCTCAAAAAAGAAAAAATGAAGAACACCCTGGAAGTCCACCAACTGGACGGTCTGTACAAATGCATACTGGTAATTTGTAACATGCACTCGTGCATAGAAAGAAAACGCTTGTATGCATTTGTGCATACCGTCTTGCACAAATGCATACTTCTCCCACGGTGTTCTTCAGTTTTTTCTTTTTTTGAGGTCAGTTTTCTCTCTCTATATATATAGAGGAAAGTTCAAATGCGAACTCAAATTTGGTTGCAAACATGAGGACAAAGGAGAGCGCGACACGTGTCATATTCAGACCAAATAACGAAGGGAAATACTCAGGCTGAATATAGTGTTATTCAAACTGAATAGTACTATTCAGACCAAATAACACTACATTCAGACTGAAGTTATTCAGTCTGAAGATTTCCCTTCAGTATTCAACATGTGTCGTGCTCTCCTTTGTCCTCATGTTCACAACCAAATTTGAGTTCTCATTTAAACCCGCCCCTATATATATATATATATATATATATTCATTTTCATCATTCTGATAATCCTCCGCTCGGGATCTTCATGAAAACAGCCACTTTACTCTTTGAGGGTAGATGTCATGCTTGCCTACGTCACATCCCCAAGATCATACCTTTGGATTTTTTGGGGGTCGTTTGTTTTTGGTTTTTTGGTTCCATAACCTTCCAATCGTTTTGATTATGGATATTTCACGGCTTTGTAGGCTAGGGGTGTTGCCGCTCGAGCTTAATAAGCTTCTTATAATTGTTGTGGTGTTGTCAATGGCACTGACCCCCTTGCTTAATGATCTTGGACGGAAAGCTGCTGAGTTTATTGGTGAAAATATCGAAGATGGAGATGTAAGCTATCTGGTTTCCTTTGACCCTCACTTTCCAGATTGTACCAAATGTTTTGAGTGAGCAAATGACCTTTATGACCCAATATCTTAATTCTATAATATGGAGTCTTATTTACCATATGTTATCAGAAACAATTTCTTGGTCATTAAGCATGCGTTTTGGCATGTGGGAAGTGGCAAAAGAAACATGTTGTCCCACATTTGGTGCGACATTAGAATATACATATATACACACACACATACATACATATATATATATATATGTATAGAGGGAGGTTATGGGGAAAATGCTAAAAAATAGAAAACTGAAGAACACCCTAGGAGCCTCCATCTGGACGGTATGCACAAATGCATACAAGCGATTGAAGCTGTTTTTTTACTATGCACCAGTGCATATATATGCATTCGTGCATATGCACAAATGCATGTTACAAATTACCGGTATGCATTTGTGCATTCCGTCTAGATGGAGGGCTCCCAGGGTGTTCTTCAGTTTTCTATTTTTTTGAGGTTTTCCCTGAACCTGACCCTATATATATATATATATCCATTTTTCAATTATCTATATGATGACTCTCTAAGTTTGGCTGTAGAAAACTGCTGAAGAGGCAAATTTTAACGCCACTGACCCAGTTGTTATCCTCGGGTTTGGACAAATGAGTCAGGTACATCACTTCCTCTGCTTTTGATTTATACAAGATACATACATACGTTGGTCGGTCGGACGGACTTTTTCAAGCTTTTTAAGCATTCAGGTTCTTGCCAACTTCCTTTCCACTCCACTGGCTTCTGGACTAGATGGAGATGCTGGATGGCCTTTTGTTGCCTTTGATCTTGATCCAACTGTCGTAAAGGTTAGTTCTATTTCATATATTATGTACATATGTTGAAAAAGTTACATCTTTTGATCCAAATGTTGCCAATATTCTGAAGTTGAAAATTTGGAGTTTGAATAATTTTGTCTTAAAAATGGAACAGGCATCTAGAAAACTCGGTTTTCCGATCCTATATGGTGATGGGTCGCGAGCAGCTGTTTTACAGTCGGCTGGTATATCGTCTCCTAAAGCCGTGATGGTTATGTATGAGGGAAGGCAGAGGGCAGTTGAGGCTGTTGAACGGATTCGGCTTGCTTATCCTGCAGTAATTTTCTTGAACCTTTTAAGATAACAAACATTCAATTATTTTGGAGTTATATATATATATATATATATATATATTATATCCTAAAGGAAATCGAATGTATAGGTACCTATATATGCCCGAGCTCAAGATATCCCACATCTCTTAGATCTGAAAGAAGCAGGGGCGACCGATGCCATTCTTGAAAATGCAGAAGTATGACACCGCTTTTAATTCTTCTGGTGAAAATTTGAAATGAGAACCATAAATATTTTGAGAACCTGGGACGAATTATTTCATGCTTTATGCATGATGAATGACTTTGAGTATTCATGAATGTTTTTCATCATGAATAATTTCCATGAAAATAGTTATGAGGTTCTTAAAATATTTACGGTTCTCATTTAGACCTTCCTCTTGTGAGGCAATATTTTCCAGCTGCGGTCAGGTTCAGGGGAAAACTTTAAAAAAGGAAAAAAACTAAAGAACACCCCGGGAGCTCTCCATTTGGACAGTATGCACAAATGCATGCTGGTAATTTGTAACATGCATTCATGCATAGAAAAAAAAACGCTTGTATGCATTTATGCATACCGTCTATGTACAGACGCATAGTGTCTAGATGGAGGGCTCTCAAGTTGTTCTTCAGTTTTTTTTTTTAAGTTTTCCCCTGAACATCCCTCTTTTAGGCTATTAACATAAATCATTAACTCAATCCTTGCAGACAAGTTTGCAGCTCGGGTCAAAGCTTCTGAAAGGGCTTGGTGTTATGTCTGATGATGTATCATTTTTAAGTCAACTTGTTCGAGACTCAATGGAGTTGCAAGCTCAAGCAATTATCATACCCAAGGATCCGGATCCTGATGCTATGAAGCCACTACAGGTGCTCATATCTCACACACTTAATTATATATATATATATATATATAGAGAGAGAGAGAGAGAGGAAAGTTCAAATGCAAACTCAAATTTGGTTGTGAACGTGAGGACAAATGAGAGCCCGACACGTGTCTGAATAATTCAGACTGAATATACAGAAATATTCAGACTAAATAAGCATTATTCAGACCGAATAAATACTATATTCAGTCTGGATATTTCTTTGTATATTCAGTCTGGATATTTCTTTGTATATTCAGTCCGAATATTTCTTTGAATGGGACACGTGTCGCGCTCTCATTTGTCCTCATGTTCACAACCAAATTTGAGTTCTCATTTGAACCCACCCCTATATATATATACCAAAGTGCGGTATCTAGGTTACTGGTAGAGCTCAGCCTTCCAGAAGGTCAATGGTTCAGACCTCACCAAAGATTTAACTTTTTTGATGCAGTTGAGAGTTGCGGATTTAGTAGTGACGAGAAAGCCTGTATCCGCGCTCTCGGGAAAGGAAGAATCGGTAAGAATAAGTTTGCCAGAAAGAGATCGGATCTTAATGACACAGGAGAAATTGGAACAACCGAAAGAGGTCCCTCAAGTAGGGGAGGATGGGAGAGGTGTGTTATATTGTGAACTCGATTCAGATGACGAAGGTTCAAGCCAACACTCGAGATGAAACTTATAG
Organism: Silybum marianum; assembly: GCA_036898165.1. Classification (NCBI taxonomy): domain Eukaryota; kingdom Viridiplantae; phylum Streptophyta; class Magnoliopsida; order Asterales; family Asteraceae; genus Silybum; species Silybum marianum. The sequence continues at coordinate 9,302,345 of CM072528.1, forward strand.
ATTCATTGAAATATGTTTTTTTCGAGATTAAGTTATACATACATTGATCATAGGGATCATTTTAGAAGAAAGAAAATGGGATTGGAAATGAGGTTTAAAAGAGAAGTTTTAAGTTAGGAATGATGTTGTATATAATTTTATTCCCCAAATCCTGCAACTATTCAAAAAACAGATTTTGGCTCTATTTTGTGTCATTTCAAGCGGAAAACGAGCGTGGGTAACGTATATATATAATAAGAAGTTTATAAAAGCAAACTTTTCAACATTCATTTGAAACTTGTGTTAATTTCAAGGAACTTGAACTTCTCGATCGTTCTTGCATTAAAGCAATTAAGTTAGGTAGCGTTTGTTTGATTCTATTAAGTCTGAAATCTGATTTCACTTCTGATTTATAAGAGGTGATGCCGAAGTCTGGAATTTGAATCAGTTAGGCCTTGTTTGTTTTTTCTTTTTCAGCTCTTAATTACCTCTTATATCTGAATCGATCAGACATTCTCGCATTCAAATTGTTTGTTTTTCTTTTATTTTCAGATTTCAGACTTCAGCACCTCTTAAAAAACAAACGCCACCTTAGACTGTTTGTTTTTACGTCTGAAGTCTGAAAAATAAGTCATTGATTTAAAAATCCCTAACAATGCAGGTGTACATGAATGAGAGGAATTAAGTAGTGAGGTTACCGCTTTTTTTTCCAGATGATTTTCAGACTTAAGAGGGTATGAAAAAAACAAACAGTTTGAATTTAAAAACGTCTGAACGAATAAGTGATAAGTGGTCATTAAGAGGTAAAATTGAAAAAACAAACAGGGCCTTAGTTTATGAAGAATTGAGCAAACCAGTATTAGTATGTGACGGGGCTTCTCAATTTCAGTTCAATTCTTTTAACATAAGAGGTCATTTGAATCAGAAGTATATAACAAAAAATGATGTTTGTTACCAAAGATAATCTCCTTATGCTAGAAAGGGGCTTAATTACCTGAAATTTATAGACTTTGAAGTGAAAAGAGAAGGAAAAAAAAGCAGATAATTGTCAAATTAAGCATTGAAAATATAAAAAATAGATTTTGATATTAATATATGTGAGAAAAAAAATTAATAGATAATATACATTTAACAACATATAAAGATACATTTAATAAAGATGCATTTAACCTATACAAATAGTAAAAAAAAAAAGACAAACAAAGGTTGAAAAAAATATCTAAGTTCCAAATGATTTACTAATAAATACATATGTTTCTTTAGTCTTCATGATTTCCCAACACTTGAGATTTAGGACCCACGTGGGATGTTTCACCAACTTGGTCACTGTTGTATTGTTTAGATATAAATATTAAAAGTAAGTTGTACATTAATATATGTGAAAGAAATATCAAAGAAGTAACTTTTAAGATATTTATTTGAAGTTTGGGTTAAAAATTTAGAAAAATTGTATTATAATGAAACCAAGTTTGGATTAATTTTTATTTTGAGAAATAAACTTACAAAATTATTAGTTTAGGGTCTTAAGTAAGTTTTATATTTATTTAAGGGTTTCGATTACTTGATTAATGATGACATGGTTGAAATAAATACCAACTAAATTTTACGTCATATTTAAAATAAAATAAAAACAACTCAAGAGCCAAAATGTAAAATTAAAACTTGGAGGGCCAATCTCGTAATTAGATGCAATTCTCCATTTTTATGCAATTTTCTTTTTGATTTATCTTAAAACTTCTTAGATTTTTTATCCTTATCATTTACCTTCTAATATATCATATAAAAGAAACTATGTAACTATCTCTTCAAAATTAAAGTGAAAGAGATCGATTCAATTCACATATTCAAATCTAAAATTATCAAAATTCAACAATTAAAAAACAATTCCAACACACCATTTTTCTATATTTTGAGTGTAAATTAGAAGGAGACGTATGCAAAATATAAAAGATTATAAAGATAAACTATATCAACATATAATGTATTTTGTTAAACCTTTTAAATGTGGCTTTTTTTCATTTATGTATCAAAAAACTTAATATCAAAAACACAATCTAACATTTTCAACAATGTTTCTTTGTTTGTGAATTATATTATAGGCGTAGGATAGTGTGAAAAATAAAGTTAAGGTAATAAGTGTAAAAAAAAATGAACCTTTGATCACTTTTAAATTACAAACACATCCATAAATCATGCTTGATACGAAGATTGATCCAATGCATTTTAACTTCTTGCATCTCATTTTAAAACGCATATAAGGATGAAAATTCTTTACGTATCTTTTTCACCTTAACTATCCTTCTCATCGAAACTTAACCCTTATACTATATTGTTTCAATTACAGAAATAATTAAATACTAGGATGTAAACTTTTTGAAAACAAATTATTGAGAATTTAACAAAGAGGGAGGCTAATGACATCCCTAAGGTACGCTAACGACACCCCTATAAAAATTAATCATTCTTACACATGTTTATGTCAAAACCCATTTTTTTAATTCCCAAAACTATAAAAATACAAGAATTTCTTATACATATCCTTACTTACCGTAGGGTGCCATTAGAAGTCCCTTTTAACAAAACGATAATGATAAGAAAGATAATATAGTCAAAAAATTATAAAGTTGGAGAATGACATCTAATTACGAGATTTTCAAGGTAACATGGGTCCTACCCTACCCCCATAATGTAAGTTGAGAAAAAGCTGTCAACTCTTTCTTTCACTTGAAAAGAAAAGAAAAGATCTCAACAAACCCAAATACAAAAAACTCTAATTCCAATTCCAATTCCAATTCCAATTCCAATTCCAATTCCAATTCATTCATCAATCTCTAAATTCAAACCACCATTCATTCACATAATCCTTATTAGTATCAAACACGAATCCATCAAATCAAACACTTCCCATTCAAGTCAATACAAAAGTCTATTTTGCTTGATACCCACATCAATATATATACTCACTCACTCACTATGGAATATTGAATATATTTTAAATAATATCTCTACATCTATACACACACTAAAACACGCACATACATACATACGTATATAATTATATATGGGTGTTGAGGCGGCAGGGTCTGATACGGCGGTTCAAGATCAAGAATCAAACCCTGCTGCTGCTTCTGCTGTTGCTGCTGTTGTTCCGGTTGAGAAAGTGACTGAATCAGAGATGGTTAAAACTCCTAATTCTTTATCTGAACCGGCTCCTTCTTGGTTCACTCCTAAAAGGTACCATCTTTACTTTCTTTTTCTTTTTCTTTTTTATTACCCCACCCCACCACACCACACCCATATGAATGTGGGAATTCAAGTAATTTTTTTGGGTTTTTTTCTATTCATATGCCAAATTAATTGGTTATTTGAATTTTGGGGTTTTATTTGTGTTGTTGATGTTTCATCATGTTTGTTACTGTGATTAATTAGGGTTTGAGTTTTGATTATGTTTTTTTTTATGCCTCAATTAGACATTTAATTAATGATTCCATGTGTAGGGTATCTTGGATTATATAGTTCTTATGGAAATTGAAACAATACTTATTTGGGGTTTAAAACTTCAATTCATGAAAATAGGTTCTTGGCACAAAAATGCAATCAGCCGGTCCACATGGGTGTTTTTGGTATGGGGACATGGAATTGGGTGAAAGAATTCTGAAACGGTTAGGGATTTGAATTCGGAAAGATTTGGAAGTGTTTGGTTTGTAGGATTTGGAATGGAATTGAATTCCATTCTTTAATTTTAAATAATCATAAACATAATTAAATTACATTTTTATTAAAATGTTTTACCATGGTTTAAAACATTATACATACAAATCCTACGAAATCCCTTAAAATACGAACCTCTCCCATGGGATTTCAAATCCTATGTTTGTGGGATTTTAATGAAATTCCGGGATTTCAAATCTAGGAAATTCTTCAAATCAAATATGGGATTGGAATAGCATTCAATTCCAAATCCATCCTAATCCAATCCAATCCAATCCTACAAACCAAACGGACCCTTAGGAGGCGTTTGGTTCGCGGCATGGAATTTGATGGAATTGGAATCCATCAAAGGAATTTGACTTTAAAGGAATTGGAATGGAATTTGATGGAATTTGACCATGCGTTTGGTTGATAGGAATTGGAATGGAATCTCCAAAAAGAATAGAAATATGCATCTATCGGGAGTGGGGGTGACAATTGTGATGAGGACATTAGTGGTGGGTAGGTGGGTGGGGTAGGTTGTGGGGGTGGGTGGCGACTATGAGTATGACGGCAAAAAATAGGGACGTGGTGGGTGGGGGGTGGGGGTGATGGTAGCGGTAGCGGTAGCGGAATGATAATATTAATTGATGGCGGTGGTGGTGGCGGTGGCGGTGGCGGTGTCGGCGGTGGTGGCGGATATGTTGCCGATGAGGGTGGGGCGGGGAGAGGGTGGTGGTTAAATTTATTTTTATCTTTCTAAAAGAAATTTATAAATTATGATGCATTTGATACGAAAAGGAATTCAAAATCCTTCATATATGTTAAGGAATGATCAAATCCATCAACCGTGGAATTCGATGGAATCCGATCTATTCATTCCGCGAACCAAACATCATTAAGGAATTTGGTCAATGGGTTTGGCCATTCCAATTCCTTCCAATTCCATCGGCTTCTGTGAACCAAACAGCCCCTTAGAGTTTTAATTTGACATTGTTAGTTTAGTAATTTACCAACTCACTTCTGTCCCACCAAAAGAAAAAAAAATCATATTTTTCATACTCATGTCCATAGTTGTTAAAAGCGCGCATGAGGCGCGCCTAAGCTCTGAGGCTCATAACGGTCAAGGTCTTGGGCTTTTTTCAAGTCGAGGCTCGGTGCATTCACGAGGCTCACTAAAGCCCTGCGCCTTGGCTGAGGCGCCTTGTGGGCCTAGGCGCGCCTCATAAAGATTTATTAAATACCTAGTTAAACCCTAAGATTAAGAATAAATTTTCTCATATTCTCATCTCCTAGACTTCTTATAAGAGTTATTAAATAGATGATATAAACCCTAATATTAAATACCCGATCCTTAGAACCTCAAGCCTCCTCTATAAATACCCAGACCTTAAAACTTCTCCTTCCTGGCTCATGCTTTAAACCCCTTTAAAGTGTTGTTGGTTGCTGCATATTTGAGTTGTGTGTGTGTGTGTGTGTGTATATATATATATATATTCATAAGATGCGCCTCGCATTCTTGAGGCCCACGCCTCCTGTATGCCCCTCGCGCCTAGGTCCCAAGACCCCTTTGCGCTTAAGTGCGTTCGCCTTGAGCCTTTAACAACTTTGCTCATGTCCGGTTTTGTCCTGTCTCATTCTAAAACGAGGAACAACTCGCGTGCCAAACACACGCTCATTGTCACCTTGTGTCGGTTGTGATTTTGTTATAGTTTTAGCTTAGTCTTAATTAATTAAAGATTGAAGTTGTTGACTTACTGATTTTATTTGCACAGACTGCTTGTCATATTTTGTGTGATCAATATGGTAAATTATATTGATCGAGGAGCAATTGCTAGCAATGGTGTAAACGGAAGTGCAAGAGTTTGCACAGAAAGTGGTGTATGCTCCCACGGTAGTGGAATTCAGTAAGTATTTGAACAAATTTAGTGCTTTCCGATAAATATTAAGATTTATTTATCAAGAAAGCTTCGTTAATTCTTTTATATTTTTTTCAGGGGTGATTTTAACCTAAGCAATTTCAAAGATGGTGTGATTTCTTCCGCTTTTATGGTTGGTCTTCTTGTGGCATCTCCAATATTTGCATCCTTGGCTAAGAGGTAATATTAATATGTACGTATATTCTAAATTAATTATTAGTTGCCCCATGCCAAACGTGTTAATATTTACTGATAACGATACTTTAAGCTACTGTTAAAGTACTTCCATCTCGTGCAAAAAGCAACATTTTCCATTTTGGAATGTTCTATGAAAATGTTGATTCTTCGACCATTTGTCCATGAAGGGTATTTAAGTCATTTGAATAATAACCAAACACTTCCCGTGCAGCATTAATCCATTTAGGCTTATTGGAGTTGGTTTATCGGTCTGGACTTTTGCCGCAGCTGGCTGTGGGATTTCAATTGATTTTTGGTCCATTACAATCTGCCGAATGTGAGTAGACTACTTCAAAACCATTAAACCTTTAAGAAAATATGTGAATGCTTAGTTTTAACGGTTTCTCGATTCTAATATCATTTTTTCAGGCTAGTTGGTGTTGGTGAGGCTTCTTTCATTAGTCTTGCAGCTCCATTCATTGACGATAATTCTCCGGTTACTCAGGTTCCCATTTTACCCTTTCCAAACCTTACCTTTGCACTATATCCCAAGGGGTAGATATGTAATTTCTCTCTACCCCTTGGGATAGAGGCAATTCATGTCTTTGATTTTTCGAGTTTTTATAACTTGTATCCTTATTTATTACAGAGAACAGCTTGGCTGGGAATATTTTACATGTGCATACCGACTGGAATTGCTGTTGGTTATGTTTATGGTGGATGGGTGAGTAATAATTGTACGACTATTTGACCATTTTAATACAACTATTTGTATATAATCATCTTTCATATGTTGCATGTTTTAAATATGATTGTAAGAGGTGAAACTAATGGCTTTCATTTTTATTTATTTTTCTGTTTTTTAGGTTGGAAATGGCTTTGGTTGGCGCTATGCATTTTTTGGTGAGGCGATTCTTATGCTGCCATTTGCTATTTTGGGTTTTGTAATGAAGCCTTTGCAAATGAAAGGTATGTTTTGAGTAAGATATATGTGTTTGGAAATGTAAAACTCTAAAAGTGAACCATAAATACGTAAAGGGAAAAATGCGTAAAAAAAATAGCAATCTACTTTCATAAATTTTCTTATTATAACACTGTACAGCTGTACTTTCGTTTTTTCTTATTTAAGCAATGTACTTTGAAATTGTTTTTTATTAGGGCATTATATTTTTGAAAAATTTACCCATTATAGCATTGGATAACCTGTAACCTTTTTAAACCGGTTTCTTTGTGCTGATGTGTCATGCTTAAAGTGATGTGGAAGACATGTAAGATATGCTTATGGGCCATTCAAAAACTTGTATTTGTGAAATAGTGATCTTTTGTAAACATGTATTTGTTCAACTTTTGAAATTAAATGTTTTTAGTAAATATGTTTGATTAAATGTATAATGTCTAAATAATAAAAATATTAAAGCTAAAAGTACAATGTTGTAGTGGGAATTGGTGATGCTATAATAAAATAATTTTGAAAGTACAATGTTGTAATAATAAAAATGCCACATCAGCAATATGGACATGTAGACAGACTACATGGACAATGAGGTGGCATAGAAACCTGAAATAATAGGTAAATGTAGATCAAAAGGTTACCCAATGCTATAATGGGTAAATTTCTCAAAGTACAATGCTCTAATAAATAATAATTTGAAAGTACATTGCTTAAATAAGAAAAACTGAAAGTACATTGCTATAATAAGGAAGTTTATGAAAGTAGGTTGTTATTTCATGCATTTTGCCCATATATAAAATAAATACATAATTAGCTTCAATTGTTGTTTGTTGTTGCTCATCAGTTTGAAACTACAGGTTTTTCTCCTGCTGGATCGAAGAAATCATTGACAACTCCGGAGACTAACATTATAGAAGTTGAAGGTGCTATTTTTATTTTTGTATTTAGTAATATATCCTTCGTTTAATAACTTTTTTTTTTTTTATCTTTATGAGAAGAAGTTTTATTGGCATAATGGTTTTGATATGAACGTTTGTAATGATGCAGTTATTACAACAGATAAAGATGTCCCAGTGTTGGATCGTAGCTCAAACAAACCTTCCAGGTGTGTTCTCGAACCAATGAATCTAAAATTTGAACACTTCATGGTTATAAAATGTTTGTTGCTATCGATATATCTTTATTGCAGATCTGGTTTATTTAGATTTTGGCAAGATATGAAAGCGCTTTTGCTCGAGAAGATATATGTAGTCAATGTTCTAGGTAACCTGATTTACTCCATCTTTTATATACTATATTATATTATACAGCATTTAGGTAAAAAGTCATAAAAACAATTTCTTATGCATTAGGTATTGCTAGTAATGCATAATCTCTTAAATTTCAAGTTTACACGTAATTACTGCAAGCGTACAATTTTTAAAGCTTTTTGAATTCTATAACAAAAACATTCAAATACAGAATAATCATTGAGCCATACTAATATGACATAATCCTACACCATTCTATGTATTAATCGTGTGTGATGAACGGTTTTTGGTAGGTTATATTGCATACAATTTTGTGATTGGTGCGTATTCATATTGGGGACCGAAGGCTGGTTATAGCATATATCATATGGTAAGCATACTTAACCTTCATTACCTGCTTAATTATTTGCTATACTTAACTTTATGACATAAATAAATAGAGAAAAAACTTAGTTATCCGATTTCTCAATCTAAGATTTTTATTATTTACAGAGCAATGCCGATCTATTGTTTGGAGGAATCACGATTGTGGGTGGAATTGTGGGAACATTGGCAGGAGGAATTATCTTGGATCGCATGAACTCCACGATCCCCAATGCTTTCAAGGTTTACATTTAGCCTTTAAATTCTACACTTTCAACAATCTTATAATTACTAGTATTCTTCTTGCTACATTTTATCTCAAGAATCGAGGGATAAACTTTTGTCGTTTGTAAATGTTTTGCAGCTTCTGTCCACGGCAACTTTTCTTGGCGCGATATTTTGCTTCAGTGCCTTTTGTTTCAAGAACCTATATGCTTTTATACTTCTCTTTCTCATCGGAGAGATACTTGTATTTGCCACTCAGGTAAAAATCTCCCTGTTGACATTTACATAAGAAACATTAATTTGCACAACATATTTATCTGGTGGTAGAGATCATGTCTGCATACATCCCACCCCCTGGACCCCACCTATGTAGTGGGCTCGTTTGGTTTTATTTGTCTGATATTATCAAGTGTTATCATAACTATTTTCATAAAGCATGGAACTTGTAGACGCCCATGGAACCTCACATATTTTTTTTACTGCAGGGTCCGGTGAATTTTGTGTGTCTCCATACTGTAAAACCAAGTTTACGACCATTATCTATGGCTATGTCAACCGTATCAATTCATGTATTCGGTGATGTGCCCTCCTCTCCTCTTGTTGGAGTTATTCAGGTTCGTCTTTCCTCATCTATACCTATAGTTTTCACGTTTTGTTTATAGTGATGTATTTTCAGCAAAAAAGAAAATCTTGGTGGTTAATTTATCAAATATAAGCTATATAAAATTATAATAAATGGATTGTTTTGGATTCCTATGTATACGCTCATGCTATTTTATCGAAAGATTTTCCAAATTATTGGCCAATGAACATAACACCCGATTGTTGTTATTGATAAGAAAAAGCTGCAAAGGGCTCATACTCTTTTACGTAATATGCAGGACAACATCAACAACTGGAGGACAACTGCTTTGATCCTAACTTCGATACTGTTTTTAGCATCTGGGATATGGTTTATAGGTATGGTTTCGCCAAAATACTCGTTTATTTTGGGACAAAAAGGATATAATATAACAATTTCCCCTATATATATATGTCGGAAAGTAATCTGATAGCATTCACATAGTAAATTAAGCAGCCAACTTGTACCTCAAAACTAATTATTCATAATGAATCGATGAACTAATTCATTACTAATTATTTATTTGTTTATTTTGCCTTATTGTGTGCACTTGCAGGTATCTTTCTTCACAGTGTGGACAGATACGATGAAGATAACGAGCTTCCCAATGCTACTGTTGAGCGATCAAATACTACACCGCTGCTTGAGGATAAGACGACTGAAACAAATGCTGTGTCTGCTTAATTGTTAATTTAACAGCATCTTTAATGCAGTCTTAAGTAAATTCTTTTAATACGTAGTAAATGTACAGCCTTGCTAGTTTTTTTCGTCTTTTTTTTTTCATTAACGTGATTTTTGTTTGTAAGTATTTTCATTTTGAGCATAGGGAGTATCTGAAATCTGTTCATAGTTACAAGTATACAAGATTTCTATATGAGATCTTTCGCAACTAATGAATGATCTCGAGGGTTTGATGTAGGTAAAGACTATATATATGTTCTTACATTGGCAACCAATTTTGTCCTTATTGCCTTTGGCTAGAAGCTTAGCGGGTAAGGAGGTGGGATCTTTGTAGAATGAGTGAGAGAACTGGGGTTATGTTACACCTGTATTAAGACTGTAGATCAATTGTACGTGTAACGAATAAAATGAAATATAAAAGTTGATATCATATATGTTTTTAAGATGACAAAGTAATGTATACAGTTCATGTAAATAAAATCATTTTTGTAACATTCTTAATCTCCAATCAGTTCTTTTATAATCAGTTTTCACCAATAAGTTGTTAACTTCAAAGAACTAACATATAGGAATTTATCAACTGTGGTCTAGAAAAAAATAGCTTGATTATAGGGTCGAATTCTCCCTCAACTGTTAACTTTTTTGTGTGTTTCTAAAGGGGTATAATGCTATGACTAAATAATCAATATCACGATGAACAAAGTCAACGTAATTGCAGGTGAGGTTGCTCGTTGAATAAGAAAGATAGAAACAAAGCACAATAAAGAGGAAAATTATTAACAAAATTGAGCATGACACTTCAATCATAAAAGTAATCACAAAAGTAGCCATCAGTGAAATTAGGATGAATGAGCCAACTAAGAGAAGTCAATCGTCAAATTAGAGATCCGAGAAAAAGGAATTGCAAATTTGCAGTTTTAATCGGAAATCGATGAATTGCCAAATCTAGTAAAACAAAGAGAGAAGGAATTGGGGGTACTAGGCTAAACTGTTAAAACTTTATGCTTTTACGACTAAAATAGAGAAGACTAAAAGGATTGAGTTAAAATATAGCTAAAAATCAAAATATATATAAACAAAATTTGGAGACCCTAAAATTTTTGGAGGTCCTATTCGGAAAATAAACGTATTACTTTGTTGAATACACAAAAAAATACGATAAATTTCATGTATTTTCAAATAATTTTTTTATTTGTATGTTATTTACACACAGTTTGTATTTGTTTGTAGAAATAAGACACAACTATATCATTTGGATCACTTATATTTTTCAAACATTTTTACAACTATTTTTGGACAAGTATTTAATTAAAAAAACATATATACTTAAAATAGTTTTCTCAACCTTAAAATCATGAATTTTCCTAGATAATTTTTTTGGTTTCATCCCTGATAAGACACTAGACACGTAGTGTATTGTCATTGAGTAAAATGGTAATAACTATAATTAGATAAAAAGGAAAAGTGGAGAAAAGAAAAAAAATCATTTACTTATCGGATACTATTTAAGAGTCAGTGATTAAAAGACTAAAATCGAATAAAATGACTAAGATAAAACTAAAATAAAAATAAACCGTAGAAACAAAAACTAAGAAAATCGATAAAAAAAAAAATTCACCCATAATTTCAAATCATACACTTGCTCTAAAATAAAATAACCGTTGGTGGTTTTTGTTCTCGCATCGAATCAAAAGCTTTACCCATTTTGTTGTCGCCATTCTTTCAAACATCAAAAATAATTTTTAATTTGAAAATTTTAAGGACCAACTAATGGAGCAAGTGTATGATTTAAAATTATGAGTGAATTTAAAAGCTTGATCCATGTGGTATATACTTTTTTTTATTGGATTTGATGATTTGATCCTAAAATCAAAGTAATTACTAATTTGGGACATATGGTTTGCATTTTTCACTCTCAGTCCTTCCTAATAGAATCTATTAACCCGTTAGCTCAATGGGTTGTTGGTCTTTTTTTCCCACCCCGAGTTTTACGGCCTCACCCTTACCCCCACCAGCATCGGCCAACCACCACAACCACCCTTGTGTTTTCTACTCTCGTGTATTCTTTCACACACAAATACATTGTGAGGGTGTTACAGGAAGATGAGGAAGATGGTCGTTCACAGTTTGGGTCTTCATCTTTGTGTTGAAGACATAGAATGAGTTGCAGGTTCACAAATGTAACAAAGATGGGGAGTTAGGATCAATGTGTCAAGTTGTCGTAGGTGGGGCATTTACCGTTGAGAACAGGTGGGGTTGACGTGGGACAATGCATATATACGTCGATGGAGTTTCAAATACAGACCTCTAATTTGTACAAAGTATATAAATCAATATAAACATTTTAGTCTAATAAATATATGGCTTGGTAGATATCTCGATTTTTTCTTGATCTAAAGCATTAATCATAATGAATGCATTTTTATCACCTTTCATAAGTATCCAAATCATAATAAATAAACTTTCATCATTTACATAAATATTTCATTTGATTCACTTGTATGATTTATATTGATTACAAAGTTTATATGAAACTCTCTTTCACTCTCTCTCTCTCTCTATATATATATATACATACATAGAGAGAGAGAGAGAGAGAGAGATTTGGGATCATGTGACACCAGACTGTTTTTATAAGACCCGTGAGACCACTTTTTACACTTGAAACTTCATAACAATTATATTATGAACTGTGAAGGTTCTGATTTTTTTGAACTTCACAATCTTTTGCAGTGAAATTTAAGTGTAAAAATGTTGTCTCATGAGTCTCACAAAAACATACTAGTCTCACGTTAATCCAACCCTATATATATAAAGGCATCTTCATTTACAAATCGGTCAAAGGAAAAAAGTATAATGCTTTTAATAATAAAAAGAAAAAAAGATGTTAAATAACAAAAATGCCCATTGAATTTTAACAAAATCTTTTCATTCCGTTACAGGTCCCAAATCTGTAATTATTTTGATCTAGAGATCAAATCCACAAAAAAGTGTAAACCACAGGACCAAACATGTAATTCACTCTAAAAAATAATATTACGTATGTATGTATGTATGTATGCATGCATGCGCGTGTGTATGTGTGATGAGCATGAAATTGAGTTCGAAAACCACAATGCATACGGCGCCCATGGTATATATGGTCCTACTGTTTAAGACCTTATCCCTCCCACATAAGACCCATCAGTGTGTATGTCTATATATATATATATATAATTATATAATGCATTATCCATACATACAATACAACTGATTAGCTGAATCAAATGGCACCGACTGCAGCAATGCTTACACTAGTAGGAGAAGGCCACCACCACCTTCATACCACCAAATCCTCATCATCATCTTCTTCTTCTTCTTCACCACCACCATTTTTTCAGGTGAAGAGCTCTGCAATGAACTGGGTTTCCAAATTCATGCCACTTCTTCATCAACCAAAGACATCCATGGAGGAAGATCAGATTCAGATGAAGTCTGGATTAGACAACAAGTTTAGAGAAGTTGTTGAGAGTGCCAGCTGGTAAACCTATCACAGACAGACCAGATGTTATTTACAGAAATATATATGTAATATGTAAATATCCTGTAACTTCCATTCTATTAATCTACTTTTGATCACAAAAATTTGAAAATGCAAATAACTTTTGCCCCAAAAGAATTTCATTTTTGCATCTGAATGTTTGTTTTCTGTAATCATCCCACTTTATGGTTTTTTTGAAGTTGTATCCAACTTTCAGTATTAATTAATCAATGCATATGTAAACCATCAAATCCATTTGAATCATGAATTCTCATTAAAAAAATGAAGAAAATTTAGGAGATGGGTCTTGAAGCAATCATGAAAAAATGAAGAAAATTTATATGCGCTCGTAGGTTCTATTCTCCTGTCACAAAGTTTTTTTTATAATGAATTGAGGTTATCAATTCTCCTGTCACAAAGTTTTTTTTATAATGAATTGAGCTTATCAATGAAGATGTTTTGTTGAGTTCGACCCCCTTAATTAGAAGGCTTGTGTTCCGCCCTTGTACACAAGGGAAAGCTCCCCAAATGGGATTGATCTCTTTACAAGCTTACTCCATGATTCATTGGTTTTCAACTTGTAGATATAAAGGGTTTGTCCCCTAAACCAAATTTCACTAATTACCCACATTTTTTTGGCAAAATCTTGAAATCAAATTGAAATGATTTGCAAAAAGATCCACAATCGAAAATACAATTGTCCTAAAGAATTAGGGTGTGTTTGGTTGGGGGTATTAACCAGGAATTAATGAGAATGATAATAAAAGAAACTGTTTGGTTATATATGACGCATTCCCCAGAAGCCCAAATTTTCATTCCTGATTAAACTGGGGGAATGAAAATTCATTCCCATTTTCATTCCCTGCCATTTTCATTCTCATTCCCATTTTCATTCCCTTGCCGGAACCAAACGCCCCCTTAATCTACATTGGCAATCATTACATGTTCTCTTTATCATTAATAAAAAACTTTTATTAACATAAAGTTTTTTTTTAATTTTGTAAGTATATAATAATTATATATGACAAATGGAACAAACAAACTCACACACCTTCCTCACCTATGGTGAGGTTTGAACCTCCGACCTCCTAGAAGACAAGGGACTCATATACCGCTAGACCAATAAATAAATTTAAAAATGAATAAAATGTATAGAGGAAGACGTATTTGATGTTTTAGAAGAGAAATACGTTTTATTTTAAGGTTATTTTGGTAAAACATAAGTCTGGTACACCTTGTTCCATGGGTGGGGATGGAACAAGCCTGTTTCACTTTGTTCTCACTTTGTTCCTGTCTGTTCTACATTAAACTCCTGCCAAACGTTGAAGAGTGACCCATGTTTTGTCCTGTCCTGTCCAGTGTACCAAACGCACCCTAAAGATACCCGGACTATTCAAATATTTATTCTTTGGTATATCAAACAATACATCCTTGATAGTTGATCCTTGGCATAAAAATGAGTCGTCATTTGACTTTTAAATTGTATTTAACTTCTAAATTGATATGAACCACTTGGCTGTTGGGGGGAAATCTGATCATCACATTAAACTACAGTAATTTTTTTTTTGAACGGCAAGTTAGTAGTAGTAGTTAGTGATTCGTACCCACAGTGACATCCATATGGGCAGTAAGCGGGACCCGAACCTTCACCATAGGAGATAAACCCCCACTCCTCCACCATTTTTAGGAAAACCACTACTCCCAAGGCTCGAACCCGAGACCTTGAGGATGATGTAAAAACCCCTGTACCGCTAGGCCAGAGGCCCTTTGTAAAACTACAGTAATTATTACTGGGAATGACATTGATGAAATGCATTTTTCAATCATAAATTTGAGAAGTTCCAGGTTTAAATTTGCAGAAATATTTAAATCATTTTTACAATTATCCTGTAACAATAATCAAAATCCAACAGAATTAACCAGTTCACACATACAGATTCAAAATGGGGTGATCAAGAAAATTTGTGTTACCGTTATGCATATATTTATATGGGTAGGGTTGGGTTTAGAAAAATCACAAAAAAAACAATGGAAAACTGAGGAATAACACCTTATAACCATTCATTTGTCAATTATGCACATGTGCATAAAGTGATTTGTCCGCATTCACATAGAAACCATGAAATATTTTCAATGAAAGACAAATAATTAACCAACCATCAGGTGTTCTATCAAATTTTCATTTTTTGTAGTTTTCCTAAACCTGAGTCTATGTGGGTATATATTATATATAGACATTCGAATATATACTCCTTGGAAAAGATTTAGCAAACAAATAACCAAAGGGATTAAAAGTTGATCATTCAATCCGACAAAATAATCAATTTTTTTGCGTGTATTTTTTGTTTCACAAACATATAAAAAATGTTCAAATTGTGAACCGAGCACATGTGAGACAAAAACACATTGTGAAACAAATATATGTTAATCATAATTCTAAATCATGCTCTTTATTGAAAAAAAAATCACATGAAACAACAATGATGCACAAGGTATCAAGGTTATCATAATTTTATGAGTTCTCAAAAGAAGGTCCCTCGTATATTGAAATCATAAAATTCAATGATGAAATCTCTAAAATAAATAATCTGTCGGAGTTGATTGTAATTTATTTTAGATATTTTAACTTTTAGTTCTTTATTTTATAGAAATTATAGAGAAAACTATTGGAGATGTTCTTATAATGCAAATTCCAATCGAAAAAAAAATATTAATTAATAAAGTTTCAAAAAGTTTGAATTTGTATTTATTTTGATTGATACTTTTCTCATTGTATAAATGTTATACGTGTTAAGTAGGTGTCAATGTAATCTTTTTTATAATCGAGTATTTATGTTATTAAATGTAACAAGATCTGATCTTATAGATCAAAATGTGTATAAAATATAAAAAATTTGAACTTTATATTATCGATTGAAAAAAGTGTATTCGCTACGCTAATACCTTATTTGTTTTTAGAAAAAATTCGTCCCAATAGCTTTTGATTACTTATTTGGTAGGAGGTCAATCAAATTCATATTGTCTGTTTTATCTTATTTTTTGGACTCCTCTTATCATTTACCTATTTCTGATAGAATAAGAGGTAAACTCATCAATATTACTTACCTCTTATTAGTCTCCATAACTAGCAACAAAGATAAACCACATCAAACAAATCCTATAAATTGCAAAACTAATCACGAACCCTAATTTCAAATTTTCAATTATTTTTCTTCGTTATTTGCTTAATGCTTTTATTATCGTATTTAATCTATCATCTTTTTCAGTGATTTTTGTCGACATAATTTCAATTATTTTTTTCTAACTAAAAAGTGGGTTGTCATGAGCTTAATGCTTCCCTCTGAATACATACATAAAGTTATAAGTATAAAATCTCAAAAAAAAAATCTTTAAGTTGCTTGAAACAAACTCTTATAGAGGATGAACTTTTTAATAGGTTTGGATTTAGAAACATAAAGGGTCCGTTTGGTTTGCGGGATTGTTTTTGAGGGATTTGGATTTCATGGAAGGATTTGGATTTGGAGGGATTTGGATTGGAATTGATTTGAAAACCATAGGTGTGTTTGGTTTGTAGGATTTGCAATGAAATTGAATTTCCATTATTTATAAATAATTTATATAAAAATATAAAAAACTGTAAAAATAATTAAATTACATTTTTATTAATCAATTATTTCAAAACAAATGTTTTTAACATTTTTAAAACATTATTTCATAGAAATCGTACGAAATCCCGTGAAATCCCGATTATCCGCTAAGGATTTCAAAATCCAATGTTCATGGGATTTTAAATGAATCCATGGATTTTAAATCCTTACCATCAGGCAAACCAAACACTGGAATGGATTGGATTTGAAATCCAAATCCCTCGAAATCCCTCGAAATCCCGCGAACCAAACGCGCCAAAAGTGGTGGGCTTATTAACATAAACAATTTAGAATGCCGGAAAAATCTCTTATACAAATTCAAAATTTTATCTGTTTACATGAACAAACAGTTTTATTGATTATTGATTATGTTTTCAAATTTTAACACCACCTCTTATCAATCACAACTAAAATAAGACTTAACACTTTATGTATAACTTTATCACTATATATTTTAAAATCTATATCTTTTTAATATGTACTCTTAGTTTGGTTGGTTCAGACCGTAACAGAAAAGGCAGAAACGTCTTATAACATCCACAATGGAGGTTATTCTTGAGGATTTTGTTGAGATTTCTACAAGAACCTCCACTGTGGGACATAAGTTCTTGTCCAGTCACAAGTTCCTATAGGCATCCAGGTGCTTGAACAAAAACCCGGGTTCTTGCAAACATTCATTTTTTGTTATTTATAATTGTATTGTTTTCTTAATCATTTTATAAATTGAAAATAAGGAAAGTGAGGTTTTGTAAGAACCTTTATTGTAAAGTTTTATGGAGGTTTTTGTTTTATTAAGGCGACAATGATAAAACAGAAACAAATATAATAAGGCTACGTTTGTTTTTTAAGAGGTGTTGAAGTCTGAAGTCTTATTTCACTTCTGATTAATAAGAGGTGGTGTTGAAGTCTGAAATCTGAATCAATAATATTGTTTGTTTTTGTAAACTGGTAAATGTCTGAATTTGTTTAAATTGTTTATGTTACCCATTAAAAAAATTATATTGTTGAATTCATAGATAAATTTATACAATTTCACATATTTATTCATCATCATTACAAAATTTACATCTAAAATTATATGATTAACATTCATTTAAATAAAAATATGTCAAACCGGTATTTAACACATTTAAATCCTATTAAAATACATAAATTAAGAGAAGTAAGGATCTATTTGATGATGATCAATTAAGAGAAATGATCGACTAAGGTTAATCGATTGAGAAACATCATTGCCGAGAGTTTGGAGAACAATAAGAAGGTTATTTTACCTCTTATTAGATAAGAGGACAATAAAACATAAGTCCCTTTGAAACATTGGAAAAAACAAACAGTATGAATGACCCTACCTCTTAACGAATCAAAAATAATAGGCTATTAAGAGCTTATTTTGAAAAAACAAACAAGGCCTAGGTGATGTTTTTGGAGGTTTCAACACTGTGGATGCTCTTATTTGACAAATTTTCAGATCTTTAACCACCAAAATACGATCAGATTTGATTCAGTACTTAGGTTTTTTTAACACCTTGGGGTATGTTTATTGAGATCTTACTTATTACATACGTTATTTGGCAAATATGATAGTACAATATTTCCTTGTTCTACAAGAGATCACAAATTCGGCGTCATAAACCCCGTCTCATGATTTGCAACAAGAAACCCAATTTTAAGTTTCAATCTTTAACCACTCCACTCCACAAAGAACCACTGTTTCTTCAAATCCCATCTCAACAATAGGTCCCAAATCAAAACCCTAACTCTGTTCTTGAGCTTACAGAAAGAAAAAGAAGAAGCAATAATGACTTTGTCAGAGATCGAAATTGTATCAGATTCTTCAAAAGACAACAAGAACAACACCGCAGCAGCCGCCGGAGGAGGAGTTCCGCCGGAAGTGGTGGTGATCTTTGACGTATTTGGAGCTTCTGCTTACGGTGATCTACCGAAACTACGAAAGTTCGTTGAAGAAGATGGCGTTTCTCTTTCTCAATCAGATGGTAATGGCTACTACCCCCTTCAATGGGCATCTCTCAATAACTTCGCTGATGTTGCCCAGTATATTATCGAGGTATGTTTTCAGTTACTTTTTGCTTTGAAAATGGAAGTTTTCCTTTCTTTGATTTTTATACCCTTTTAATGAGTTAGATCCATTTCTAAATTTGCATTATGATTTATGATACAGTACTTGATTTGTTAGTGATTTGGTTCTTTGTGTTTGTTGGAATGTAAAGTAATTGAATGATACCTGAATGCCAATTCTAGGAAATTGTTATAAGTAACGCATCATCATACCAATTGGTTTCTTAGTTAGACATAAATTTGCCAAGATATATGATTTTGAGTTGAAGGACTGTATAGACTATTGGAGGGAGGTTGGTTCAGGGGAAAACGCTTAAAAAAAACTGAAGAACACCCTGGACCCTCCATCCGGACGGTATGCACAAATGCATACAAGCTTTTGAAGCTGTTTTTTTCTATGCACCAGTGCATATATATGCATTAGGGCATATGCACAAATGCATGTTACAAATTACCAATATGCATTTGTGCATACAATCCAGATGGGGGGCTCCCTGGGTGTTATCCAGTTTTTTTTTTTTTTTTTGGCGTTTTCCCTTGAACCTAACCCTAGACTATTGACCTTAAATTTAGAATTTATTTCACAATATAACCTTCTGCTAAGTTTAGTGTTTTTCTTTATATATGGAAATGGAACTCTTGAAAGTTATGAATTTAAAAGAATATTTTTAGATTAGAAGGTCATTTAACCAAAGGACCCGACTGTTAAATAACTTTGGAGTTTGTTTTGTTGGTGATGTAGCATGGTGGGGATGTGCACACCGTTGATAATGTGAGGCAGACCGCATTGCATTGGGCTGCTGTTCGTGGTTCAGTAGCGGCAGCGGATGTGTTGTTGCAAAATGGAGCTCGTGTTGAGGCGGTTGATGTAAATGGTTATCGGGTAAAATTTCACTCTTTTTTTTAATTCTCAAAAAGTGATTGTGTTATTGTGATTATATATAACATGATGCATGTTGGATTGATTTATACTGTAGTTTCTTGGATTCGTAACCGGCAAAACATTCATTAATTGCATATTAACAAAGTAACAATCAGTAATTTCGGTTTAGAGGATTATATAACAAATGGGTGTTCATATTATAACCATGTTTACACAAGTCAAAAATTCTATTTCCTTAAGTTAACAAAATGGAACAAGTGTCATAAAGTTAGGTTTTTTCTTGGCAATATATCTTTATTTTGATCATCTTTATATACATCGATCTTTCAGTTTCCATGTGTTCTCAATTATGAACTTCACTGCAGGCAGTTCATGTTGCAGCTCAATATGGGCAAACGTCATTCTTGAATTTCATAGTGGCCAAGTATCATGCCGATTTTGATGTACCAGATAATGACGGAAGGACCCCTCTTCATTGGTATGTTAAAAAAACCTCCTTTTTTCCGTTTGTGCATATGAACACTTGGATTTTAAACTATTTATGGAAAAAGATCAACTTCTATGCAGCCCTTGGATTTTAAAGTTTCTTTTCTTTTTCTTTCGTGTTTAGCTGTCTCCTTGGCACCCTTTATAAGGATTTGCAGGACCAAAGGCTCCCATTTTTCATTTTATATAGTATGAGTATGGAAGTACTTAAATTTTATTGAATTTTTGCGACGTATGAATATGTAAAAGTTTAATCAAAGTATCTGAATCAGAGAACTTATTTCTGTTGTGTTCAATCAGGGCTGCTTATAAAGGATTTACAGATACAATTAGATTACTTCTTTTTTGGGATGCCTTCCAAGGAAAACAAGATAAAGAAGGTATTTATTTATCTGTTGCTTATAATTTTCTATTAGCATAATATGCTTCTGGCTACAAGAAGATATCTACAAATGAAGATAAGATTTTGCATCTTCTGGCAAATAATGAAGCAAAACGTTAAGAATACGTAGAACTCTTATATATATATATATCAGACACTCAATCAGTCAACAAATCCAAGTGAGAGATGACCCTCATCACTGTATATATTTAACTTTATACATGAACACCTGTCACTGATGCTAAAAAAGTTATGACTTTGTTTGACTGGCTATATTTTTATGGTAATATGGAATATATTTTCCATTAGGTTGCACGGCTTTGCATTGGGCAGCGTTGAGAGGAAATGTGGAGGCTTGTGTTGTACTTCTACACGCAGGGACAAAACAGGAATTAACGGTAAAAGATAGTGCTGGATTTACTCCTGCACAGATTGCTGCAGATAGAGGCCATCATCATGTTGCCTCAATCCTTGTATGTATCTTTTTTTGATAATATCTTTTTTGTCGAATTGACGGTATAAGTTTTCTACTATTCATGGAATATTTATGGTACCATATGCTTTTAAATATGAGTGATTGCCTTTTGAACCATCATATTTGCCTTTTTTTATATTACAAACTAAACATCATTCTTGCGAAAATTCAAAAATGCACACCATAGTTTGCAAGAATGAGCATTTGGGCAAATTGCGCAATGTAAATGTAACAGAAACGTAGAACTTGATGTTTTTTTATTGTCAAAAAATCACTCATTCTTGCAAATGGTAGTTCTCTTTTCTCTTTTTTTTTTGTTCCCTTATGCATTTTCACAAGAATCGTTGTTTGCTTGCAATGAAAAAGGCAAGTATGATGGTTAAAAAGATTAGTAACTTTTAATTTTAGGTGTTAAGATGGTGTTTTTACCACAAGATATTCAGCTTTTAATATGCTCCCTCAGTCCCAAGTTAAGTGTCCACAATTTCTATTTTAGTTTGTCCCAAAATAAGTGTCCACTTTCAAAAGTAAGTGCATATTTGTTTATATACAAACTCTTGTGCTTCAAAACTTTCTTGATGGCATATCATTTTACTATATCCTAAACGCTTTGCAAGTAATTGATTTTGTTTTATAACAATATACATCTTATCGTATGTAGTCTAATGCAAGTCGTGCACAAAACAAATGGTGGAAAGACAAAGCTTATATTAAGAAAGTTGTGGATATTGGTT
Source organism: Silybum marianum (assembly GCA_036898165.1). Lineage (NCBI taxonomy): Eukaryota > Viridiplantae > Streptophyta > Magnoliopsida > Asterales > Asteraceae > Silybum > Silybum marianum. The sequence continues at coordinate 9,324,406 of CM072528.1, forward strand.
ACGCTCCTATTCTGTTCTGCGTAGTATTTATCAGCACCATAATCTTCATCAATTCTATTCTTTTCGGTGGGTAAATCGTCAATTAATAAATTGTTCTTTATTTTTTATTATCATTATTGTTATTTCATCATTGTAGAAAAGAATGTTATTTACTGTACTAATCTGGATCTTGGCGTTTCCATCCATGTTTTAGCTTCTAATCTTCAAAAGGTCACTGCCATTATTGGGCTATGGGGATGGACTGCTGTTTCTCTTTCGATGGCTTCACTATTGATGTTTGTCCGCTGTAGCAGGTACCCTTTAATCCAGCGGCCATAAAGTAGTTTGAAAATTTGAAAAAAAAAGATTGATTTTTTAAAGTATATAACCAATTTTAAACTTGATTGTTTGAATTCTGTTTGTCGTTTTAGAATTTTTCATGTTTGTCTTTTATGCATTTAACTTTCTTTCATAATCGGCTATGATCATTTATCTGGTTGCAGTAAAGACCCTGGTTACGTGAAAACATCAGGAGGTATAAAAAATGGTGCCGATTCTGAGGTACGTCCACAAAATCATTACAAAATATGAAAATACAAGTACTGATGTAATTCATATCAAGATCTATATTTTATTTCCTTCGATTCCCATAAAAAATGCCTCAAATTGGTCTTAAAAACCGAAATTATGGATCTGAATCTTGTGTTTGATATTATATTACACAGGGTCCTTTGTTGACTATTGATCTGACTAACACATCTCATTGGACCGGAAATTGGTCTCAACTCTGTCCTACTTGCAAGGTTCATACAAGACATTTTTTTACGTTCTTTATTATAATTATTTATCATAAAAAACAGCCTCTTTTCCTCCAACTGTAAAAACTTGCATACTTTTTTTTTTCACAGATAATAAGACCGGTTCGATCTAAGCATTGTCCAACATGCAAACGTTGCGTGGAACAGTTTGACCATCACTGCCCCTGGATCTCAAATTGTGTCGGAAAGGTACTACTTATTACCACCATAATTGATTACATATATTCGTTATATAATCAACTAATTTCACACAAATTTGAATATTTGTATGTTAGTGAATGTGTGTGTATTTAATCTTTTTTTCAAGAAACTCGTTAACGTATTATTACAATTTGATTTTCTTTTTTTGCAGAAGAATAAATGGGACTTTTTTGTATTTCTATTATTGGGTACTTTGACATCGTTGATAAGCTCCGTGGTCGCTGTTCACAGTACGTAAAAAAACGATAACTTGCTGTCACCTTTATTTTCCTTATGTTTTTAGGATATGATTCTATTGGATATGATTCTATTCAAAATTACTTATTTTTTTGTATAAAAACGATAGGAATGTGGACGTCAATACCAGCATTGCAAAGCGAAGAATCTTGGATTCATCATGTCGTTTTTCAACATCCCGGTGCTGCTGTTTTTCTCTTTATCGATTTCTTGATCTTGATTGTTGCTGGAACTTTGATCTTGATACAAGGATACCAGGTGATTTTGATCATTCTTTTATCTATCGAAGTTTATAAAAATAACCATTTTTGAATATTTTGATAGTTGTTTTAAAACCTCATACAAACCGGTATTTTATTCCCAATTCCTATAATTCCCTTGAGTTAAACCCACCAGGAAAGGGGAAATCTTGCAGTTCTGATGAAGGGTATTTTAGTCAATACAGTTTCTAAGATCGTATGGCTATGTGTGTCAAACTAGTTGATAAGCTAGTTATCTGCTGAGAAACTAGTTAGCCAATAAACCAACCATGTGTGGTAAAATGACCGAAAAGGACATATGTTGAAAAATGTAAAGGGCATAATTGGAAAAAAAGAAACCCTGAAACTTATTGTAACACTACTTGAAGTAATTTTTCAAGAAAAACATGAAACTTCTTTTGGAAAGGGTATCCTAGGCATTTGCCTAGACTAATCCCTGACAATTTTAAGATTGCTAAAGCATGCAACCCTGATATAATTCCCCAGTGGCCACAAGTTGTTTGCGCCTAGATTCGAACCTGGGGCAGATGGGTTATCTAGCCTCATCTCCCACAAGCCTTAACTAGTACGCCACAAGTCCTGTGGTTAAAAAAAACATGAAACTTTGTGGGCATAGATTTCTTGCGGATCTTGAATAATGAGGGTTGGTTTTTGTGAATGCAGATAAGTCGAAACATAACAACAAATGAATCAGTAAATGCTACGCGATACGGGTATCTTCAAGGAGCAAATGGTGGGTTTCGTAACCCGTATAACAACGGGTTGGTCAAGAATTGTTCGGACTTTCTAATTCGAGGCTATACAGATGATGATGATGACATTGCTTGGCCTCCATTGCAACAAGTTGCCAGATAGTAGTAGTAGTTATCATATGCATACCCTTGCAATAATACCATATTTTCACTTCAATTTTTTTTTTTACAGAAGTTTATTAGGAAAACATTAGATCTTGGATTTTGTAGAGAGTAGAATTGTAAAAAAGAAAGGTTTAATACACTTTGCTCTTCTTGTTTCATGTGAACTGTTGTTTTTGGTGTCTGTTAATGAAAATATTAGAGTAAGTTACCTTTTTTTGTCCTTGTGGTTTGTTGAAGTTTGTGATTTTCATCATATGGTTTAGAAATTTAGGTTTTCAATTCCTATGGTTTGTAATTTATTGCTTTTATTTTCTTATGATTTATAATTTGTTGTTACTTCGGTCACTGTAGTTTACTAATCTTTATTGTTTTGGCCCCTTGTATTTAAAGGTAAGAATTAGTTTAAGGAGGAAAATAGTAGTAAATTGCAATCTACAAAGACGAAAATCACAATTTCTAAACCATGTTGATGAAAATCAAAATTATTAACAAACTGTACGGATGAAAATAATAGGTAGGAAGTAAAAGGAAAGAAAGTAAATTTTTATGTTTTTGGGTGGAAGAGAGAGAAAAGATGTCAATTTTATAATAAATTTTTATGTTTTTGAGCGGGAGAGAAAGAAAAAATGCCAATTTTATAAATAAGTTTTTATGTTTTGAGCGAGAGAGAAAATGATAGAAAAGGTATGTTTTTCTCCTTAACCGATAGCCAACTGATCATTTTCTGGTCAAGCCAAAACTAGTCCCGTTTGTAGTGATTTCTAAGCTTTTGACTTCTTAGAAAATTGAGTTTTATCAATAAAACGATAATCCAGGTTCCACTGGGGGCTTGAGCAATTTACAATCATACGAGTGAATACTAAAATATAAAGGGATGTTTGGTTTGCATAACGGAATTTGGTGGAGTTGATTTTTTTTTGGTAAAAGTTAATCATGCATTTGATTGGTAGGAAGTAGAATGCAATCTCTCAAAAGAATTGAAATATTCTTCAATGGGGCATGGTGATATTGGTGGTCGGAGGTGGGAGGTGGGCGTGACAACTGACAACTGTGATGATAACAGTAGTGGTTTGGTGGTGCGGGTTAAGGGTAGGGGTGAACTGATAATAATAACATGGTCGTGTTGGGATCTTTGTGGACAACGTTGGTTAAATTGAATTTGCAAAAAGGATAAGATTTAATTCCTTCGTATATGTCAAGATTGTGGAATTCAAAATAAATTATAATTGCATAAATTTCTGCTTCTCCTAAACAAAGAAATGCCACGTAGATAATTCTAACCATAGAAAATTTCAAACAAAACATATAAAAATAGCAACACAACAGAAATTGACCACACACGTGTCAAAACCTAACAGGCTTTGACGACAACCACCACCACCACCAGGTGGTCGGTGGCCATTAAAATCAGCTATACCACTAGATCTCATCCACCTGCCGCCTATAAATAGCCCATATTCATCCATTTCACCATAAACAATTAATTGCATTTGAGTTATTAATTCCCATAAATCAAAAATCATTTAATTTTTAATTTAATTTAATTCTATACTAAAATGTCGTCGTCTGCTTGCTGTGGAGGTAGCTGCGGTTGTGCCTCCGGTTGCAAATGCCAAACCAGCTGCGGTGGCTGCAAGATGAACGCAGGCATGGAGACCACCACCACCACTAACACCATTGTTTCTGGTCTCGCACCCACCAAGAGGTATGCACTTTTTTAAAATAATACAGTTGCATCTTTCACGAACCTAACTTCTTATAACAGACGATAGTACGTCCATTATCTTCAGTGGTATCGGACTATTCGGGGAGCTGGCGTGGGTAAAACAACACTCATTTTGGAATTGATTAACAATATTGTTTGTTCATATAATGCATACAACTTTGGTTGCTGGTTGGGCTGGTTCGATGGCCCTGTATTAGCCGAACTTGTTTGCATGTTCATGATTCTTTCACATTTGATTTCTTTTTCTTACACATTTTATGAATCTTCTACCCTATAGACTGGTTCATGATGTGAATTCTAATATAATTACTTTCACTTATTTAATTGGTTTGGATTGGTTTGGATTGGATTGGATTGGATCCCACCATTTTGATGAAGAACCTAGTTCATGTTTACAAACTTTTCCTCTTCCACTTGTGTACCGCTTTCTACTAATGGCACGTTTTTCTGACTGATGTCTAATTAAAGTGTCATTCGATTTGTTAGAGTCTCACGTCAATTAGGTTTGAATTTATTCTCTTCTGTATATGTTTCAACTTCTTTTTTTTGCTTAAGTGCATCAAAATCAAGGTCTATCTTTGAGACATTTGTGACCGAGGCTCGACTTATTGGGATATATATGATTGTTTAAGCTTTGTTGGAGAGGTTGTGTACTTGTGTTTCATTTCAGCTATACTTAAACTTGTTCTCTTTATAATATATGTTGAATTGTTATAATCCCTTTGTACTCAAGTGTTGGACATGGGCTTAGCACACTAGTTGACGGGTTTTTGTGTTAACATGTTTGTTGATTTTTAATGTATATAGTTGCCACGAGGGATCAGAAATGGGAGCTGCAGCAGTTGAGAATGATGGTTGCAAGTGTGGTGCTAACTGCACTTGCAACCCATGCACCTGCAAATGAACAAGTGCAATAATCAAACCCGACTCGCTTTCTACCTAAACTAGGCAGTGATATGAATATCGAAGAAGCTTTATGAACAATAAATTATTAATAGCATTTTCTTTTTAATTTTTATGTAATAAAAACATTTGACATGTAATTAAAAATCGAATGAGTAGTGCAAGCTTTATGCATTTATTTTAAGTATAAATTAGCTTGTTATCTTATAGTTGTGTTTGGTTTTAATATTCTATAAAAATATTGGAATTGTTGTATAATTTTATACATACTATTTTTTTACAAAAAATTTTATATCTACTTTTAACAACTAATTTTATGGATTTGTCACATTAACTTTCTACATGTATTATAAAACCCGATTATACTATGAATCAATTTTAATGTTGTAGACATAAATAAGGTATTATTCATAAAAGTGTACAAAAAATCATCCAATTTAATTAGAATCAATCGATCTAATCAAAATCGACATATCATAAATGGATTGGATCAGGGGTGCTCAAAAACCCGATCAACTCGATCAACCCGATCAACCCAACCCAACCCGACACTTGAAATAACTCAAACTGAAACAACCCGATGTTTGGTTGTAAATTTTTCAAACCGTTGGTATTGTATTAATATCGGGTTACATTTATTTGAACCCAATACAACCCGATGAACCCGACGAACCCAACATCCTTTTATTTTTTGGATTTAATATTATTATTGAGTCTTTATTAACATATCCATTAGTCAATATCATCACGTACCCTCTTCATATACATATATTTTCAATTTATTCTTCATCTTTTTATAATGCCTTTGTATATATATATGTTTACTATTGTGAACATATATATATGTTTACTATTGTGAACATATATATATATATATACACACAAATTGAGAAATTAATTAATGTTATATACTTAAGATTTAAGAAGTATGAATAAGATATACCAAATGGTTGACGATGAAAAACAAATTATTAGTAGAGAAAATAATATATTCTAAGTTAGTATAATATTTTGATGTATCAAAGTATCAACCTGACTAACCCGATCAACCCGCACGGTTTGGGTTGGGTTGGGTTTGAGATTTTTCAAACCGAATGCATTGGGTTGGGTTGATCAAATGCCTTCAACCTGATCAACCCAACCCATGAGCACCCCTAGATTGGATCATATAAAAAAATTAAAATCTAAATTATGGATCGTTTACCAAACACTTGCCCGATAAATATTACCGGTAAAATCTGACATAATCACTTACTTATTGGGTAAGATTCTACTCCACCAAAACCGCATCGTATGCAACATTTTAGCTGGTAAACATTTACCATGATAAGAGTCATCGTCCACACTTACCGGGTTAGATTCTTGGTTCTTGGTCCTTATCCTGCTCTTACCGGATAAGATTCTTGGTTCTTAATATATTTACCCGACAATGTAATGTGATTTGGTAAGCACTTACCTAGATAAAGATTTGGTAAACGGCTCCTAACCGGTCGATTCTTAGATGGTAGTCCATAACCCAATCCAATTAATAAATAAGTATAATTAATTATATTATATTGTTTTAATTGATATTTGTATGCAATTTGTTAAGACATTCCAAAAACATATAAACAATTAGTTGAAATATTGAATTAATTGATTAAAAGTTGAATTTTTTATCAACTAATAAAAATATCCTGTAAATAAAACTGATACAATCCAGTTTATATATTAAATTAGATTGGATTGGTTGTCGAGTGTTAAATGAATTGAACCTCATGACGAAATCCATCACCCTTTAATTATTTGATTGTTAAATAAGATTTATGTTAGTATAAACTAATCTATATATATATTAAAAGAATAACCAAGAGAAGTGAGGTGACACCTCCTAAGGATTAGAACTTCTTCTATCTTTTTTCTCAATTTTTTGAGTTTTTTAAACGTTGAGAATGTTAACGACGTTTTTGCCCCTGTATCGAAAATGTGTATATCATTATCAAAAGGATTTTTTTGTAAATTTACATACTCAAGTTTAACCTCCAACTCTTGATTTACCCTTTCATTTACTTTATTTTATTTCTTAATTAAATATGTTTTTCAAAGTAAGGAAAAAACAATAACAATATGAATAAAAAGTTATAGTACATGAAGCACCATTTCGCATACGTAATTAAAGCAATCAATAAAATATGATTGGTTACTCTTATTCTTCATCACTATCATATTGTTGGAATAGATTGTAGTCCGCTACCGGCCTCCTCCCTTTCACTTGCTTGGATTTTAGCTTTTAATTGTTTCTTGACAACAAAACTATATTTTCATCTTCTATAGTCACATATTTATACACATACATATTGAAGGAAAAATTACTGTATCGAAAATGTGTATATCATTATCAAAAGGATTTTTTTGTAAATTTACATACTCAAGTTTAACCTCTAACTCTTGATTTACCCTTTCATTTACTTTCTTTTATTTCTTAATTAAATATGCTTTTCAAAGTTGAAATAATAAACAAAGGAAATCCTATAAATTTCTTTGGTGTAGGATGGAGAAAATGAGTATTGAAGAAGAATTGGAAGATTTTAAGGTATGTAGAAATTGTATTCTTTAAAAAATGTGTTTTGTTGTTACGTATTTTTTCTTTGCATATTGTTGGATTTGTTGTTATCATTGGACATGATTGTGTTAACGATTGGTGACAAATTCGTAATTTTTTTTTGTGGGGGATGAAGAAGATAAGAGTTGAAGAAGACTTAAAAGTTTTTATGGTATGTAAAAATTGTTTTCTTTAGAAAAATGTTATTTGTTGTTACATATTTCTTCTTTGCAATTTTGTTGGTTTGTTGTCGTCATAAAACATGATTGTGTTTACGATTGTATCCTATAAATTCGAATAAAATTTTGACATTTTATGTTTACAAGACATGATAAGAAAAATTGAATTTAAGCTCCATTGACAATAATTTTTTATATGTGACTGATAATTATGTTAAAATTTTGGCTACTTCAAGATTTTTCTATTTATAGGAATTTCTTTGGTGGGATGAAGAAGATGAGAGTTGAAGAAAACTTGGAAGATTTTAATCATTATGTAAAAAATTATATTCTTTGAAAAATGTCATTTGTTATAACATATTTATTTCTTTTCAATATTGTTTGATTTGTTGTTATCCTAGGACATAATTGTGTTTACAATTTGATCATATAAATTTGAATAAAGTTTTGATATTTTTTTATTATAATGCATGATAAAATTGGATCAATTTTTATATGTGACTTAATAATTACGTAAAATTTTGATTATTTCAAAAAAAAATCTTATTATTGAAGTGAAAATTTATGGCGTATATGATTTCATCCTCAAATAACATTTCACAAATATTAGTGGATCAAACATCAAAAAAATATTTTTGTTGAAAAATTTCATAGGTTTGCTTTGTAACAGTACAAAAGTTTGTTTACTTCTACGTTTTCTACATATCTTATACGTTGTTTATTTATAATTATTACAAGTCAATTGTAATTATAATTTCTACATATCTTATACGTTGTAATTATTACAAATCAATATACTCATTAATTGATCCAACCTTTCATATATTTTTTTTGATTATTACAAGTCATTATCTATAAGTGAAATATTTATGACAATTTAATATATTTAAATATAAATGATATGAAAAATTAATGAGAAGACTCAATTATTTTTCTTCTTTCAATCATACTTATATTTTTAATCTAAACTCAACACATTAATTTTCTAAAAATTTCATTTTTTATTACATAACAATTGATATATAAAAAAATTCATTTATATTAGTGACAATCGAAATAACCAAAACTATAAATATTGTGATAATACACAATTTTCTTATTATTTCTCTCATTAATTGAAGAAATCGTTCATTAATTTTATAAAACGTTTTATTATATTTTATAGGAATAACCATAGATAATGATATATGATTTGATGATAGATCAGAAAAATATATGTATAACATGACGAAGTATAAAACACAATCGTACTATATAATTTATGTGGTGTTATATAATATTCATTTTGCCGTTAAAAAAAGGCAAAAACATTAATCCATGAAAATTTTCAAAGCTATATTATATAATTTATATGATATAAATAATTCATTATATAATAAAATATTTTTTAATGTGATATATCTATTATCTACTATATCTATTAAAGAAAAGAACTCACCAAACCTAAATGTGTTTTATTTTTATTATCCCACGTTGGTGGAAAGATAAGTTTAGAAAGTAAAAATTAGATGTGTCAAAAGAGAAGATGATTCATCTTTGTTAAATCATAGGGTTGAAAATAATAAGATATATCAAAAAAAAGAAATGATTCATTTGTATACACTGAAAAGGTGTTTATTTTAGTCGTAGTTATCCCACATTCGTAAAAACTTAAAATGTTGGAATAAAAAAGTGTATAAAATAAGTGGATTGAATGATGTGGCATCAAAATAATTGGGTATACTTAAACATTGAAATGTGGCATCGTTTTCGTCTATCTCATGTTGATAAGATGTTAAATTGAAATAATGATGTGACTATATATAGATAATAGGATGCATTTGTGACAACTTATAGAGTTAATATTAATCTTACTTCTATGGATAAAAATTATTATAAATTTATAATAGTTAAAGAAGAAGGGATGCATTTGTGACAAAATCGTAGAATTGAAATTAATCTTATTTTTATGTGGGAAAAATTTACTGTAATAACTTGCTATTGAGATTTGTAACATGATCCATCTTTGCATATTGATCAACTAATTTTGTATCTTTATAATATTTTCTATATAAGTGATATGATTATTCGACCTGTGGCTTGAGTTTTAAATAACAAAATTATTACCCATGTATCACAAACTTATCGTAATAATAAATGATAATGAATACATACAAGATAATCACTTATGAAAAATACCTTCATTTTTTATATTTTATTTTAATAAATATTAGCTAAGGAATTATGTTTGATTTTAGTTCGGTTCGACATTCACTTTATAAAACGCAAAGCGCGGGCCTAACACTAGTTATTAGAAAAATTAATCCAACCACTAAATTATGGATAGGCTTTGATATGAGCCACGTCAACTGTTTTGCAAGTATAATAAGACAAAAACGATATCCCGCGAGATGTGGAGAATGATTTTTGTGATGAAGACCCCCCCGTGTGGTGGGGGGCATATTCGGTATTTCACGTTCCCTCCCAAACAGGACAGCTTCTGATTTATTTTCTTATTAATAATTTTATTCAACTTTTTATTGTTATAAAAAATACTATTATTTTTGTTGGGTCTAAAATGAATATAACAATGCTATTCATTATTATTTTTGTTCGTTCAAGCGTTCACGCCTTTTCTCAATATAAAAACTAGTTTTCTCACTTGATGCTTAATAATATTTTTTGTTGTTTGTTTTTTAGGTTATAATTCAGTGTTTCATATATTATATTATTATTTGAATATATGAAATAAGTAACTTAAAAGTATTTATTGTCACACCATATTTTTCTAGACCTTGTATATGTATTGATTATCAAAAAGAACTTATTTAAAATAAAAAACATTTTACAACTAATTACATTTGGAAGACATAAACAATTGAATAAGCAACAAACAAATTCGAAATACAAAAAAATCTAGAATGTTTGATATTAGTGTCAATTTTGAAGTCTAATACAAAATTGAATTAAAATAATATCATCTTAATGATGTAGATAAGTTAGACTTCAATTGATCAATCTTAAGGGATTAAATAGGTTATTTACCTTTACCAGACGTTAACTTTGCTACTCCTTAGTTACATACTACTATATGCTAAGTAAGTTTATGTCATTAAGCTAAACAGTGTCGTCCCTGGGGGAGGGCGGGCCGGGCGTACGTCCAGGGCCCAAGAGAAATAGGGGTCCAGATTTTTCATTTATTATATAATATATAATAGTAGTTAAAAAAATTAATAAATAAAAGCGACACAATGTCTTTTAGTATCTAATATGATCCAAAAAATAGCATTATATTAACGGCCCAAACATGTATTAACTAATTACATTGAAGAAGAAAATTTGTAAAAAAATTAATTGGTTGTTAATTTTTATAGTATTATTTATTATTTCTTTTAAGTTTTTTTCTCTAAGATTTTTATCTACAAAAATATAAAACTACTTTGCCTAGACAACATTGATATATTATCTATAACTCATCTCCCACTAACTTTTTTGATTATTCCATCCGCATAAATTCTATATTTTTATTAAAATACAGTAGATTTATTATTATTAACTAAGAAAACTCTTACATTTGAAAAAAAATTATCGACCATATCAGACAATCCAACTTATCTCTATATTTAGAATTTCAAAACTAATTTTTTTTTTCCTTACATTATTGATTCCTATTACCTACTATTAACCTATCTCTAAAACAACAATAACATCTCAAACTATAATTAAGATAGAGTTTTGATTCTAAGACTGATGATTCTGAAAATTTTGTTTCAATCCTAAAAGTTTAAAATGGTGATGAAAACATTAAATGATATATCATAGAATATGTTTGGTGGTAGAACAGATTTACGATATTATTTAATAATGAGATGAAAAATAATATTAATTTAGAAGTAATTATTTAATGATTTTGCATATGAGAAAACTCAGAAAACAGTTTTATATTGAATTCAATGTTATTTCTGATGGTAAAAACAATGTATTGAACTAAAGGGCCTTTGGCCTAGCGTTATTAGAGCATTTGGCTTCCTAGGAGGTTAGGGGTACAAACCTCACCAAAGATGAGGAGGAAGTGTAAATTTATTTATTTCATTTGTCGTATATAAATATTATATAATTAAAAAAACAATCTATTGAAAAAGTTCGTACTTAACTAGGGCCAATTTTTACATTTCGTCCAGGGCCCAAAAAATGTCAGGAACGGGCCTGAAGCTAAACATCTACTGACCACACTTTCTTTCAAATAAATATGTGTTAATTAGACTGGACTGAATTTTAACACCAGAAATTAGAAACTAGTAGATGTAAATATAGAACAACTTGTGTGCATGGATTGAAGAATAATTTAACACATGGCGTTTGCGGTTTCAACTAAACTAGCATAGTATGAGGGCCAATTGTCACAACTGAATCGTCCAAGTATAGTGATTGTATTACGTATTTGTTATATATATGGCTAAACTAAACTAGATTGAATATGAAGACACTCTTATAGTACATGTACTAAACGTATGCATCTTCAACATGTCCCACAGATACTACCTACGCCCACGTACATGACCCTACACTCGTATCCAACCTAAACATGCATATCTAAACACCGTAGTATAAAATGTTTTAAAAAAACTGTAAACATGTCACATGCATAAACCACGTATGAAAATACTGTACCATGTCCTGAAAATATTGAATCATAATTGAAAGTGCTGTAACATGTACCATTCTATGTATCACAACTTCAATCCCATGAAACTTAACTCTCATCCAATAAAGTCTAGGTGAATTTTCATGAATTTAATATACACAAGCCACACATGAAACTTATCTATCGTCCATTAAAGTCTATTGGACGCTATAAGCTTTTCGACTAAGACATAAAATTTGACTTTTTTAATCCAAACTGGTCAATCCAACATGGGTATGCGATCTTAGGCCGTTGCCCTATCTCAGTCTCACATACTACTTTACATGCTAACTAACTCGTTGGATCAATGGATCCATGTTGCATTTGTTGTAATCTCAATTTTAATTATTTTTCTTCGGTCTATTTTTAGAATGCTTACTAACATAATTTAATACCGAAAACAACACTTAAAGTAGCAATTCATGCTTCAATTCTTGAGCTGATTTCATGAACATGTCAAAAACATAAAAAACTACAGTTTTGTTCAATTATTGGTCTAAAACCACAATTGTCATGTCACTAACAATGTGAATCCCTTATGGGTTTGTTATGCTATTGAACCATGCATTTGACACTGAATTATATATATTGTTCACCGATTATGCTTCCTACACGACTGCATAACATTATATACTCACTTCCTACTTGCTCTCCTTTAAGCTTTCTCTGATTTTTCCTACTCGGTTTCTTTTGCTACCTTGAGGAATGAAAATGGCATACTAGTTTCCATTGAGAATTGGTTTTGGTGTGTCAAAACCCTTCCATCCTCCTGAGGCTCTTCAAACTTGCATACACACATTTCTCTTCTAGATGTTGGTTTAATACAATCTATCCTTTCAACTTCATCTTCCATCTAATAATCATCTAGTTGATGTACATATTTTATTTTATTTGTGAACAAATGGTTGAGGTGTCATATATATATATAATTAATTAATTATAATGTATGTGTTTTTGAATGTGGAAAGTTAAAAGTGGAAAATGTTTTATACCAAAGTCAAGATGTAGTTGATAAAATGTCAAATTTCCACCATAATCATTGCAAAAAAGATGTTTTTTAAAATTGTAATATAAAAATTATAAATTAAATATTTTTTTTAAAATAAATATCGTAATCAATTTATAAATACCATATTAATATGTAGATATTTTGACTTTGTCGTGTATCAAGTCAGTATGTCATTTTACAAGAGGTATACGGTTTGATTTTTATTAGAAGGTGTAAAAACAAGGACAGTGCCTGATTGGTTTGAGTTTGAACTCCAAAGTGTTTGAAAGTTTCAGGTTCGAATTCAGAAGAAATAAAAAACACAAGAACAATTAATAACATAGATATAAATGATTCATCTATGAATTATACTTGGATAAATATGCGTACATCATATAAACGCACTATTCTTTTTACGAAGTATTCACTAATTTTTTCTATCGATTATTTAAATATGAATCATTTATTTATTAATATTAATTCTTTTTTTAACCAACTTGTGTAAATGAATTAAATAAATATAGATTAATAAAAAAGTAATTACGTGTTAAAAACTGATTGGTTGGAAAAGAAGAGGAGAATTTGGTGAAAGTTGATTTGTTTTGTATATGAGGGTGTTTTTGAGTAGTTGAATTTAAAAGGGGTAAACTTTGAAAAGGTAATTAAGACAGCCAATTGTGTGCTGATTACCATTTCTTCTGGTTCAAATGGTCGTCTGTTTAGAGTTGATCTTTCTTTATATATAATATATTCAGGCGGCCATCTCCATTTCACATCACCGACCGACGTAAAGAGGGAAACAGAGAGTGTGGGCCCATCAATGGCATCAATCATCACTTATAAAACCCCTCTTAATCTCACCAGAACATACCGATTACAGAAAGGACAACAAAAAACCTCTCTTCTTCCTAACCAAAAGGTAGATTAGATACATATCTTTCGCTATTTTTCAAACTTTCATGTGATTTCTTCATCTGGGCATTACAAATTTCTGTCCAATCTTGGAAACTGTTTCGTAATCTAATATCTATCTGTGGATTTTTTTTTTCTTTTTGCAGGTTTTTTTCTTGTTTGTTTCGTCAGTTTGTGTACACCAACTGTTTGTTGAATTGTCAGAAAGAGTGGTATTTGTTCAATCTTGATCAGGGGTCCTCGCTCAATCCTTTTTTCATCACCAAAAAACGTTTTTTTAATGGAGATTTCACAATTCAGAGGGTTTGCAGAATTGTCAGGAATGGAGGACCCCTGTTTCACTTCTCAGTGGCCATTCAACTCCTTTGATGATCAACTCACTTCCATGGCCATGGATGGAGCTGCATTTGGAGATAACACCCATAATCTCTATGCTCATGGTCCTGTGTTTGACCATTATAAACCTGTTATGGAACCATCCCCAAGACCAACTAAACAGCTCAAAACCAGCAGCTGGAATTCATGCATCAGCTCTGATCAATCCATCATGAATCAGAACCTACATTATGTGAAACCCAAAGAGGAAGGCACTGTATCTTCCAAGACCACAATTGGCTTCACTTGTAATACATTCCCATCATCCCATCTCCAGTTTGTCAACCAAAACCACCATGGCGGTGGTGGTGGTGGTGGTGGCGGCGGCGGTGATGGTGCAAAAACGATCGCCAACCCTAGAGTCACTACACCTCAAGACCATATCTTGGCTGAAAGAAAGAGAAGAGAGAAACTCAGCCAAAGGTTCATAGCCCTCTCTGCTCTAGTCCCTGGCCTTAAAAAGGTAACCTTTTTATTCGAAATTCTTTATGAATCTTTTACGTTCGATTTGATCGAGCCTCTCTCTTATTAAAGCGGTATTATATTACTATTTATAGATGGATAAGGCCTCTGTTCTTGGAGATGCAATCAAGTACTTGAAAAACCTCCAGGAAAAAGTGAAGACACTTGAGGAACAGACTAATAAGAAAGCAAACGTAGAGTCAGTTGTTTTTGTGAAAAGATATGAGGTGTTAGCTGATGGTGGTGAAATCTCTTCATCGGATGAGAACTTTTCCGGCGGCCCAGTTCATGAGCAACTACCGGAAGTGGAAGCAAGATTTTCCGGCAAGGATGTCTTAATCAGAATTCACTGTGAGAAAAAGGCAGGAATTGTGGAAGAAATACTGGCTGAAATTGAAAAGCTCCACCTTTCCATCATCAATAGCACCACCATGACCTTTGCTACTTATGCACTCGATATAACCGTTATTGCACAGGTAAAAAGATAACCTTTTTCATCGTTAAAACTCATCGATTCCTAATCTTTACATTTAAAGATCATGTTTTTCTACGATTTAATCAATACCCATTTCGTATTTCTTTCAGATGGATCAAGATTCCACCATGAAAATGAATGATCTTGTCAAGAATCTACGTTCCACTCTCAAACGATTTATGTGACACTTCTGTTTGTTCTTCAATCCTTTTTTTTGCCCAAAATGCTGTATTCTGGTAACCAAAGCCTGGTGTTCTTCACACTTTTAACCATCCATATGCCTTAGAAACTTGTTTGCTTTTGGGGGTTCATTTTGCAGGAGGGTTTTTTTCAATCTTTTTTCATGGTTGACTTGTTGACCATGTTAACTACCCTCCTGTGGTAAAGTAACAACCTTCCATGGCTTTTATGAGGCATTTTTTTCTGTTAACTTTTTTCCCTTTTCCCATTGATTTGAAATGGGGTTTTTGAAGGTGGATGAACAACCAGAAGTTTGTATCAGTCAATTACTAAGTATTTGGTGAATCAATGTTTTAGAGGCCTCTTTATGGGGCTCTTTTCTTATGTAATATGTTTGTAAAAGCTTGAGTTATGGTAATAAATAACATTTTGATCATAATTTCTTTTCGAATTAATGGTTTCCTATGTTGTGTAATTAATTTGGGCTTAAAAGGGTATTATTGTATGTGAATTTCGATTTTGATATTCTTTGTTTCGTTTTCTGTATGATAACCTTCGGTTATGAGGTGTCGGTTATATATTATTTTAATATGAATGGGTTGTTTCTTTACCTCTTAGTAGTTCTATTAAGATACAACATCTGAATCGTTAAAAGATGAATCATGATTGGCAAAAAATAAGTCTGCCTCTTAATTGTTCCAACCTTCTGAATCATTTTGTATCCTGATATCCCTTAACCATTAAGAGCTCTAATTACATCATGAACAATTACCAAAAAATTATTTTCATTTTATATTATATTGTATGAGTCTCTTAATCATTTTGCACCAAACCATCCAGCAACCGACAAACATCCCCAAAAAGTACTTATTTGAAGGAGTAGATGATCAACAATCACCTTATAATTTTTATTGGGAGCAAAATTCTCAAATCGAAAGTACAAAGTTTTCTTTGGCAGAGCGGTTGATTATCTTGTTGTTAGCTGAAAAGCTAGTTGTTGGTTAATAATCTAGTTATTAGATAACAAGTTAATCAAGTATGTTAATAAACCAACAGAAACTTTTGAGGACCATAAAATGACCTAAAAACACATCGTAGACATTTATCTACATAATGGTCAAAACTGGGAAAAACAATCACCAATAAGTAAATATGTGGAAGGTATTTATCCCTCATAAAACACGATTTTTCAATAAATTTAAAAAATAAGTTAATTTATGGCCGTCAAACATGACATTTTTAATGGAAATGATAAGCACTTGTGGTGTATTTTTACTTCCTTTAATGTGTACTTTTTCGAGATTATTTTTATAAAAAAAAAAAATACTTATTGTTGTTTTCAACGTCAATTCCATCACCAATTTATAACGTGTCAATATCAATTTGTAAGTCATGTCATCACTTTATATATCACCAAAACGACACCGTTTGTTTCTATTATTTACATAAGTTATATGAACACCGACTTTTATATTTGACTACTTTATTATGTAATGTTATAATAAAAATCAACAATAAAATTTTTTGTCGAAATTTTAAATCAATGTTTTTTCTTTCTTAAATCAATAAACTGTTAGATTAATATTTTCTAAAAGATTTGATTTATTTACTTCAAAAAAAACATTTAATTTATTATTTTAACAAATATTTAATTTATAATAAAAAAATTGTATACTGTATACAGATGACCTGATACTATTAACCCAAACGTATTGGTCAATGGTTTTATTTAAGTGGATGGAAGTTGGTATTGTGGGTTTGACATTTATGAAGAAACGACAAAAAGATAATTCTTTCTTTCTTTCTTTGTGAATGCATCTTTAAATTCCAATTAGTTTCATGTTTTTTCAATACTTTATGTCATAAAGTCGTTGAACTTTTTAAACCTATTATTGGATACCAAGCTACCAACACACCCAAAGACGTGTTAAAATTCCAAAAATAACCTTCTTATGTTGTAACCTTGAGGGTTAGTTTTTTTTTTGAACCGTATTATATTTATAAAACTATCAAGGTGTTAGAGAGTAAAAATGGTTTCGTTACAGATATAGCTTATAAGAGGTTTTGTAACTATGCTACCCAATTAATATTCCTCTTTCTATTTTTACGTTGCGCCTAGAGGAGCGAACGAGTAACTATACTATCCCATGACATCGCCTTTGTAGGATTCATTACTCCAAAAAACTTCTCATTACGAAATTCCGTATTGACCATAGAGCAGTGTACAAGACTGCTTCTAGACGTTCAACTTCCCTTTTCTTCAGTCTTAAGGACTCCATCCAATTATTCCAACCCGCAACGTTGTGAAAACCTGGTATATCAATTTGCCACCAGCAATCTACATTCCTCCAGATATTTTGTGCCAACTGGCATCCAAAGAACAAATGATCCACGGATTCGTTCTTCTCTTCACAAATTGGGCATAATACACTTTGCACATCAATTCCCCTTTTATCTCTCGTGGGAATTTTGTTCAAACCCAACCTCCACATTAACGTGTTTACCTTAATTGGCACTAGATTGTTCCACTTAGTCGGATTTTGGGGTTAAATTTATTTCACCTTTATTAAATATTGGGTATTTGGGGTACTTTCTTTAAGGGACCATTGCTTCAGTTCTTTTAAGGTCATTGGAGATTTTCATGACTGTTTTTTAGGATCTTATGAGATCAGTTAATGTGCATACAAGTTCGTCGGTAGTCGGGTCACTTATAGTCAAAACAAAAACTGTTTCGTTTTATTTGATTTTTTGGAACCATATATTGATCAATTATTTGTTATTTGATTACACAATATTTCTAATCAAATCAACTATGAAAACCTTTTAGTTGTATAATTATGAGTCAATCAACATCAGTCTTGTTGGTTCAATTAATTCCATGTTTTAAATTAATGTTTTTTTACTGGAACTAAAATTGAATTGTTCTAATACGATGCTAACTAAATTAAATTCAACGATTAGTCTGATTTAAGATAACCGAATAAATTCAACTTAATCAACTAGTTAACATTTTCTTTCATTATTGAACAACTATCCTATGATTAGATGAAGCTAAACCATTTGATCTTATATAGTTACATTGTTATCTGAAAGGAATCTTCATGAATATTTATTGTATTATTTTGATTATATATTAGATATTCAAGTTTTTATGGATATTTTGATGAGTTTAATATATCCAAAACTTTTTAAAATATACGTTTGCTATATTTAACATATACAAAATATGAGTTTGATTTATTTTAAAAGGAATTAAAGTATTAAAAAGATAATCTTAAAAATATGATACTTATGCTCCAGTTTATGAAATTTAATTTGAGAATCAAAATATTTGATTTTATTTGATAAATAATTGGATTTTATTACACATAAAATAGATTTGATATATGCAAAAACTTCATTAGTGGTTGCCACCTCCCCATCTCTCACACCTAATTAAATTTTTAAAACCAATTATATGCATATATCTTAATGCATGTGTTCTTTCTATCAAATTTAATAGTATATCAAATACAATAAATTAATTAAAAATAAAAACACTTGCTATTTTGATTATTTAAATATAATTGATGATGTATTGAGATTTTATGATTATAATCATTGGAAATACAAATATATATTATTCAATAACAAATTCATATATGAATTCCCCCTAATCACACTTTTGTCGTCTTAAAAAAATCAAATTCGAAATTAAAGTTTTATAAAAATAAATTAGTGCTATGAGATATTGAATAAAAATAAAAGTAATTAAACATATTACAGTTATATGACGTGTTTATATGTCTTGTTTTGCTTTTAATCGGTGATTATATGAAAAAAGAGTTTCCATCTTTTAAATTTTTTAATGTTTTCTATTAAAAATATAGTGATCATCGACCAAAAAAAAGAAGAAGATGTTATTAACATTCCAATAGTTACATAATGATAAAAGGATTTGTTAACATAACATAAAAACGATAGCGTAGAAAGAATAATTAAAAAGAACAAAGGGTTCTTAATTTTAAGTTAATAAAAAATGAAAAATATATGGGAGACACTACATCAAATTAGATCTATAGAACATTAAAAATGTTTAAATTATTTAATAAATTGTTCTATATGACTTAAATTATAGAACCATACAATTATGCATCATATGTAACAGGATTACAATAAGTTTGTAAAACGTTTTTGGACGTCTTTATAACTTTTTAGGACATTTTGAAAATAAAATATTAAAATCAATTTATAAGATTAAAGTTTATGGACCAAATAATTATACGTTGTGTGTAAAGTGTTACAATAAGTTATAGGAATATTTTTGGGCAATAAATTTCTAGGATTCTTTTTGGGCGTCCTAACAACTTTTTAGAACATTTTAAAATAAAATGTCATGTTAGTTTTTTTATTAAAAATTTGAGAAATGTCCTGCAAACAATTCATTTATAGTAAAGTTTTTAAAATAATGTCATAAAAATTATATGATAATTTAATTTAAAAGCGCCCTAAAAACTTGTATTTCAAACTACGTCTATGGAGCATTAAAGCCTCCTGTCAGGGTGAATTTTGGCCAAAAACACGTCGGATGTAAGATGTAGTCTTGTATCTTGTTCAAAAAGTCAAGGTCGATTCCATTTGAGAAAATGTATTGTATCGTATTGACATAATTGATTTTCCCCCCAGGTAGGACCGTGTTTACTATTCCCTTATTCAAACCACGACTTTGCAGGCGTTTATCTACCTTGACAGTGCACCGACTCAAAAAATTCATGGATCTGCTGTTGGGTAATTGTTTATGGGTAGAAATCACTAACCTTGCTTATTTTACTGTAACACCCGCAAATTCATCCAATAAGTTTTGTAGTACAATAAGATAGAAACTCTGAGAAGTATATATATGTATGTTATAGTATTAGAGTATTTTGTGAAAATGTTAAAGTTCAATTTAATACTAAAATGAGCAATAAAAATACTAAAATGTTGGCAATGGGGTACTTGTGTGATAGATTTTCTAATTCATTAAAAGGATTTCTTTTCATTTCATTCGCTTAAAGTCAGAATATAAAGAAAAGAGGAACAAAGAATGGAAAGAAATAGGAAGAAGAAGACAATAAGTAAATTAAAATAAGTTAATTTCAGATTTTCGTACAACAATATGCACTATTGATCATAAGATCTGGTCAATTAAGTAAACATCGTCTGATTGAGCTGAAATTTTACACGACTTGTCTATATCATTGAGGAGAATAACATACTAAAAAAATCATAGAATTTGGTGAAGGTCTCATTGTATAATTAAATGTATGTATTGGAATCAAGAATCTTAGTCATTTATGCAATATCCTTTGGTTTTAAGTTCAAGATTGAACATTTGATTTATGTTGGTATGTATGTGTGTATATAAGTCGGTATATAACTAAAATGTTACGACTTACGAGTATGTAAACCTTATTTGATACTTGATGGTTAAAATTGTTTAAAGGTTCAAGAATGGTAAAACTAACGAGGTTATATATTATGTGATGAATATGATATTAGAATCATGATAATATGTTGGAGTTTTGAAATAAGAGAATTTGAATAATCTATTGAAACTGAAGTAATCATCGACTTTTATTATGAGATGCTTTATAGGTCGAGGACCTAAGTGTTAGAAGTCGGTAAAGGGTGGGATTATCATGTGCCCAACGAGGTGAGTTCAAGTAGATTTTAAATGGGAACATGCGAACGTACATATTTTAACATAATTGATTTGAGTTGTTTGTGTTCAAATGCATGCATAGAAAATGCATGATTTAAGCCATATGAAATGTGGTTATTAAGTGCTTTTTGCAAAAAAGTAAATTTGATTGGAAACGGGTATGCTAGTTGATTGTAAAGAACTTTATGAAATATATTGTTGGGTTTGTGTTATTTTGATGTTTTGAAACTAGATGTTTACTTAAGCATGCTCAATTTATTGTGATGGACATATGTGATATGTTAGATTGATGATGCATTTTGATAAAAAGACAAAAATTGGACGTTCATCGTTGGATATCTAAAGTTGGAGGTTGATAAAATGTATGAGATAAGTTGGATTATGTGGAGACATATTGATAAATCACATAAATGTGGGAAATTCGCTAAAAGATATTTAAAGTTTGGGGCTGGAAGCCCGATTAGGCGTTTATTAGAAAAGGGACCCGGGGGCCAAATACATACATAGATCTAGAAGATCACTACAAAACAAATGACTTTTACCTACAAAAATTACCCAGAGAAATTTATGTGGGTGATTACCACGGATCACCCAGAAAATACTAATGGTTTGGTAAAATTCGTAGTTTTTCTACCAACGGATTACCCAGAGAATCCCTGGCCCCTGGGTAATTTGTCACTGGTTTGAAATACCCACCAACTTTTGTGACAGTTTTATAAGGAGGAATCACCCTTTAGCAACAGATTTTACAGGAAAAAGTCTGCAGGCAAAATTCTTTAATTTAGTAGTTGGTCATATTTATGTATGTACACAGACCTGAGAGGTCAAAGTTATGTACAGACATAGACTTTGGAGGTCGCATGACATGTCTAAATTAGCCAATGATATTGATGAACTGCTTTGTGCTTCTTCATTGGCTTGTTATGGTAGGACTCCCCTACATAGAGATCAATAATGTGATTAACGAGAATATAATTGTTATGAGGAATCATGTGAGTCAAATATAGCATGAAAGAGTGTCTTTATGGGAGAGATGAGCATCATGTCTAATATATATCAATGTTATATATGAGACATTTATAAAAGAAAATGACATGAGTTTAGTTGATAATTATACTTGGATTGAAGGTTTTACTTTGTAAACTCTCGAGCTCACAAAACGTGAAGCTCGATTGTTTTGTTTGTCAATGTGTATCCTAGGGTCAAGTTCAGTGCAACTAATAGTGCTAGAGTTAAGAATATAAAAAGCTAGTACATGACTCGGTAGGATGATTTAATCTGTGATGACTCCTGTAGAATGATGTAACGTGTGATAACTCATTTGGAAAAAAAATGATTTAGTTGATTTTGATGGGAAATGTATTAGCATCGTCTTTGAAATGAGTTGCATGCATAAAAACTATCCTAGCTATATGATATTTTTTGTATTTCATCTTTTGGAAATCATATTATACAGATGTAAGCATGCGCTAATAATGACAAAACATGAATTTACAAATAGATCATGTTAGGATTTCGATAAAAATGTTATAATTCTTAGGGGGCGTTTGGTTCACATAATGGAATTGGATGGAATGGAATCTGTTAAAGGAATTTGACTTTGAAAGAATTGGAATTGGAATGTTGTCAGGTTTGACCAGCTGTTTGGTTGGCAGAATTGGAATGGAATCTGTTGAAAGAATTGGAATCTGTCTGTTTGGTTCACAGAATGTAGCTTTGGAATTGGAATGAAATTCCAGTAAATGACTAAAATACCCTTTTTATCAAATTTAATTTTTAAACTAAAATTAGTTTAATAAAATAATTATTAATTACTTATTTTTTTAACACTAAAAATAATTTGAGCTTTTTTACAGCTAAAAACTGCATAAAACAGTTAAAAACTACAGAAACTGCTAAAACAGCAAAAAATCATAATTTTTTTACAGCAAAAATAGCTAAAACTGCAGAAAAAAGCAAAAAACTACAACAAGACAACATCTGTTAGGCAAAACATATTTTAGTTGTTGCAGGAGATGATGGAGAACCTAACTGCTAGGGGTGAGGAAAAACCGAACCGAAACTGAAAAAAAAACCCGAGAAACCGAAAAGTCGAGAGCCGAAAACCGAAAACTAAAAAAACCCCCGAAATACAGAACCGAAATCCAAAACCCGAAAATTGAAAAAAAAAACCCCGAAAAAAATGAACCGAACCGAAATCGAAAAACCGAAAACCGAAAACTGAAAAAAAAAACTCCGAAAAAACCGAAGCGAAAATCCAAGTGAAGAGGTGTCGGCTTCTTTTTTTAGAGATTAGGGTTATAGTTTTTTTTATGATGAGTGTATTTTAGGCATTAATAAAAGAACCAATTCAATTCCAATGAAATCCCATGGGTAAGATAAGGAATCTCAAGTTGCCCCATTTTGGAATTCTTAGGAATTTACCAAATTCCAATTCTTGAAAATAATGAACCAAACAAGGGAATTGGAATCTGGTCAAAGGAATTCAGATTCAAATTCCACCAGATTACATTCCATTCCGGCGAACCAAACGCCCCCGTAAGGTGTTATATTATTTAATAAGATTCTCAGTCACCAAACAACATAATACAAAAACAATAGATTTTTTTTTCAGAATTTTTGGTCAGAAGAAAGTCTTATATAGATATTGTAACAAAATAGATTGATTTTATGAATATACAAGATTTTGGCTTAAAAATTCAATCAAATGCACTTTGATTGTTTTTTTGGGAAGCACACATTAAGAAAAATCAAAATTATTAATTATAATTAATAAAAGGTCGATATAATACAATATTATGTTTTTTTAATTTCTTATCTCCTTATATATCATGTACCAATCAATTATAATTAATATATTTTAATTATCATGTATTAACCAAGTTTAGATAGTTAATATAATATCATTAACCAGTTAAATTGATATCGATTGATACAAGAATTACTTTTATTTATTTTAATGTAAAATTGACACCTTTTGTTTAAAGATATAAATTTCATAAATAAAAAATTATATATTTGATTTATGATCCGAAGGTAACGGAGTGGGCATGTGGGGTCATTATTGAATCCCACTTATCATATTTTCTCCTCGTATTCCTGTTTTATTTTTGCAGTAAAATACACACCTTCGTCTTCTAGAACACTCAAAATTGCCGTCAAATACAAACATCCAAAAACGTGTCACAAAAATATTAATAAATTTTTCTTTTTAAGATATTTCATAAATAATTAAACTACTGTTTTATAAAGTAAATTATGGCCGTATTTTTTACATCAATTTATAATAAATGGAGGATAATGACATATGGTATCTATACTACATTATAAAGCATTTGGCCAAAAACTCTTAAAAACAACCCTTTAAGCCTTAGGTACTTCTATTTAATACTAATTACTTAATTTTTAAGATTACAAATAAATTATGCATATACAACTTATTAAAACTTCATTTCTGAATTCGTGTAACTAACTACAGATAAGTATGATCAAATACAAGATAAACATCTAATTTTAAATATCAAAAATCTAAAATAAAATTAAGATAATCATTGAGTTCTAACAGAATACTTAATTATCATCTATATAAAAAGTTATATTCGTTATTAAACCTAAATTTAATTATGATAAAATTTTTGAATTAGAAAAATTACATAAAAAAATGAACTTTTAAATGAAACATTAAAATCATTTTCTTAAAACCACATAAAACCATTAGAATATCAATAGAGACAAAATTTAAAATGAAACTTAAAACTGAGATGTATCTCGCTGCATTGCGTGAGTAAACTTCTAGTCTATATTAAATGAATTTATTCTCACACACACCAACATCAAAATAACGTTTTATATTTTCAATGTTACAAAAGTATAACAAATTCTATGCTCATCCTTACTAAGGGAGTGCCATTAGCACTTCCCTTTTAATAAGTATGTCATATTCTTCTTTCTTTTTTTCAAATTTGAAGATTTCTTAATTCTTTTTTCTTCTTCTTTTTTAGATGAGAGTTTAACATATTGGAGCAATTTTTTTCATAAATCTCTATTTTTTTTAAAACAATATAATTGTTAAAGATAATGATCTTAGTTTTAATTCATCGACTTTATTCATTACAGAAAAACTTGTAAAGTGTGGGTTTTGTTTTGTTTTGTTTCGTTTTTGTCCTCTAACTTTGTCCACCTACTTTTGTTAAGTACGAGGGTAAAGTTATGAAAAAAAAATCCTTATTCTCTCTCCACTTCCCTACAAGTAAAGAGATTAATGGTGGTCATGGTTCTAACTAACGTGAGGCATGGTGTGACGGCAATGTCAAGCCTTAGAGAAGCCACGACGAGTCATCGCGTTTTTCAAGGTGCGTCTTATGGCGACAAATTTATATATCAGATATAATATTATACATATATAAACCTTTGTTTTCTACTATTACTCAATGATTTGATGATATTAAGCCTTTTAAATTAGGTTATAAACTAAAAATAAAAAAAATAAGACACTAAAAGGGTAAGAAGAATCAAATATGGTGTTACAAAAATCATGCATTAGGCCATGGCGTTGGCGTGCCACAGGCATAACGTGGCGTCGGGCATAAGCCTTAAGCCATGGCGAGCCACGACGACTGTCGCGGCGAGTTTTTTAGAACATTGATGGTGGTTAAAGCTAATAAAGGGAAACGAGGAATGTAAACTTGTAAGTTCTAACGTGCAATATCTGGCTTGCTACGACCAAGATTTAAGACTAAACTGAAGATTTGTCAGGGATAAGGGACACGACCAAACTTGAATAGTGGAAATAATCCTAAACTTATTTGTGACAACATCAAGAATGGTTGGATCAAGTAGCTTCTTCAAGAGTTTCAAAGTACCGGAAGGATCCAAGAGCTGCTACTAAGAGGATCTTGGGAGTTCTGATTTTTTGCATTCATTTGTTTTAATTTAGATTACGTGTGTAATGAACTTGCACATACATGTTCATAATGTTTGGATTGAGTTTACATAACTTTTTTGATGTTCCTGATTTAGATTATTGAACGAGTTAAGACAGAAAAGATGAAGGTTCAAGAAAATAAATAATTTAAAAGATTAAAATTGATAATAAAATGACAAAACTCTCCTCATGTGAGGTGCACCTAACGACTGGAACATAACAAAATAAGGTTTTATAAAATAGAAACTTGGTTTTGAACTACAAACATTATTCAAACTATAAATTTTTACTTGAGAATTTCGAAATATGGTTTTTCAAAATAGAAACTTGATCAAATCATGGCCATATTTTTGTAGCGAAATTTGCATTTCTATGAAATGCCTTTTCTAAAACGTCGTTAAAGTCTTAAAGGATACATTTCTTCCGTGTCAAAATCCGTCCACAATAGTAATGGCCTATATTTTTTATTATATTTTTTATTATATTTTTTAGTTAACTAAATAATAATTTTATCCTTAATTTAGAATTTAGTTATATATTTAATTTGAACACTTATTTTAAAATGTGGATTATATAAATAAAAATACGAACAAAAAATATTGCTATTTTTGGATGTGGTATGATATCATCAAGACATCACTTCTTAGGGGTTACATGTGAATGAAAATGGATAGGATTGGTCAATTCTGTTTTGTTTGTTTAAAATAAAAATAGAAATAAAAGTTATTTTATTTGTAGGAGCGAATTGGATATTTGGTTTTGATCGTTAAAATTCATCAATTTTATTAGTAATCTTTGTTTTATGTTTCAAAATTTAAAGAGGGGGCCCTTAAGTACATCACATCCCTTCACGTGAGGGGTAAACACGTCATTTCACATCTTTAAACAAATAAAAATAGAGTAAATTATATTTTTGGTTCCTGTTATCCTGTATTTTGTCGAAAGTAACACTTTTCGTCTATACGGTTTTGAAATTACAGTTTAGCTATCATGGTTTGCAAAAACAATAGGATTTGGTCCCTGCCTCTAACAGTTGTTAAATAAACCCGTTAAGTCAGGGGTATTTTAGTCTTTTCCACTTTTATCTATTTTTCTTTAATAAATAAATATATATAGGGACTAAAATGTAATTTTCTCACATATATTTATAAGTATATGTGTGTAGGGGCCTAATCAAATAAAAACTGATTAGTTTGTGGAAACTATAATATTAACGTAGACCAATCATTTTAAATAATTGATGTTATTTACTAAAATAGCATAATAGGTAAATTGGTAAAATTGGTATCACAGTGGGTAACACAATGCATCTTATATGTATTTGTGTATCACACCGAGAGTCACAATGTATATCACGTAATTGTATCACGATAGACTGTGAACGGAGAGATGAGAGAGGAGAGTTTAAAATACCTAAAATGTTTTTTCATTAAAAACTTAATCAAAATTACCAAATTATAAGTTTCTTAATTTAACCATTGATTTATGGTTAAGATTGGTTCTTACAGTTTCCACAAACTAATCAGTCCTTCCTGCTATGTGTGTATATATACAAATCTGTAAAAAGGTCAGGTAGCTCTCCCTTATTGTCTCTGGCTACCCCACGACTGATCACCCTCTCTGGCTACCCCACCACTGATCACCTTCTCCAGCTACCCCACCACCGATCAGGCTCTCCGGCTTCCCCACCCATCTTCCTTCTCTCTGCATCCCACATCTACCTCTACACCCACCTCCACCAAGTCATCCTCGTCGATCTCCATCTCCGGTGAAATCTTATGTTGGTCCCAAATGAGTCTACAAGAGTTCAAGGATATAGAAACAGTTTGTAGAAAGGGGGGGGGGGGGGGGGGTTGAATACAAACACACAAATTTTTAGTTTTTAAATGAATTTATATTGAATAAACAAATTTACAGTTACAACGGAATTAGAACAAGTAATTAAACCTATTCTATTGTAACTAAGAAATCACACAGTTTGATGCACAAGGAAATGAGAAAGAAAAGAAGCAAAGGTTTGAGGAAATAGAAAGTAGCATGCATGAAGATGAAGAATGGATCTTCGTCTATTTATACCCGTTGCAATTAATGCAAGACAAAAGGTATATGTCACGACTCACGTGTCAAACTTTCATTGGAAGCTTGGTCTTTGTTCAAAAGTAACCATACTTTTGGTCGCGTGTGAACAGTACTAAATCAGATTTGATGGGGACATAAGAGACTATCCGTACGTCCTTCTATGACATAGTATAAGGTTTTGACTTTTGTGCATCGAGTATAAGATCAACATTAATCTTGCATATAGACTTCATTTGATCGCTGAACTTTGAAACTTCAAGGATGAACTTTCAGAGTATCGCTGAGGCCTAGCAAGACTTCACACTTCTATTTAGACAATCATTGTTATCACTGAACCGCTTCAGATCACTAGCTGATTATCTCTATCTTCAGCTTGGTCTTCGACTTTTGCTGAATGTTCTTGTGGTGTGATTGTTGTTCTTCAGATCTTCAGAGATAAACTTAAGGTTCCTGATTTTCAGCGATCGCTGAGTGCAATCAGCGTATACTATCACTAAATTTGAACTTTAGCTTATAAACGGAATTTTCACTAAGTATACAGAGGAATCATATTCAAATTACTAAGAGGAGTTATGATCAACTTCTTAGTCTAACCCTTCTCTAACGTGTACACTCCCCCGTGAGAAGGGTCCTTGTCGATATCCACCATTATAAACAACTCCAGGGAAATCTCCATCTCCGGCGAATTCTTGGTCCAACCCTTTTCGGTCCAATCTTCTCCGATCTCCGATATACCCTCATCGATCTCCATCTCCGGCGTAATCTCAGGGGTTAACTGGAAATGAACTTATCCCAGAGTGGAGAAGAAAGAAATAGACCTACATGATGCCCGTTCGCATGTAAATTCAAGGGGTGGGGGGTGGCCGACAAAGACTTCCAGGGTTTTTTCCTAGTATATATGATGTATATGTATAGTATGTATATATAATTATATATTGCATTACATCTTTAGAGGAAGTTACATTTTTTAACTATATATTAGAACAGGTTGCATTTTTGGTCCCTATAATTTACATATTTATTTATTTATTAAAGAAAAATTAAATAAAAGTGGAAAAGACTAAAATACCCCTGACTTAACAGGTTTATTTAACGACTGTTAGAGGCAGAGACCAAATCGGGTCGTTTTTGCAAACCACGATAGCTATACTATAATTTCAATACTGCAGAGACAAAAAGTGTTACTTCGACAAAACACAAAGACTAAAAATGTAATTTACTCTAAAAATAAGTAAATTATGTTTTTTGTCTTTATGGTTTGTTAAAAGTTGTGGATTTTGTCCTTGTGATTTCGAAATTTTGGTTTTCATCCTCATGGTTTGATATCTCCATTTTTGGAGTTGGATGTACGTTAGAATGAGGCGCACTGAGATGCACCAGATCAATCCTGTATCAAACGGGTACATGGACGAGTTTGAGATTAAAGGAGATCAAAGGTTCAGATTTCTTCTTACACTTCTCACTTTAAAGGAGATCAAAGGTTCAAATCTCTTCTTTAACCTATATATGTATATATAGTAATGTATAGCTCTCTCACTTTCTCTCCCTCCCCTCCAAGCGGTGAACCTGTCCCCCTCTCCCTTTCTTCGGTGAAACCCACCTGCCACCCCCTCTCGCCACTTTCTTTGGTGGAATCCGCCTCCACTTTCTCTTATTGATTATTTTCGGCATTGGGTTCACAATTTGCTTTGCAACGACTTCCTTGAGCCAATTTTGGACTCTACAACACAAAATAAGGACCAATATTATAATTAATGAATTTTATGGAGCAAAATCATAAGTAGGCAAAGCAAATAGAACATAGATGTAATTCACTTAATAATAACATTTGCTTAAAAAACAAATAGTTAAATGTTTTCTGAAATCTTACTAAAAATATGAAATGCCAATTTTAATGACAATAGAGATAGAAAAAATTGCATTTTTTTGGGACCAATAGACAATTTCAAAGATAAATTTGCTATATTAATATTTGTTTTATTGCATAATGAAAATATTTTGTTCTGTTAAAGCAATTTGCAATTTAATCTTACTATTTATTTTATATCTTAATACACCCGTGGGGTACGATTTTATATTAAATTTGAAAAAGTATAAAATTAATTAAAAAAATCAAAATAATCGATGAAGCAATAAAATATACACTAATTATATTGTTGTTTGAAATAGATTTAATAAATTTGAAAATTCTGTAATTAATTAAAATACTTTACTTACTTTTTAATTCCATTGACCTAGCAAACATATTAATGATTGGCGTATTTTAATATTCCATGAAACAAATTGATACACCATATATATATATATACTATTTACATTTTTTGGTAAATTTTTTTAAAAAATAGCAGATTTAAAAAATATAATATTTGTTGGTCTAATATATATTGAGGCGGGTTCATACGAAAACGGTATCAATTTACGAGAATACGAGGACAATTATCGGCCAATCATTTTGTACATGAAATTTTTTATGTACAAAATCATATATGATTTCATGTACAAAATCATATGTAATTTGTAAGCATCAAAAAGGACATGTGCGGCTTTTACTGTGGGCAAGTCGAGGGAAAAGTCGCGGCTAATTATATATGATTTTGTAAGTGAATCATATGTGATTTTGTAAATGAAAAGTTTCACGTACAAAATGATTGGCTGAGGATTTTCCTCGCATTCTCGTAAATTGTTACCGTCCTCGCATGAACCTCTTTCAATATATATATATATATATAGAGAGAGAGAGAGAGAGGGAGGATCATTTGTTAACCTTCCAATTTGTATTAACCGTGTGAACCCTCTAGACCAATAGGAACCAAGAATGATTCATGTAGATATATATATATACATATATATATATATAGGTGGAGGTTCAAACGAGAACACCTCCATTTTACGAGAACGCAAGAATACTCTTATCATATGTGATAATATACGTGCAGAGACCTGGTGATGTGCGGACGACGTGTCCTACGACTTAGGTCGCGTCAAAGATCGTTTGCGTCTATGATTTAGTGTCACATGTGATGGTCTTGATGGATTATAATATCACATCAAGAACACGCGCGCTTATCACATGTGATAATACAAGTGAAGGGGTTAATGGTGTAAGCAGTGGCGAATCCAAGATTTTTGTCCACTGGAGTCCCATTAAGGTAGAATAAAGACGCGTAAAGTCACCCGACGTGTTTCGGGAAATTTTTTAAGTTTTTTATTTGATTTCAAGAGATTTTCTTAGTGTTTTTGTCGATTTTGAAGAAATTTTTTAGTGTTTTTATCGATTACAAGAGACTTTTTTAGTATTTTTGTCAATCGCCGACAAGATGGGGTCTATTGAAAAATTTTACTGGGGGAACTAAGGCTAAATTTAGTATTTTAAATATTTTTTAGACTGTAAATTTTTTATTTTTAATAATTCACTGGGGTCCTTGGACCCCCCCCCCCCCTTTTCTTATGCTGCATCCGCCACGGGGTGTAAGGGCAACTTGGTCAGCAACCTAGATCGTGTCAAAAGTCGTCCACATCTATGATTTAATATGACACATGTATCATATGTGATGGAATAATAGTATCACATGTGATTCTCTATAGTAAACGGGTGTTCTCATGTTCTCGTAAAATGAATGTGTTCTCGTTTAAACCCTTCCCTATATATATATACTTATATATATATTTGTAAAACATGAAGTGTAAATCACTAATGCATTAAGAGGAAACGTGGTTTATTTTAAGGATTGAAAATAAATATGTTTGGGAATGAGAATAAAAATATCTATTACATTGTTGTGTGTTTTACAGTGTATTTTTTTAGCACTTGATAATGGAAAAACGACTAAACATGACGATTTCTCTCCTTTTTTTTTTCCTTTTTGTGTTTTTGTCAAAACTCCATCATCGTCGTGAAGTCAACCGATATATCCTCATCTCTATCTCTCTTCACAAACCGACAAACAATTCATCAGTTTAAAAGAAAACCAATTATCTTTTTGCTACCTATTAAGCTTCCAAATTTGTCACTGCTTAGCTACTCTGTTGGTTCGAATTTTTTTTCTTAAATTACAACATCACCACTTTTATTGGTTTGATTTCATTTTACCGTTTAAATAACAAAATCATGAACAACCAATTGCATAAATATGATCATGGTAAATTGCACAAAAAAGTAAAACATCTAATGAATCTACCACAAATGGCTAAAACTAGTAATGCACCTATATTATATATAGTGGCAGATTCAATTGTAAACCTAATTTTCGTTGTGACTGGGATAAATGATAATGTGTCACGTGTCTCAAACATTCATTGGGTATTCATCATGAATAACCTATCCTTTTAAAACGAGAACATAGACAAAATGTGAAAACACAAAGAACAAATTATTACCTACCATCCAGGGGCAGGCTTATATAGATTATAGGCCAATACGATGACACAAGCCACCGCTTCATGGTTTCGTCGTAAGGGGGAAAAGTACGTTTAAGAAGGGTGGCATTGTATTCTTTTGTTAGGTGTCCCCATATAATTTTTGAAACTGAAGCTTTCATGCAAGTCTTTAATGGCCGAGTTGATAAAAGTTTCTCACTTTGTATGAAAAACCCTGAGTTTGAGTCCTATATTTGTCGATTTTTTAGCTTTCAACTTAAATTTCGGTGTTAAGTTAATGTTTTAGAAAAAAAAATTATAGCTTAGACTCAAACATGGTTTATTTTTTATGCAACAAGGAACCAACCTACCAATCTATATTAATATTGTGAAATATTTCAGTATGTTTATTTTTATAGTCAAATTGTATCACTATCTAGAAAATTTCCGCCTCCGCCTCATGTAGTCTTATGGCGATGATCAAGTCATCACCAATTTTATCCTTTTAAGGTGAGAGCAATGCTCTTATTTGAACCTACCTACATAGATATAGATATATATATATATATATATATAGAGAGAGAGAGAGAGAGAGAGAGGTGGGGGGGGGGGGAGGGAGGGATGTCCTCATGTACTCTTATGGTGATGATCAAGTCATCACCAATTTTATGCTTTTGAGGTGAGAGCAATGCTCTTATTTGAACCTACCTACATAGATATACATACATATATACATACACACACATAGAGAGAGAGACAGAGGGATGTTCCAAATTTTTTGGAGTTCATGCTACATCTAAATCTTTTGATTACATTACATAAACGAGATAACAGAGGTATATATTAAACATAAAAATGGGTTAAATCTAACGATCAACAATATGAATCTAAACTTAAACTATTAATTATTTCAACTAAAACCCAAATAATTAATAATTTGAACCTAAACAATTTAGGTTATAGTTTTACACGGGTTGATGAAATACCCTAAATACATGTAAAAAATGGGTCCCAAAATTCAAATGTTCACATTTAACAGGCCAAGGGACACGCACACGCGCGCGCGCGCACACACACACATATATATATATATATGTATATATATATGACGATAATCAAATAAAAACCACAAAAAGGTTACAAACTATAAAAATATTTTTTATATGATTTTTTTTCACCAAAACCTATAATTTATTATAGTGTTTCACATATGCTTGGGTTCACCTTATGAAATAATTACATGTGATTTTTTTTATGTACCTACAGAATCCAAAAATATGCATAAAAAATATTCATACGGTGAAACAAATAAATGTGAAGGTTTCATGTTATGAAACAAATATATGTGAAATAATATCTTAAATCCTAGCATTTGATGAAAAAAATCATGTAAAAAATTATTTTTATATCAGTTTTCACGAGTTTGTAACATTTTTGTGATTTTTATTTGATTATGGCCATATATATATACACACACAATGTTTGTGGTTTTTTGGTTTCCATTTATTTAACGTTTTCACCTGATCCTGACCCTATATATATATATAGGGTTAGGTTCAAATATGAACTCATTTTTGGTTGTGAACGTGAGGACGAATCTTAACCACACATCTTCGGTTATGGTGGACGCGATCACGAAGGATTGACGCGATTCATGGGAGGGTGGAGACTATTAAAGGAGGGGAACCAGGTCAAAGCCGCCTTTATTGACCGGATAAGTGGCTGAGATTCGTCATCACGTTCACAACCAAAAATGAGTTCACATTTGAACTTTCCTCTCTCTCTCTATATATATATATATAGAAAGAGGTTCATGCGAGAACGGTAACAATTTACGAGAATGCGAGGACAATCCTCAACCAATCATTTTGTACATGAAATTTTTCATGTATAAAATCACATATGATTCATATACAAAATCATATATGATTAGCCGATATTTTTCCCGCGGCAAAAGTCGCGCGTGTCATTTTTGATGCTGGTACAAAATTACATATGATTTTGTACATGAAAAAATTTTAATGTACAAAATGATTGGCTGAGGATTGTCCTCGCATTCTCGTAAATTGTTACCGTCCTCGCATGAACCCGCCTATATATATATATATATATATATATAAGGGCAGGTTCAAATGAAAACTCAAATTTGGTTGTGAACGTGAGGACAAATTAGATTGCGACACGTGTCCTATTCAAAGAAATATTATAGTATATATACAGACCGAATATATATTAGACTGAATATTCCTTTGTATATTCAGTCTGAATATTGCTTATTTTGACACGTGTCACGCTCTATTTGTTCTCACGTTCACAACCAAATTTGAGTTCGCATTTGAACTTTCTTGTCTCTCTGTATATATACATACATACATACACATGACACCTAACTTGCTATATACGTTCGTCATCAACTTTTTGATGCGAATCTTTATTGATCACGTACAACCATCATCATCATCATATATCAACTTCCACCAAATGACCAAATTAAGTTCTACATATAAGGATCATAATTAAATTAGAATTAAAAAAAATATTAAGAAGTGTGTATAAGAACCATTAATAATTATTATTTAAAAGAAAAACAATTAATTGTGAAATAGTACATGTGAAAATACAATATTGTTTTATAATATGAAACAAAAAAATTACACATTAAAAATAATACTATATAACACGCAATCTTAACAACAGTATGATTAATGGTTCTTTGGTCCATTTTTTTGAGATTCGTGAGAACGTCTTTGAATGTCAGATGATTTAAATAATTTTGTCACAGTAAAACACCGAACCTTCATTTAAAAAAACACATACACACACCCAGGGGCGGATCCAACCCTTTAAGGGGGGGGGGGGGGGTCCCAAGTAGGGATGAGCTCGGTACCGGACCGGTACCGAACCGATACCGAAACCGGGTAGTACCGAAACCGAGAGTGGAAAAAATCAATACCGAATACCGAACCGATAAGAGAAATTCGGTACCGGTACCGGTACCGGGATTTTCGGGACTAGAACCGTTTGGTACCATTTTTTGGGACGACAAACGTTTTTCACCGTTGACCATTAAACACAATAACAAAAACCAAAATCACTTAAGCGGAAACCGGATTGGAGGAGCCGATTGTGCAAGAACCGGGTTTTGGATAAATTACGGAACCGATTTTGGAGAATTGCAATAACTGAAATATGAAGAATTGCAAGAATTGCAAGAAAAAATCGGTATTTGAATGGAAAATACAAGAACCGAAAATTGTAATATATTTAGGAGGATTTTCTATAAAAAAAAGGAAATAGTTTGTTACCAATTCAAATAAAAAAATGACTTTTTAAATTCTCAGGTTCGGTTCGGGATTTACCGGGACTAGTACCGGTACCGAAAGTACCGAATCCCGAATATGGAAAATCTTGGTACCGAACACCGAACCGGTAATGATATTCGGTACCGGTACCGGTACCGGTACCGGTTCGGTACGGGACCGGTTCGGTTTCGGGATTTCGGTCCGTATGCTCATCCCTAGTCCCAAGACCCCAGTCAATCTTTAAAAAAAATTATAGGCTAAAAATTCTCAAAAATACTATATTTAGTCTTAGTTCCCCCTAGTGAATTTTTTTAAAGGACCCCATCTTGCTCGCAATTGACAAAAACACTAAAGAGGTCTCTTAAAATCAATATAAAAACCGAAAAAATTCTTCGAAATCCACAAAAACACTAAGAAAACTCTTTAAAATCGACAAAAACACTAAGAAAACCTTTTAAAATCGACAAAAACACTAAGAAAATCCCTTGAAACCAACTAAAAAACTTACAAAAAATTTCGAAACACGTCGGATGACTTTACGCGCCTTTAGTCTACCTTAATGGGACCCCAATGGACAAAATTTCTGGATCCGCCACTGCACACACCGAACATTCACGACAAACTACCAAACCCTTTTTGCATGAAGAAAATCGAACATTCACATTAAAAAACAGAACAAACCTTCATAGAGAAAAAAAAACATTCACATGATCTTACAAATCCTATAAAATAATATTGGTTTAATCAAAACAAAAACCTATATATATCATATATATATATATATTATGGGTGAGCTGGAAGTAAGCAATGAACATAATTGATCTAGAAGGCTTGACTTTATGATTAAGATTGATGTTCAATTCGTATTGTGGGCTGCGAGGCACCTTAATCTTCCTTTCTTCATTCACACAATCAATTCACGACTTCCAGTCATTACCTAAACGACAAACTTAATTTAAGTCCACCCATCAAACTACCTAAATTATTGGACAAATAGCCTATTTTTCAATTAAAATGAAAATATAATGTAATCTTATATATATATATATATATATATATATTATATTTGTTTGAGTAACCTATACGTTTGGTCCATGTGGTTTATCAAAAATTCATGTGGTTTATTTCTAATATTGAGTTTGTAAATCTTTACAGATTTGATATATTCTATTAACGGTCGTTATATTTATTTTTTTCTGTTAACTCTAGTCATATGAGGAATAAATTACACATCTTCCTTCTTAAGATGGAGTGGCATGTAAATTAAAAAAAAAACACATGCCGTCTCATCCAATAAACCAACCACCATCGTGACCTAATGCTAATCACCACCGGTATACAGAGATGGACCCAAGAATTTTTTCATACGGTGACACCACACTACAAAACAAATGATTTTTACCCATTAAAATTACACTAAAAATTACTCAAAGAATCCCTGGGTAATCTGTCACTGATTTGAATTACCCATCAACTTTTGTGACGGTTTTCTGAATAATCACCCTTTATTGGCAGATTTCTCAGGGAGACGTCGATACGCAAAAGTCTTTCGTTTAGTAGTGCCATATAAAACGATTGCAACTTTTAAACAAAGTGGTTGCATCTTTCATTAACCTAATTTTTTTTACCTTATGACAGAGGAACAATATGGTGGCACGTGCCACCCCAACCACCCATCTAGGTTCGTCCCTGCCCCTACATCTGGGTACTTCACCGAACCCTTCCCCATATATGAATATCCACTCTCTTCTTTCGTGAACACCCGTGTATCTTGCACTTGTCGTTCAATCATCATGTACAATGTTTATTTGTTTTTGGATCTGAAGAAGAAACAAATTTCGTAATGAGGATAAACAATGGAAATATAGTAAATTCATAAATCTATTTGAACGTGCTTTCATATCCCTCAACTTGAATGTACAAATACGCAAGTGAGACCAAATATGCTTATGATGTGATTACCATCAACAATCCCCATTCAAGTATTTTGTGACTTTTTTCTTGTAGGTTTGTTGTTAATTGGTTGATGTATACTTTGTTTGGTGTAAACCACAAAACCAAGATGAGATTCATTTCACAAATACATGTAAGATGGTAAAGAATTCATGTGATATTTGTGCTAAAATAAAAGCTTAAGAGCATCTCCAACAGCTATTGTAATTTTTTTCTAAAATAGCATATTAAAAGTCAAAATCTCTATAATAATTTGCATCCAACTCCAACAGCTACTCTATTTTAGCAACTTTATCATTAACAATATTAATAAAATATTCCATCATTTAATAAAATATTATTTATCTCTTCTACACACTTAACTTCAATTATTTTGATTGGTTGAATATAATTAAATATTGTTTCTCTCTCTTCTATATATTTTTAGAGATTCTCTAAATTTAGAGATTTTTCTTCTCTTTTTTCCCATTTTTCTATTTTAGCAATTAATATAGCATAGCTGTTGGAGCACTTGAATTGCTAAAATCTCTTATTTTTCTATTTTACAATAGCTGTTGGAGATGCTCTAAAGGGAAAAATAAAGATTTTAACTAAGTTCTCTTGGTCTTGACTCTTGTGTTGAAAATAAAAGGAAGCAAGAAAGATGGGTTTTGGATTTGGAGAGCTTTCTTAAAATTATTTGCTTCTTTAATAATGGATTTTTTTTTTTTTATTTGGAAAGGGTATCGTAGACATTTGGCTAGACTAATCTCTGGCAAATTTAAGACTGCTAAAGCATGCATCCCTGAGATAATTCCCCAGTGGCCACAAGTTGTTTGCGTCTGGATTCGAACCTGGGGTGGGGTAGGGGTAAATGAGTTATCTAGCCTCATCCCCCACAAGCCTTAACCAGTACACCATAAGCCTTGTGGTTAACAATGGATTTATTAGGCGAAGAAGAAAGCGGATAATAGCAATGGGAGGAGGGTTCACCGGAGAGGGGGAAGGGATAAACTAATAATATTACTTTCATGTTAAATGACTTAACGACTGGAAGTTAACAGTTGTTAATGGAAGATACTAAAACTATTATACATACTATAATAATTGATTTGTAAAAACTGGAACATATAATGGACCAAACCCGTGATTTTTGACAAACAACGTACGCCAAAATAGATGGGTTGGACAAGTTGCATAACAAAATAGACAGCTTACATTTTATTTTATTTTATTTTATAAAAACTTATATATAATTATAAAAATTACATTATTAAGAATACTAATATATTTAAATAATCAAAAAGAAGTTTTCAAACACTCGTTAAATTACGTTTCAAATGAAACGCATTTTTCTAACAGATAATATATATTTTATGACAAAATAAGTAGACATGTCATCACACTTTTCTATTATTTTCATTCCACATTCAAACAAAACAATTCATTGAAAATATTGTACTAATAATATATCAACTGCATAACTTTTTTTGGCAAACTTTTAATATAATAATACCGAATAATTAACGTAATGACTTAATATTAATTGTCTCCCACTTGAACCCACAAACTCCTAAAATCGTTTTTTTTTATGCATACCACACTTTTTTACAGAAATACATTTGGCATGCATTTTATTTTTCAAAATGCCGAAAAACGTACATAGACAACATCTCTTTCTAAAATCGCATGAGACTCATCTTATCATATGGGGTTGTCAAGTTTATTGGGACAATTAAGTATGTACACACATCACATCATACTTACGAAGTGTCCATACACTAAACTGAACACCTATATAGACTTAACATATGTTTAACAATTTGATTACTCAATGTCGTAAAACTATGGGTTTAAGCGCCTTCCACATCTCTTTCAGTGTTATTTTCACTAAAGGTGACTTCAAGCAACTTGCCTTGGCCAACTCGCCTTTCAATCACCCTAAGCAACTTCCCAGACAACCTCCAAGTCACCCCCCAAGTCTTGATGCCTACACGACTTGCAACATGACAACCAAAGTCATTTTTGCCTAATGTCTTCACAACCAAGACATTTCTTCAAAATGTCGTGCATCGTATCACTTTTGGTGTACCAAAAGTTGACAAATTTGGCCAATACACATAAACAAACAATCATAGGTCATTCCAGCATTGTTTTACCCATACTTCTTTCATACAAACACTTATCCATCATCTGTCACCATTAAACACCAATATATATATCATTAGTATATGCGTGAATCTATCATTCTTTCACAAATCATAATCTAATAACGATGCATTATCAATTTTCATGAAGTTGGCGGCTTAAAGGCCTGCCTCATTCTCAACCCCTTTTTACATTCTAAGCACTAACACATCATTATATGCTAATAATAGAGAATAACACATTTGAATTACGTTGGTTTTCTTTCACAACTTCTATAACTTTCCTTGCTTCTTTTCTCACAAAAACTCAACCATTTCTCTTAAATTTTCTGGGTTTCATTTACAACTAAGAAGAGAAATGTATAGAAATTGTAATACTATTATTTGATAAGCAATATGGGATATAACCAACCCTTCCAAATTTTATTGTTTCTTTTGCTTCCAATGATGACATGTTTTTATTTAAACGTGTTCTTCAAACATCCATTTGAGTCTATTAGTTCTTAATAGCGGCATATTAGACCATGTACTCCCTTCTTTCATAACTTGACATAAATAGTCCCTTTCTTTGGTGTTTCATTTTCATTTCAACCCAAATTCTGGGATGTTTTCAACCGTTCATAGTTACTATTTCTACATGTTGTCTTGTCCTTTGCTCAAGTTTGTACCAATTTAAGTTTTTCATTGTTACAAGATATTCGTTAAAATCATGTCAACTACTCAACATTTCACAATATTTTCTTTTGTTGTTATTATATATTTATGAAGAACCATGCTCTCAATTAAATATTATATATTATATACTTCAAAAAAAAAGAACCATGCTCTCAATTAGATGCTTAAGTTTTTATTGTTATTATAAGATGACATGATAAACCATGTCACTAACTTGGCACGTTAGTAAACTCTCAATATTATATACATTTATTTGTTTAACATGCTTAAACATAATCTTTTCATATAAAACGCTACCAGAACAAGTAAAACCACTTGTCCAAGATTTATATATCGAACTTCCTGCCTTTGATTTTGCAATCATGTGGGGTTGCGTTAGCTTATGATGATAGACCTATACATTATTAAAATTTCTTAGATCTACAAGATCAGGGAGAGTGAGAGAGAGTGTGAGTGTGAGTGTGGAAGAAAAGGTTGAGGAATAAATAGAATCTTAGATTGTTTTATTTACCAAAAAAACTAGGCTAGAAAAACTTACTGAATTTTATTATATATGGAGTAAAACTAGTCGTAGTATACGTCTTCGCAAATCCTGATGTGGTGGCACACCCACCGTTAGTAGTATGTCTACATAATTATTATAGTAATTGTATACATGTGCTATACGCGAATTGCTCAAGTTCCTCTTACAAAAAAGTAAAATGTTAGTCTAAATATTTAAACTAAATAAAAGAGCGTTGATTCAGTATAACTATGCTCAAATACATGTTATCTAAGTTCAAATGACCAAACCGCTTGCATTGTGGCGCATTGGTCAAGCCTCAAGGGGGATGTAGTAGAAAATCTCATCTACTCCGGGTTCGGATCCAGACCCTGGCAAAGCTCTTATGGCCATGGAGGTTCACATACGATGGTTCCAGGTCGTTGGTGGTTGTCCAATGGATTAGTCGGTGCACGATACTTGACCCAAAAACTGACGATTACAAACAAAAATTTAATTAAATGACCACAATCTGAAATGAAATTATACTTGCATACAACAATTTGATCCATATTTAAGAACATGCCTGTGACTTACAAATTACTTGGGCCCAATATGTTAACGGGCCTCAACTTGGGCTTACGTACCGCAATTTGATCCGTATTTCTAACATAACAATAGAGTACACAAGAGTTCGCTAGAAATCATCCTTACGAGAGAACAAATAAAATGTCACATTATATTCAATGTA
Organism: Silybum marianum; assembly: GCA_036898165.1. Lineage (NCBI taxonomy): Eukaryota > Viridiplantae > Streptophyta > Magnoliopsida > Asterales > Asteraceae > Silybum > Silybum marianum. The sequence goes on from CM072528.1 coordinate 9,366,532, forward strand.
AAATAAGTATGTTTTAGGAATATTCTTATGTCAAAAACTTTCGACTCCAACTATTACACCAAATCTTTTTAATGAGTTCAACTTGCATTATGGCAGACCTTCTTCAGGGTCCAGAAATCTAGATGATTGAGATATACCTAAAGATGTAAAATGTTTCTAAGCTAAATAACTCATCAAAACCAAAATGGTTATAGGTTATTCAGTTTCTAGGTTAAACGTATTTTTAGTTAATTTTCTATTATTTTGATTAAACTAAATAACACATTGTATTATTTTAATTTATAAGTCAACTCCTCCATCTTGGTATATTTTCTTTTTCAATAATAAACATAGATTTTGAATCGGGTTTCTATTTAACCAATGGCCCATTGGGCCAGTGGTGTTGATTTGAAAGTGGCCCAGTTTTAGTATCCACGTGTTCACTGCAGCAATACAACGACCTTAAATAGAAACTTCCCCCAAACGTAAATCGCACGGTCGGCTTCCACGTCAACAAATCCAACGTGGACCAATCATATCCACCTACGTGTCATATCTGCATCATCCATTTGCTCTCTAGAATCACCCTCCTTCACCATTTTTGGCTCTGAATCTTGAAGTTTAAAATCCCAAAACCCCGAGAATAAATTTCAAATCAAATCTCTTATTTGATATTGAAACTTTGAATGATCGTCGTCTTTGTTGGAAATTACGTGTCTATGGCTGTTAGGGCTTTGAATTTCGCAGGTTATGTGTGTTTGTTTGCTTTGATAATACAAGTTTCAGGTTCAGGAGCTCTAAACTCCATTCCAGATGTTAATAGTTTCTATCCTAAAGCCATATCTGTAAGTAATTCTCTCAGATTCGTAGCCAATTTCTTTAAATTGATTTAATTTTCTGTTTGATTGTAAAGATGAACTATATTTGTATCTCAGTCGTTTTAATGAAGCCTGTTAATTATTATAATCCGATATAAATATGCTCCGTTTCCTCAAAATTTCTCAAATCGTTTTGGATTTCAAGCAGGATTCTCTCCATTTGCCTGCATACAGTAATCTATAAGTTGTTCAACCATGTAGTTATTCACGTAGAGAAATTGATCGAGGCTCTGCATAAAAAAAACAAAAAATTGCTAAAAAGAATCTGAATTCTTCGAATTTAAAATTGAGATTATGGCGTTTTACTGTCAGTTGTTCTGTTATATCCATATTTTTTTGTTGCTTTTGGTTATTACTTTTACAACGAAGAATTTGGGGTTTCTAACTTTTACTTTGGTTTGTGTTTTAGGTTTTGAAGGAAACTATCATTAAATCATCAGGGTTTCAATCAGACGACGTTAAATTATTTGGGTTTGATTTGAAAGCTGCCTTAATCGGTCGATCAATGGAGTTTGATCTGCAAATCGATAAAAAAATTCTTCCAATAAAACTGTTGGACGATGTTAATAATTGGGAATACGTAGATTTACCTACTTTCGTAATGGAGGATCAAGTGAAATCATCTGATGAAAATGGATTGGTGGAGAAGAAACATGATTCAGGAAAAGTGTTGCCTACTTTGCCTCCCTTCCAACTTGCAGGTCCAATGGAACTCTGGATTCAAGACGCCAAAGACATGAGGCTTTTCTTGCCCGTAAGTTCATCTTTTATAATTCTTTGATTTTGGGTGGATGTATCTTTATACGTCTTATCCTCTTGATTTGATTTGATAAAAAATAAAATCAAATTAACCGGATATGTTCCAATTAGAGCATCTCCAACAAATATGCTCTAATAGAGTAAGAAAACTCAAAATCTCTGTAAAAAATTACATCAAACTTCTATTTTAATAATTCTAGCATTAGCTATATTAATAAAATATTCAATGAATCTAATAAATATATTATTTCTCTATCCTACACATTTTATCTCAACACTCTAATCTGGAGGATATAATAAATATTTCATCTTTTTTCTATTTCAGCATAGATAATAGTATAGCTGTTGGAGCAATAAAAATGATAAAATCCAACTTTTTTCTATTTTAACAAAGCTGTTGCAAACACGTCTTTTTACCGAAAAAATGCCTCTTATTTGTTCTTGATTTGATGTTTTCAACGTCATTTTGTGATGAACATTTAGATTTCATTTGCTTACGGAATACCGTTTTTATATATTTGGTGTACAGCATGACGTCGATGCTGGCGAGTTAAAGAAAGTAATGCTAGCGGATGGTGCCGTTGTGACCGTAAAGGGTGCCAAATCCGTCACTTTACGACACCCTATCGAACTCCCGCTTCCTTTTAACAAAACAAAAAACAACGATGCTTCTGGTCTTCTAACCTTAGGCAACCACCTCCAACACGCCTCTCGTACCCAACGCCAGCTCGTCTCTCTCCGTATCGTAGGCCCCACGTCCCTCAACTCCCCCGCCACGTCATCACCCGCTTTCAACAAGCTAAAGCTTAAACGCCTTGCTCCTGGCTTAGTAGAACTATCCTCGGCTTCAAAGCCAAACTCGAAAACCGCACTTTCCACCATTGATCTTCAAAGGGACCTCCCTACCCTCCTCGGTCAGGACCACCTAACCACATTCTGGCCGGTTGCATCCATCAATGGCTCGAACTCAAACTTGCGTGGTCTAGAGACGCTGCTTTCGGCAGTTTTGGACTCGATGGGAAGCAATAATGGTTCGTTTAAGGTATTGAGAGTGGAGATATCAGCTAAGACCTTTTTAAAGATCGGTTTTGGGGTGGAGAAGAAGGTGGTGGGAAATGAATCGTTTTTGGAGGGGTATCCTGAGTGGAGAACGAAGCCGGAGAGCGTGGTGGTGCATTATGAGGTTTTGGGAAAGGTGGATGGCGAGAAGATAGTGCCGGAGAAAGTGGTGGAAGTTGACCATGTTACCGTGGAGGATACGGTGGCACCGAGTGTGGTCATGGGGAATGTAACGATGTCGAAAATGCCGATTTTTAATGTACCTTCTAGCCCATTTGCATTGTGAAGGTGGGTGAGTTAAGTGTATAGATGGATTATTATGTTTTTTTTGGAAGATAGGGAGCCTAAAGATATTTAGTTTGGAGGCTTATTTATACTATTTTATAGTATTGTATAAAATAGAGAATGAGAAGAAAGAGGGTAGATTTTGGATAACATACAAAAAAGTCTTGTATGTATTTTATATTGAGAAGCAATTAAGATAGCATTTACCAACAATATATTTTGATGGCAGATATTCAATAAGGTGAGTGAGAGCGGTGACTTTTGTTGGTGAATAGTGTTTGGTAAATGATCCATAAGGGGCCGTTTACCAAACTCTTACCCGGATAAGCGCTTACCAAGTCACATTACCTTACCGGATGAATATGATAAGGATCAATAATCTTACTTGGTAAGAGCGAGGCAAGGTCCAAGAGTCTTACCCGGTAAGTGAGGGTGACGACTCTTATCACAGTAAGCGCTTACTGGGTAAATTGTTGCATACTATGCCCCTTTTCTGGACTAAAATCTTACCCAGTAAGTAAATGATAGTGTTAAATTTTACCAGCAAGTGCTTACCGGGTAAGTATTAAGTAACGGCCCATTAATCATCATTCAGGATGACATTTTTAACATCCATTTAAAATACAATCCATTGACATCATGGTTTGTAGTTACATGCTCTAATCATCAGAGCCGTGGAAATATTAGATATTTCCAAATTATGTTTGTTTTCAAATCTTTTTATTCATTTTTATACAACAAATTTATAGAAAAAAATATCCAATTATCATCTTTATAAAACGTCGACCAAATAGTGAACCTATGTTTGTCTTTTACTTTAGTCTTTAAGATGAATTTATTGTCTTGATCATCTTTAACGACACACTTCCAATATAATTTCTGGATTTCCAAAAAAATTCATGTCATATGAAGATAATAACCTTTTTTTAATACATCAAGGTAAAATACTAATAAATAAAACAACTCAAATCGTTTGTAAATTATCAAAACTTTTGGATTGTCAATAATATATGAATTACAAAATTCATTTTTAGACTTGCAACCAATAATGTGGTAGGTATATATAACAAAGGTCGACAACTTCAATAAGATTTTAATAGAATTTTAGCGTATGAGCTATATCAGGTTGTGAAATACATGAGGGGACGTGAGAAGAAAATGGAACTTATATGCTTTAGAAAAAGAATCAATATAGCAAAGAGAATTTAAAGTAAGACATGATTCGTCTTGATGAAATGCGTAACGAAATACAAAATACAAATTGTATAATATAATTTTAGAATTTCAATTTTAAAAATTAGAGTTCCCTTAAAACAGATAGGCAATTTTAGTAACTTACTTTAATTAAAAAGAAACAATAATTAAACAATTCATTGGTCGAAGGAAAAAACAATTCATTCATTATCAATAATTTTTTTGGAATCTTACTATTAAAATTAGGGTGTCAAATCTTATTGGATTGAAACAACCAACATTAATATCAACTATATTAATTAAATTGCTACTAATATTTTTGTAGGTATCGTCGTAATAAAAATGTAAAGTTGACTTGCATACGGTGCAAGAAATCCAATATTGTGGTGTATCATGTACCACATCGTGTTTTATAAGTAAACCATCTTGAACTCATACAGTCTTTTATCTGTTTTTCTATTTTTAATTTTTAACCCTAACTTTCTAACCGATCTTTTGATCATGTTTTTGCTTATTTTTGTGTATTCAATTTACAGGTAAACATGGATATGTTGTTTATTTTGGTGAGAACCGGTCTATTTTATGTAATTGAATCTACAAGAGAATACGAGGGTTGTTAATTAAAATATTAATCAAGCTAAGAGGTGTAATGCACATTCATAAAAGCTAACTAGCACTCGGGATCGCTGAAAGACACCTTATGGCGAGGGTCAATGGAGTATGTGCCTTATGTCTTATGAGTAACCATATGATCCGTATTCAACACTTATCTATATGTGGTTATTTCGTAACTGATGTGCAATTATCCACCCGCTACTTTATTCTAGTAATAATTTTCATTAAATGTGGAATTGTTCACACATTTAATGTAAGAGCGGTTACGATTCTTAGTTTAAAATGAAACAATTTTGTCATAATCATTACTGAAAATTAAAGAGTATTCTCAAGTTAATTTCATGATACCCAAACAAAAAAGGGTCGAAACGCAACTTAAGAGCACTTCCAACAGTTCTCCAAAAAAGAGAATAAAACATCAAAATCTTTAAAACCAAAATACATTCAACTCCAACAGATTCTCCATTTTGAAGATTACAACAATAATTATATTATTAAAATATTTATTTCATCTAAAAATATATATATATATTTTTTAAAAATATTTCTATCCGTGAAAATATATTAAATAATTCTCGCTCATTGTAAACATTTTTAGGGTGTTCTCCAAATTTGAAGATTATTATACTATCTCTCTTACTTTCTACATTTTGAAGAATTTGTTGAAGCAAAAAATAGGTTTCAAAATATTTATTTTCTCCATTTTGAACTGTTGCTATAAGAAAATCAATCTTTTAGAGTATCTACGACACATTCACTAAAATAGAGAAAATAGAGATTTTGTTATCTATTTTGCTCTAACAAATTGTTCAAAGTATTCTTAAAAAAATAGAGAAGACAATTTTTTTTTTAAATTTAGAGAATTTTCTGAAACTTAATGAAAGGTAAAAGAAATTATTTTTTACTTTATTTCCACAATAACATAAAATTACTATATTTTTATATAATTTTTAAAAAAAATATATTAAAATAAGGGATATTCTATTCACACCCCTCCTATAATATGGGAACATGGGTATAAAATATAGGAGTATGTATATGAGGTAGAGGGTAAGAAATAAATAAGATGTCTAAGGGGCCGTTTACCAAATCTTACCCGAGTAAGTGCTTATCGAGAAAATTCAGTACTATCACTTACTTACCAGATAAGATTTTAGTCCACGAAAACGGCATCACATGCAACAATTTACAGGATAAGTGCTTACTGTGGTAAGACTCGTTTTCATCACTTATCCGGGTAAGACTTTTGGTCATTGTTTTTCTTGTCTTTGTTTTTATCGGATAAGATTTTGTTACTTGTTATAGTCTTTTTCGATAAAGTAATATGACTTGATAAGCACTTACCCGAACAACCGTTTGTTAAAAAGACCCAAAAAAGGTATCCATAACGACCCCTTAATTTTTATATTTTAATAATTTTATAAAAAAAACATGTTGGAGATACTTTTATACAAATCTCATGATTCATCGAAGGATTTACCAATTTGACCCCTAAAAAAGAGTCAAAATGGCATCACTTTTACTTAAACTTGTTGCCAATAGTAATCCAAACACCCCTGACTCTCTACCTATAAAGGGATCATCATCATCATCATCATCATTCATCGTCACCGTCCTCATCCATCTCTGCAGATTCTCTCTGTCCATCGCTAAACAATGTTGCGATTACCAATCCGACGAGGTAAACTTCGTTTTTATCGACTGATTTTTGTTAAAATCCCTAGTTTAGCTTTTGTTATGCATGCGTTTTTACTCACTCCTGTTTATCGAATGATTGTGCAAACAGTAAGAACTTTGAGTCCTCAAATATTTGCCATAAGAAGTTGTAATCAATCTACTGCTACTGAGCAGTCTTTGAGACATAGCGATCCTCCGGTATGTTCTGTTTTCTGTCTTCGTCTGCGTGTTCTACTGATGTTGACTGAATATCCATTTTGTGCACTTTCTTTCTATCTCTTGAAACAGGAAGTAAAGCTAAATGTAAAATATGAAATAACTTTCAGGTTTAGTATGTTTAATCAAGAAAAAGTAAGTTCATTTTGATTGTTAATGGACTGGACTGCATGTGTACTTCAAAATTGATTTGGTTTTTTTGGTTTTTCTAACTAGATTAAGATTAAATTAAGATGTAATGATGTATGAGAAGTAGTACATGTGAAAAAATTGTGCTGAAAGATGTGAACAGTCTGATCAAGTAAGCTGTGATTTAATGTGACTAGGATTATGGGTTTCTTGTTGAGTAGCTTATGTGACTTATGGTTAGGTTAGGCTTCTGCAGTTTTAATGTGCATCTGTCGATTTTAATATTAGGGCTAATAGGGCATGCATATCTGTTTTAGTTATCATAATCACCATGGTTGTTTTTGTTATTAGTATGTTATTATACTGTAACACTGGACTAAACAAACTGGTTTAATTGTGTCAGAGAGTACCGAACCTAGTTGGAGGGAGTTTTGTAAACTCGCAATCATCCGAATACATCGATGTTATAAACCCAGTAAGTCTATGTATTGAAAATCTTTCCTTTCTTTTCTGTGTTTCTTTCTTGTTTGTATGATATATGTTCAAGAATCTTGGCTATTGCGGTCTAATTAACTACTTCTGTGGATTTAGGCTACACAACAAGTTGTTTCTCAAATACCCTTGACGAAAAATGAGGAGTTTAAGTCTGCAGTTGCTGCAGCCAAACAAGCTTTTCCATCATGGCGAAATACACCTATTACCACCCGACAACGTGTTATGTTAAAGCTTCAAGAACTTATTCGCAGAGATATGGTAAGCATGGATATGTTCCGGTTGCATCTAAATATATATATATATATATTATTTTACCTACATGTGGTTGACCAATGTCATTGTTATATTTGTCTCAGGATAAGCTTGCCATGAGCATTACTACAGAGCAAGGAAAGACGTTGAAGGATGCGCAGGGTGATGTGTTCCGTGGACTAGGTAGGTCCCATTCATAGTTAATGCATACAAGGTAAAATGTAAACCAAAACTTTGAAATTATTGGTATGTTTTTTTTCTTTTCTTAAAGAGGTGGTGGAACATGCTTGTGGAATGGCAAGTTTACAAATGGGTGAATTTGCTTCGAATGTATCTCATGGAATTGATACCTATAGCATCAGAGAGCCGCTTGGTGTTTGTGCTGGTATATGCCCCTTCAATTTCCCGGCGATGATTCCTTTGTGGGTATGGTTGCAATTACACACTTTTGACTCTGTTATACTTATACTTTCATTGGATCGTTCTTTCTGATAATGATTTTATACATGTATCCTGTTCCTAGTTTTGATATGCTATTAGGGTAACATGCCATTTTTCAGAAGGATAAGAAAATAAATAGGAAAAATTTAAAAATTATGAAAGAGAAATGGGCAGCTTGGGAGGGAGAGATTGAGGGAGACTCGTAAACTTTAAAAGTAAAAAATCTTCTTTCATTTTTGTAAATTCTTAAAGTGCCTTAGCAATGATATCTTATCATATCCTAGATCAGTTCTTCTGTAACACATGTTATAAATAGCTTGGTTTGATTGGGTTGTTTTCTAAATATAATTTCTTCCCTGTTAGAAACATGAACTCATCTTGACTTTTCCATTTTATCTTCTATACAGATGTTTCCAGTTGCTGTTACTTCTGGCAACACTTTTGTTCTAAAGCCATCAGAGAAAGATCCAGGTCATTGCCTTCTCTTTCTAAAAAATGATGATTTTTGACACCTTAAAACACAATATCATCACTTATACATAATGCAAAGAATCTTGACTTAAAAACGTATTCGTGTTGTATATCCCTCAATAATTACTGAGGGAGCTTATTCTTCCCAATTTGTATTTTCATGGTCAGTGATGAGTGCTTTGAATTGTTTAAATGGAAGGATAATATTATCAGTTATCACAAGAATTGTTATATAAAATACCCAAAAGTACTTTAATTATACATAGAGGCAATTTGTGCATGCCTGTTGGCATGATCATATTATGTTTCATATTGATTCACCTTCCTGTTGACACGGTCCATTACCGAGCAATGGAACATTAAAAAAAATTCTTTTTCTAACTTTTGTTTTTTTTCCTGATATTCTCAACAATTTTGTGCCATTTTAGGGGCTTCGATGATACTTGCAGAACTGGCAATGGAAGCTGGTTTACCCAATGGCGTGTTGAATATTGTACATGGAACCCATGTATGTTCGTTGTTGCTTAATCATATCTTAGTTATTTTCTGTCATCACACTGAAGTCCATTCAGGGATTTCTTATATTGAATTTCGCTAGTTTTAAATTATAAATGAAGATCAAATGTAATCACACATGAGATTTTGGATTAATCTGCTGCTTTACAACACCTTTGGTGTCTTGTTGCTAATGTTTGACATTAATCTGATACTTCCTTTATTATTTGGAGGCAGGACGTTGTGAATGCTATTTGTGATGATGAAGACATTAAAGCTATATCGTTTGTTGGTTCAAACACGGTAGGTATTGTTTCAAGGTTCTATTCCTTGAAGGTTTATGATACATCTGTGGGTGCTGTACTGCTGTTGTGATTATTTATTTAAGGATTTTCACAATTGGACATATTAACATATATCATATCTTTTATTCATATCATTTTTATTTCATTTGCCACATTTGGAAGTTCTATACCTCCATTGGTGGTCCTTAAGACCCCAAACTATTTGTATCATATACAAGCTTCAAAAGTTAGGTGAGACCATCAAACAATCTGCATAAATGAAATCAGATATAAATAATTATTTATGGAGTTAAGAGTTATTCAGATGATGCTTTGTGAGATTGAAAGCTAAGTACCAGATTGGAGGGTTAGTTTTCAAAGGTTTGAACAGCTGTTCCATTCCACTATAAAGTAGACGGTTTTAGGTTTTAACTTAGGCTAGAGACTTCCAATGCATATGTCATATTGAGCAATCTACTGTGGACCTTGTTCTCTCATCGTTTCTTTCTTAATTTTTCTGTCCTTCCCATTTTATCTTCTTTGTTTTTGCTAATGTCTACATTTAGCAATCACTACCACATATTATGATTGCATCCTTCCTTCTCCTATAAACTTGTATGGATCGTTAGTGTACAATTGTTTTAGGGGCTGTTTTTTTTCATTCCCGTTAATTTTTTTATGTATTAAGACCTTAAGCTATCTAAATGGATTAAGATAACTTGTTCTTTGTTTTCTTGTTGAATCAAAAACAACAAAAAATGACCATTTTACCCCTCTTTCAAGGTGTTTGACCCTTGGCCAAGAAAACAGTCATATACATCAACGATCCATCCAAACTGAATTCTCATGGTAAACAACACAAATCATCATGATAAACAATATTGTCTCTATCATATATCCATCAATACTGAATTCCTCATGATAAAAAATATTGTATCTATCAACTATCCAGCAAAACTGATTCTAAAGAACATATGATCCATGAACTTGGATTCAACTGTTTCAAATCAAAATTTAGTCAATTTCAAAACATCTCCAAAATATCTAGATTGACGGATGAACAGTGGCGATGGAGGGGGCAGATCGACGGATGAACAGTGGACGACGAGGCAGAGGAATTCTTGACTTTTTTTGGCTGAATTTTTTTATTGATGACAGAGGCGGTGTGCACATGGTAGAAAGGAAGGTAAAAAGGGAAAATGAATGACTGAATGGTAACAACACAAATGCATTTTGGCTTCTCTGGTTCAGCCATTTTTTGGCAATGCCTTAATGATTAAGCCATTAATAAATGCTTATGTGGCGACTGGCGAATAACCTCTTCATACCATTAATCCCATTAAGCTCTAAAAAGCAGCCCCTTAGTTTGTTCGGCTTGACTTATTTTGTTCTGTCACTTTTGCAATAATATGTGAAACATGATCACAATATTAACATTGGAACTGACCCTGTTCACTTTTGCTCAACTATTTCTGTATGATAACCATCTTTTTGATGTTCTAGTCAATGCATCCTTTTTGATTACCATATGCTGATGCTATTAACTACTGATTTCCATTTACTTTTTTACCATTCTTAATGCTTGAAGGCTGGCATGCATATATATGCAAGAGCATCAGCAAAAGGGAAACGTGTTCAGGTAAAACCGTGGGTTCATCTGTTTCTGTGATGATCAAGCGGTTTTTCTAACTGCTTTTACTATATAGTCAATTTCCACTTAAAGTTTGTGGATAATGACTAGCTTATATCAATCCTTGCAGTCAAATATGGGAGCTAAAAATCATGGTATCGTCATGCCTGATGCAAGCGTTGATGCTACTTTGAATGCTTTAGTTGCCGCTGGTTTTGGAGCTGCAGGGCAAAGGTGCATGGCTTTAAGCACGGTCGTCTTTGTTGGAGATCCAAAAGAATGGTATTCTTTTATTCTACTTTCTTTTACCCTTTTTTGTTAACTATATTTATTTATCTTTTTTGCTTGGTATGGTAAGTCTGTGTTCCATGGTCACAATTGGTAGTGCTCTGTGTCTTTCAAATATATGGCATAAAGGGATGCAACTAACTGTAGAGAGAACGATAAAAAAAAGAATATAATGCGAACAAGAAAGTCCATGCCATAGGAAGCGGACACCATGATTGAACCGGTTTCCTGCTCTCTTTAGGAAATTAAATGTGAAATTCGTTGATTTGAAGATTTTAATTAGAGCTTTATGATCTGATTATTGAATTGTGTGTTTGCTGAATCGTTGGATTACATGTTACAGATCTATGTACTTGATAATATGAAGAGCTCGAAGATGTATTAGTTACCGAACTAGAATATTTATATATGGAAAGGAAAATTTATTCTGATTGTCCTAACTATATTTCAGGGAAAATGAGTTGGTGAAGCGTGCCAAGACATTAAAAGTAAATGCAGGAACAGAACCTGATGCAGACCTAGGTCCCGTAATTAGCAAACAGGCAAGTATTTCTTTATATTGTTGTTCCAAAAAAGGTACATATATATATAGGGTCAGGTTCAAGGGAAAACGCCAAAAAAGAGAACTGAAGAATACCCTGGGAGCCTTCTTCCATCTGGATGGTGCACTAATGCATACCGGTAATTTGTAACATGCATTTGTGAATATGCATCAATGCATATGTAATGATAGAAGCATTGGTGTATAGGAACAAAAAACGCTTGCATGCATTAGTGCATACCGTCCAGATGGAAGGTTCCCAGGGCGTTCTTCAGTTTTCTCTTTTTTTTAGTGTTCTCCCTTGAACTTCCCTCTCCCTCTCTCTCTCTCTCTCTATATATATATATATATTGCACACCTGTCTTAATGAAAGTTGCATAGGTGACCTCTACCTAATGGCAACTATTTGTCAACCAAGTCTACTACTAACTGTTAGCATATTCACCAGGCAAAAGACCGAGTCTGCAGATTGATCCAGAGTGGAGTTGAAAGTGGTGCCAGACTACTGCTTGATGGAAGAGATATTGTGGTATTTTTCCAATCTCATAACATTTTGTCTCATTCAGTTATGGCTGGCTTGATGTTTCAAAATTAGCATATTTTCCGTTGTTTTTGTTTGATTTTTTCTCCAATTTGGCTTTTTGAGAACCGATAGTTGTCTAAAGTTTCATTCAACTCATGTGGGTAGAGCATGTTAACTTTTATTTTATGGCAAAGACTAACCCTTCTCTTCATTTCATCCTTCCAGTATTAAAGATATTGGCCATCATCGCATACAAGAATAGCATTATGTTCTCTTTCTTTTGGTCAATAGTTATTATAACTCATATTCTGCATCGTTGTTGATTAGGTTCCAGGATATGAACAAGGAAACTTTGTTGGGCCTACAATCTTATCTGGTGTCACTGAAGATATGGAATGTTATAAGGTATGTTTTTTTCATAATCTCATGGTTCAACTATTTATGGCTCCAATACAAAGTAAAAAATGAAGAAAAAAAAACTTGATAATTGGATTATGTTTTACGTTCTTTAACCTGTATCTTTCTTCAGGAAGAGATATTTGGTCCAGTTCTTCTTTGCATGCAGGTCCGTTAATACCTTATATTTGATATAATTGATTACATTCGTTTTCATCTTCCCGTAGAATTAACGGTTGATTTTCTGGTTGCATCTTATTTTCAGGCTGACAGCTTGGAAGAGGCCATAAATATTGTCAACAGAAATAAGTAAGAAAAAACTAGTCTTAACCTTAAAAGAACTTGTATCTATTTGCTTCAGAATTAAAAAGAAGCTTCTTCTGCAGATATGGCAACGGAGCTGCTATTTTTACATCATCTGGTGTGGCTGCTAGAAAATTTCAAACCGACATTGAAGCCGGGCAGGTTAGTCACAAAATAGCGATGAATTGTATGTTTTTTTTTTCTTGGAGAATAAAAAGATTAAATGAATTTAAGACTGTTGCTATTGTTGGTCAGGTTGGCATAAATGTTCCAATCCCAGTTCCGTTACCATTTTTCTCGTTCACGGGGTCAAAGGCATCTTTTGCGGGAGACCTCAATTTCTATGGTACGTGGTTAAATAATTGATGTTATACTAATAAAATTAATGTAGTAGTTATAGTCGAATAAGAAAGGAATTGTTGTGAATTTGCAGGGAAGGCCGGGGTTAACTTTTATACCCAGATCAAGACTGTGACTCAACAATGGAAGGATTTACCGGGTGGATCTGGAGTTTCTCTTGCAATGCCAACTTCCCAGAAATCTTCATAGGTGAATAATACCTATAATTTAAGCTGAATGTTATAGATCCATCCCTTGTTTTATATGATAATTACATGCACCACCCTGGATTACTGGTTAAGCTCTCGGTGTAGTAACTGATTAAGCCGGTCCCGGTCCTCAGGCAATATAGCATAACCAGTCCCTTGACCGGTTAGTCAGTCAGTCCTTTATAACTGGTTGACCTACTGGTCCTTATTCTTCTGGTTAAGCTGGTCAAAGAATGGGTCTGGTCCCATTTGATCAGTGATCATCTTTAAATTTATGCAAATGGTCATCAAGCATTTATGGTTTATTCACGTATTTTTTATAAAATATGGTAAATTATGTTTTTTTTGCCACTGTGGTTTGTTAAAAGTTGTGATTTTTTGTCATTGTGGTCTAGCAATTGTGGTTTTCATCCTTAAGGTTTGTAGCGCTTGCTATTTTTAATATTATGATTTATAATTTATTATTGTTTCGGTTCTCATACTTTAAAGTTTAAAGGTAGGAATGCGAAAATAGCAATAAATTGTAAATGATAGGGATGAAAATCACAATTTCTAAACCACGTGAAGTATTAACAAATCAATTCAAATAGTAATTTCTAAACCAAACAGTGGAGTCAATTGGCCAACTTTTGTCCAATACATGTGGAATCTCACATGGCTCGTTTCAGTTTTATCCTATCAGTAATGAACCTTTTTTCTTCAATTATTAATAAATTAATCTTTCTCGATGTTAATTAAAATATGGTTTAATTGATATGATTTGAAATCCCGTAAGTATAAGTATAAATGATTTGTGAAGTGGTTAATGTTTAATATCCGGTGAATTGGGGTTAGTATCATCATTTCGTTAGTCTTTTTCTTTTCTTTAACAAATAATTAAATAATAAAATGATCTATAAGTTGTTGAGATTTAAATGTCATGAGCGAATTTTAACCCTTTAGCTGTAGTTTTTACTTAATTATTTTTTAACTTTAATATATTAACGGTAAAATATAACCTAAATTCACCAATGTTCCTACATGTGGATTACTGTTGTCCCTCTATAAATAATAGTTGATCAACAAAATGTGAGTGATGAGAAAAAGGAAAAGTCTTTTCACATTTGATACAAAAATTAGAGTCGTAACCAAATGGCCTTTGGCCTAGCGGTATGTAAGCCCCTTGTCTTCTAGGAGGTGGGGGTTCAAACCTCACCATAGGCGAGGAGGGTGTGTGAGTTTGTTTGTTTATTCCAATTGTCGTATATAAATATTATATACTTAAAAAAAATTAGAGTTGTAGAGGGTCAGCGGCATGCCATTGGCCATTCGGATTAGGGTGCTAACAACTCGAGCTTTTATGAGCTCGAGTCAATCTTAAACATAAAACTCATATAATTTTAACGAGTTGAGCTTCATAAAAATTAATGTTTGACTCAACAATTGGAAAGCTTAATTATATCCTTCAAGTAGAACCAAGTTATTCAAAAGTATATTTTTTGAGTATATGTTCATAAATCATATTTTTGGTCAAAATAAATAATAAAAAAGTATAGAAATGGTTTATTCAAGCTATACCCTAAACGAAAAGTGAGTTTGAACATTAAAAACATATTTGAGATCGAGTTTAAGGCTTATTATGAAAAACATATTCGAGCTCGAGCCATACAGTGAAAAAGTTGATCACACTAGAGCCTTATGAGTCGAACTTGAACAACCTGCAATTCAACTTCTGGCTTGTTAACACACCTATTTCGAATCGACCACAAGGCAAACTGAGTCAGGGAGAGGGCAATTTTCAAATTTTGTACTTCTCAAAAAATTTAAAAAAAAACCTCAGAAAAAACCCAACGAACTATCACATTGTGAATGATTAATTCCCTTAAATGTTTTTTAAAATGAAAATCATTAAATTTTTTTATTTTGAACGATCAAGTCCCTGAGCTATTTGTTTGAATGTAAAACCATTAAACTTTCGTATTTTGAATGATTAAGTCTCTGAACATTTTTTTTGTAATAAATAAACCATCGAACTTTTATAAATTGGCTACCGACATGTTTTTAACAAAAAAAAACTACTTGTAACCAACTAGAATAGTCTTGTAGTAAAAATAAACCTAAGTAGGTTTATCGTTTTAAAACCCTACGCCCTTCACACCCGTCGCAAACAACAATCACTCCCCCTTGCCGCTCCTTGTCACCCCCATCATTGTTATTCTAAATATCCACTATCACACTGTTGGTCTCTGCTATTGATCTCCCTCTTTTTGATCTATTTTTAAGGGATTACAAGCAGTTTTACTTTAAAACATTTCTAATTGATAGTTTTTTTTTTGTTAAAGTGATGTACGTAACCAATTTTTAGAAGTTCGATGGTTTGTTTTATTAAAAAAAGGGTTAGGGACTTGATTGTTCAAAATGAAAAGAATTAATGATTTTTTCTTTAAAAAATAATAATTTGGAGACCTAATCATTAAAAATGAGATAGTTTAATGGTTTTCTTCTTTAAAAAAATAGTTGAAGCTTAACCATTTAAAATCGGATAGTTTGTTAAGTTTAATAAGAGGTAGAAATTCTTTAGTAGCGTATTCAATCAAACGGGTAATTTTCTCCCCGACTACGGACCCCATACTACCCCCCATAAACTGAAAATCCATAACCCCAATTGCTACGGTAATACCGTTTAGTTGCCCTATGCCTGTTTGAACAGCCTCGGTTAATCCTGTCTTTCTTTGATAAGAATCGATACGATTTTGAAAACTTTTCCCAGATTTTTTAATATAAAAATCATAAACTTTGGAATTTTCGTTCCCAAAATAAAAAATATCAACGGTTTGTATGCTTGTATCTCCATCACAATTCACAACGCCACACAACTTGTGAACTAAAATTTCTCAAATAGTAATAAGTGGTGGAATATCCATTTGTTTTTTCAGTTTCAAACATCCACAATAAATATTGATCTCTTATAGTTACAATTTGTCAGGATTAATTTAGATATAGCTTCTACGACACCTTTTAAAATAAAAATATCTTTCAAGAGTAAATGATTGAAAGTTATATATCAAGATTTTAAGCGAGGTACGATTAACAATCACTCACCAAGCTAATGCAAACAAGAAGCAACACGACACATGAAAATGAAGCAATATAGAAGACTGCCACGAGATTTTTACATAGAAATCAAGAAAGATAAAAACCAGACTCCGAAAACTGACCCACTATCACGATGATCATCGAGAGATTTTCACTATAGTTCATACACAATTAGAAGATTTTCTTCTTCTTTGGAATCTTTTTTACATAAAAATATAATAAATTATTATAATTACGACTTTGAGATTTAATATTGGAACACTTACAAGAACTTAAAAAACTTTTAAAAAAAACTTGACGTTTTTGGTAAAAAAAAAAGTTTTAAAATCTTTTAAAAGTATTGAAAAGGATTGAGTTCCAGTAAGAAGAAGAGTTAAGGTGAAAAACGTAAGAATGAATCTTCATCCTTGGATACTCGTTAAGATAAGATGCATCAAGATGCGCCAGATCATTCCATGTATGAAGTACAATTCATAGTTGGGTTTGAGATTAAATATAATGTTCGGATCTCTTTTTACGTTTCTCACATGATCTCACACACCTATATTGAAAAAACTTACTATACAATTTACAAAACTTTGTATCTTTTAAAAAAAAGTTACAAAGTTTTGTAAATCATATAGATAGATGGGCTCGCACAAAGTTACAAAGTTTTGTAAAGTTTTTCAAGAAGGTTAAACAAGGCAAATTTTGATTTATAAATTCAGAAATGCATTTTGTTTCTTTTCATCTTGTGTTTGTAAAGGCACACTTTGTTTATAATAATAGGAATTGTGTCTTGTTTGTGTTTAATAGAGAACCAAATCACAACACAATAAGCACAATTGGGAAGTATTATCAAAGAAGCTGATTCAAAACAGAATGTATGCTGATGCTATTCATTAAATATAAATCTTCATCTCCAACTGACAACAATGCAATTTGACCATCAAACAAACACATGATGATTACAAAATCCAGATTTGAGTAATTTATTCAACACCAACTATTTCTACTTTGAAATCAATCAAATGATTCATATAACAGCAGCAGCTTACTTGATTCAATAATAACAATGAATATGATGCTGCCTGCTTCAATTCAAGCACTCATACCTGAGTTCCTTCTGCACTCCGAAAGCATATCCATGTAAAACTGGCACTTCCCAATGTCACTTCCAGAGCTGTTAATACACTGCATACATATACACAAAACAAAGATACAAACATAAATATATATATATATATATGTTACTTATTCAGATAGATGCATAAAAAAAGGAAGATGGCATACATCTTGGAATGCCTTTGAGTGCATGCCACAAGCATCAGAAACAGAGTTGTTTGCAGCAGCAACATCGGAAGCAACAGCACCACCAACAACAGCTTCATGCTGAATTGTACGAGGACCCATCACAGCATCCACAGCCCTGTGAGCAACAGCACTTCCAGTACCAAACGCCATGCCTATATAAACATATATATAATTTCAAACAAAAAACATGATATAAAGCTTGTATATGTATGTATTCATCTTAATAAATATACCTTGGGCTATAGTTGAACCAATGCCACCAAGCATCGACCCGCCACTACCCTGCACAGGGGCAGGAGGGGGCGCACGGCTTACTGCAATAGAAAAAATTTGTTAGTACGAGATGTTAAGGATAAGAACAAGATTAAATTAACATTCTTTTTTACTTGAAATGGGTCTAAGCCTTGCCTGGTGCTGGGGGATTACGTGCTGGAGCACGGGCAGGTGCCCTAGTTGACCTTCCTACAAGATAAGCAAACATATATTCTATCAGCATTAGAAAGCAATGCACAAAAATAAGTGGCTAGTTCAGATTATAAACAGCTCAAAACATAGCAAAATATCATTCCCTTATGCATAACGCATTATATATATATATATATCAAGCTAGTTTTTTCTGCAATTCTAAGAAACTAGTCCATCTATTAATGTAGCCCTAAAATGGTTTTAGAAACAGTCAAGTGTGCTCCAATCCAAACCCATTTATGGAATAACAAAAATCAGGTTCAGCTAGTTTCGCAAACATTGCTGCTGATACCTGTTCACATATTGTTCCAAAACAACAACAAAAAAAGTCCAATTTTTAAGCATGTGGAAAATACCACAAAATTGGGTATAACTATGCTTTATGTGCCTTACTAAATGACTAATTTAACGAGAAGCCCATTAGATTCCCTCGTAAGGATTTCTAAATTCAAGCTCATCAATTTCCCAATCACATCATGTAGAGATACACAAACTAACTTCACAAATACAATCAATCCAGCATAAAATTAGAGTTATATTCCTAAAATAATCATTCCAACAGTCACGGAAATGTAACGAATGCAAAAAGAAACCCTAATAATGAAACCTCTAAGGTCGGTGACCTTCCAACCAGATCAAAACTTATTGAAGCAATAAACAACAGAAAACCGATTCCTACAAAATCATAGAAAGAAAGAAAGAAAAACTTACCACCAGAGCTTCTGCGAGGCATGTTGAGAATTCTAGAGAGAGAGAGAGAGATGGAGAGAATTCTAGAGAGAGAGAGAGAATTCTAGAGAGAGAGAATACGTAGATCAGAAACCCTGAAACGGTGCGTATATCCCTCCCTATTTATATGGAAAATTTGTGCTTTATGGTGGTTGTATTTTATGCTTAAGATATTGTATGTTATTCAAATGTTAAACCGGATCTGTATGCTTTCTAGAAGCGTCTGATTTTTTAATGACAGAATAGGGTTAAGCGTAGCTTATTCCTTGGCCAATCACCATTCTTGTGCACCGTCTTAAGAGATTTTTAATAAAAATATATATATTAAATTCATTATATATTTTATTTATTTAAATCAAAGTTCTCAAATTTGATATTTTTATACAAACTTTACTCACTATTTCTAATCTCACTTTTTATTTTACACTTTTTATTTTTTAACATTATATTTTTGCATATATCTTTGGGAATGATTAAGTCCTTAAACTATTTTTTTGAATGAAAAAATCCTTAAACTTTCTGAAACCGATTAAATACATCCTTGTAACCTGTAAAAACAGGTTAATGTTATATAAATTTGGAAAAAGTCTAAAAAGCCCCAACAAACTATCTGATTTTGAATGATTAAGTCCTTGATTTTTTTATCGAATAAATCCCGAATTTTTTTCCTAAATCTTTTTACCAAATTAATTTTTGAACTTTCTTTTAACAAATAATCCCAAACTTTTTTTGAAAACTAAAATCATGAACTTAATTTTGAACAAATAAATGTGGAGTTTTTTTTGAACAAAATCACAAATATATATATATATATATATATATATAAATTTTCTCACCGACAAACAAATTACAATAAATCAATTAAATATAGATGAATTATATCATTTTTCAATACTAATTACAAAGCATAAATCAAATTCATTAACTTAATTTTTTTATGTATAAGTATTTTATCTGTATCTATTTATGTTTTATACATGACTTTTATATGTTTCATAATTAGTAATGAAAATGGTATAAGTAGTGGATGTCTGGATGGCATCCCTGACTACCCGGGTTTGAATTCCCGCGGCTGCATGTGGCGGTCTAGACTTTGGCCTACCACTCTGTGGTGGATCCTGGTCGTCGGGGATTACTCGGGTGCCCGAATGGATCCCGGATACCCCGGGAACGTGTGTGTGTTATTGTCGTTCAAAAAAAATTATGTATAAATATTTTATATATATCTATTTATGTTTAAGTATGACTTTTATATGTTTCATAATTAGTAATGGAAATTGTATAATTTTTCTTCATTTAATTGGTTCATTGTACTTTGTTGTCGGTAAGAGAAATAATATATTTTTTGTTTATGATTTTGTTCAAAAAATGTTTTGGATTAATTTGTTTAAAATTAAGTTCATGATTTTATTTCTTCAAAAAAAAGTTTGAAATTTATTTGTTTAAAGAAAGTTAAAAAATTAATTTGGTAAAAAGATTTAGATTTTATTTTTGGAATTTATTCATTAAAAAAAATCAATGACTTAATCATTCAAAATCAGATAGTTCGTTGGGTTTTTTTAGACTTTTTCCAAATTGTTATCACATTAACCTGTTATTACAGGTTACACGGATGTATTTAACCGGTTTCAGAAAAGTTCAATGGTTTTTTCATTCAAAAAAATAGTTTAAGGACTTAATCATTCAAAATCAGATAGTTCGTTTGGTTTTTTTAGACTTTTCCCTATATCTTTATAGATTTTTCTGTACATAATTTTAAATTTATCATTTTTTTTCATACTTTTATATAGTTTTATGCATTTTTTAATAACCCAAATTTTTATAGAAATTCTACATATTTGTATTTTCTTCGATATAAATAAATATGTATTTATATTAAATTTAATGTATTTATTTTTATAAATAAGAATATAAATGATATGAAGTTAAAATGATAGGACCCTGAAAAGTTTAAAAAAGTTGTGAAAAAACTTGGGTGATGTCTTTCGCATAATGAATGCATGTAAAAGTTTTTAGGTTATTGAGGTAACAATAATGTATAAGAAAAAAGTTGTAAAAAACCTTAGTGAAAAATCACAACATTATGGATCCTCTAAGATACACTCGAATGCATTATGTATGTCTCCAACAACTCAAAAACAAGTTTTCTATGACAACTCAACAAGAAGTTTACTAAAAGGATGGGTTAAATGAATCCTTATATATAAGAGTATCTCTAATGCTTGTTCAAAGATAGGTTAAACATAGGTTGGAGAAGGGTTGAAGATGACTTGAGTATTGGAGTGAAAGGGTTGAAGATCACTTGATCTACCAAAGACTTGAGCAGGGCCGGTCCTAAGATTTTTGATGCCCTGTGCGAAAATGTTAAAATAGTCCCCCTATACCTATACTTTTAATCAATGAAATAACAAAACATGTGATTTTTAAGTGTTTGGAACCTAGTTAAGCTAGGTGATTCTCCCCACGCTGCTTTTTATTAATTATAATAAAAAATACAATAGGAGACGTAAAAACCAAAACACCGAATTACAAATATATAGAACGATAAAAGGATAAAACAGGGATTAAAATCGTCCTTCCTTCTCTTCCGGTTTTTCTTTTTCCATTGAAATTAGCACAATAGAACCTTCTCATTGATTTTCGATTTAAAATATAGATGGTGCAATTTGTTTTGCTCCAATTCTTTTTATATTTCATTGATTATCGATTTTTAAAATGATGGGTGATATTTTTATTTTTGTAATAGGGGGTTATAACCACCTTTTTGACCATATCCGTCATTCCATTGGATTATATCAATCTAATGGTTTGGATGAGTTTTTCTGTTCTTTTTTCCCCCAATGTTCTCCTTGATATAGCTTTGAAGTCACTTGAACTTTGTCAAGTCTTTGAAGAAAATGATGTTAGAGGCAAAGAGAGAAAAGGTATATATGGTGACACCGTAATTTAGTTTTATATATTTTTAATGTTTGCGTCACCCTTACTGCACTCTACAGAACCGTACATGAGATTTTCACCTCATTCTTTTGCAATCAGTTTCGCTACAGCACCCCTCAGCTGCATACATCACTGCACTTCCACAAGTTTTTCTCAAATTTTTAGGGGAATGTTAAGTTAATGGCACCCCTTAATTAGTAAGGGTGTGTACGAAATTTATTGTACTTTTATAGTCTGGGAATGTAAAAAAGGTTTCTTGATGTAGATGTGTGAGGAGAAATTCACTTATAGGGGTGTCATTAGCCTCCCTTTATTTTTAGCGTTGGAGATGCTCTAATGTATGGCCAATGCACTTTTACCCATGAATTTATCCTCATATATCAACATCAAAATCCACGTTTTACATTCCTAATACAAAAAAGTATATAAATTTCAACATAAAGGAGGTGTCAATAGCATTGCTCTTGCTAAAATCAATTCTACTTCAATTGTTTTTGTTATTATCTATACTATATTATAAAGTATTTGGTTCAAACTCTTAAAAAGAACATTTTTAGCATTAAATACTACTATATAATGCTTAATTACTTAATTTTTTAAATTTACAAGTTTCCAATGCTTTAATACATGTTATATAAAACATGTATCTCCTCAATCCCATTCATCCATTTCCTTAAAACACGGCTCCTTTATCCATGTCCTTCTCTCCCTATTTAATTTCAACCAATCTCCTCTCTATTTGATTTCAAACAAATAAACGCATTTAGATAGCCTCCATTAGCTTCGTTCATATCGTTCTATCGATTTCAAATGATCAATTGCCTCTATTCGTACATATTTAAAACAGGTAATCTAAATCTCTTGTTTGTGTTCTTCAGATATTATAAGGACCAAAAATGTAATTTTCTCTAAAATTTAATGTGTATCACAGGTTTTTTTTTTTCAATAAAAAAATATTTTACTTTCCAATCACAAATTAAATCTTATAAAATAAAATACATATTAAATAAAAATACTTATATTTATTTAAAAACTATTAAATTCACACAAAATAAAAGTAAGAGTAAATTACATGATTGGTCCATGTGGTTTACACTTAATAACACTGTGCGTCTCTATTTTAAAGTAATTATGGATTTGGTCCCGGTGGTTTACATTTTCTCACGTATTTGATCCCTAAACTTTAACGCTGTTAAAAGTTTTTCTTTAATAGGTTAATTAGAAGGTCAATATAGTCATTTCATAATTTTCTTTCTATTAAGTCTAGTGGACCAAAAATGTAGGGTCCACCACTCCACCTCTTTTCTCTGTAAACACAACACATATACACATAATATATATATATATAATATTTGCAGACACATAAGCATATATATACCAGCATATACAATATATATATTTGCACAGACACATACATATATATTCGCACAGACCCATAATTATATATATACTAACATATACAAATATATATATATAGCACCCATTATTCAGTGCATTGCTAGATCAAGCTAGCTTGAGAAGAATACGACTTCACTGCTGATTCCAGACTCTATATTCCCTGTAACAAGGAGGCGTTCCTCAGCGTGCTTCAATGTGCTGCGCTCCCACAGGATCGAAGAATCACTTTCGGCCTAACTGCCTTTGAATTTTGATGGGTTGACTTGATTTCCATTCAGTCAAACGAGAATTTTCTACAAGATTTTAAAATTAATGTAAAGAAAGCAACTTTAATGTGAGATAAAAGGAACCCATTTTTAAAGAATTCTTGAATCTTGATTAAAGATTGTTAGCAAGCATGAATCAACTGTTTCCACATGTGTTTTATATATATATATATGCAATCTTGATTAAAGATTGTTAGCAAGGAGATGAAGACGAGGGGTAGGGTGGGGTGGGGGAGATGAAGACCTCATGTGTTTTATATATATGCTCTTTTTTGGGTGTCTTCATGTATGAATGAATATATGATGTGTGTGTGAATATATGTGTATATTTGTGTGTATATATTTACGGCATGATGAGAGAAAGATTGAGAGAAGGAAAAGGGTAGTGGCCGGTGGGAAGTGGGAAGGAAGGGGGTGGGGGCGTGTTAGTGGGGCCATGTATCATATAATTTACTCCTTTGTTTAATATATATATATATATATAGAGAGGGGGGAAAGTTCAAATGGGAACTTTACATTTTTAAAGGAACAAATAGACAATTGTGTATATATATTTCCATATATATATTATGTATATGCGTCTGTGCAAATATATATATTTCTATATGTTAGTATATATGATTATGTGTCTGTACGAAATATATATGTATATGTGTTTGTGCAAATATATATGTATATATATATATATATGTTTATAGGGGAGGGATCAAATGAGAACCACCACTTCTTAAAGGAATAAATGAACTAATTATGAATCACATATGATGTGGGTCCCACATAATATTAAATCATTTATGATTTAATATTAAATCATATTAAATCATAAATGATTTAATATTATGTGGGATCCATATCATATGTGATCCACAAATGTTCATTTGTTTCTTTAAAAATACAAAGTTCTCATTTGAACCTTCCTCCATGCTTATATGTCTACAAATATTATATATATAGTATATATATTATGTGTATAAGTGTTGTGTTTACAGAGAAAAGAGGTGGAGTGGTGGACCCTACATTTTTGGTCCACTAGACTTAATAGAAAGAAAAATATAAATGACTATATTGTCCTTTTAATTAACCTATTAAAGAAAAACTTTTAACAACGTTAAAGTTTAGGGACCAAATATGTGAGAAAATGTAAACTATAGGGGCCAAATCCATAATTATCTTAAAATAGGGACGCACAGTGTTATTAAGTGTAAACCACAGGGACCAATCATGTAATTTACTCTAAAAGTAATGTTAAAAGATCTCAAGTTTAATAAAATAAAATAAAAACAAGATACATTAAAAATCTTTTGGATTGAACAATTGAAATATGCAAGCAAATTATTGAAATCTAAGTTTGGTCAACGTGAGTTTAAAAGACACTGGCTGACCTTAAGAGCAATAAAAACATATCAGACGAGAATGCGGTGCGTGTGTGTGTGCCTTATTGTCATCCTTCATTCAATGTTTTTAGAAGAAAACCAACCTATATAATTGACCGTTGGATGTTACATCTTATTGAAAATTTAGGTGACTGGAACCAATACCCATATGGGGTTCATATTTATGGCGCTTAACGTATGGCCAGTTGAAAGGTGTGTGACAGCATCACTTGGAGAAAAATAAATTCATTGATAGATACACCTTGTATGGTTTCGTATATGCTTTAAAGGTTAGTTATTGTTGTTTATGTATTGTATAATATGTTAATTACGGATTTATGGACATTTTTTGACAATCTTTTTTGTTTAACCTATCAGATATGGATGTCAAACAATAAAAAACTAAAATTAAACAAAATTAAAATTAAAAAAAACATTGATTATTCAAAAAATTAAGAAAAAATATCACTACAAATTTTTTAGGACGTTTTGGGACGTTATAACAAGTTTTTAAAACACTTACGCATTAGCAATTTTATATGCCCATATTTAAAAAAGTTTTTTATAAAAACAAGTGTCTTGTAAAAAGTTAGGACCACCAGTGTAAATAGTTTGTTTTAGTAACCAAATCCAAAATTTGAAGAAAACCACAGAAACTACCAGTGTAATTCACTCTATTTTTTAATACTAGAAAATATAACTAACAATATCTATATTATATTATAAAGCACTTTAAACGGTTATGTTTAAATTTTTAAACGGTACAAGTCATGATGCTTTATGTACAAACTTTTGAAACATGTAATCTCCACAATTCAACATTATAATTAAAATAAAAATTAATTTTTATTTTTAAATTACAATTTACACCCTTGAACTTTATTATTTAATTTACTTTATATTTCTTAATTTTTTCTTTTTTCTTTTTCATTCTACAATCTTTTCATATTAACAAACATAATCATATATTAACTAAAATGTATTAAAAACATCCTTCATTTTTTTAAGTAATTAATACTATTATAACCGTCTCTTCAATATCTTCAAAATAAGTCAAATATCAAGTATTTTTGGATTTAAAAATATTACTAAATATGATAAATACGTATTAAAATATTTGTGTAACTTATTTTCAATATCTTTGGGTAATATTATAATTAAAATAAGAGTAAATTACGTTTTTCGTCCCTATGGTTTATTAAAAATTTATATTTTTGTCCCCGGTCTTTGTTTATTACATTGATGTTCATTGTGGTTTGTAATTGGTTTTCTTTTTCGTCCTTGAGACTAAAATGTTATTAATTGAGGCAGCTGACTTAGGGGCATTATGGTATTTTACTATGTTATCTTAGTTTAGAGTAAATTACATTTTTGGTCCCTGTGGTTGCCACCTATTATCAAAAGTAGTCCCTATTTCAAACTAATTACAATTTTGATCATTGTGGTTGCCACTTGGTTTCAATCTTGGTCATTACGGTACCATTTGGTTTCAATTTTTGTCCCTCTGTCTAACTTTTATTAAAAAAGTGTTAACTTAGGGGTATTTTGGTCTTTCTATAATTTCCTTTGATTTTCATTTAAAATAGAGTGAATTACATTTTTGGTCCCTCATGAATACTCGTCTTTTGGATTTGGTCCCTCCAAACGTAAAAGTACATTTTTGGTCCCCCAAACGAGTTTTTGATAACAAATTTGGTCCCTCCCACTGACGCCGTCCAAAATGTTGTCGTTAGAGATCTCATGTGCCCCTCACGTGAGGGGCATTTTCGTCTTTCTAACCTTTCTTCTTCATCCTCCAGCCTCTTTCCTTTTCCACCAAGAACACCACCAAGAACTCTAATTAGGGATCATTCATGAAATACTAAACCCAGGTTTAAAACCACCGCCATAAGATTCAACCACCGCCACCACCGCCACCTCTACTAATTCTTTCATTTCTTCCTCCAACACCAGCTCAATGTTCTTCCCTTCACAAAGCTTCTTTCTTCCCTGTAAAACAGTTGGTCAACAAAATGGATCAAATTCAGTGCATTAGTCGATTGTACATTATGGGTTTCCATAGAAATTAACATATAAATTGGATATCAAGAATCAAGATCATCACAGGGTGCATTAGTTGATTGTACATTCTATGTACCTATAGATTTTGTAAAGCAGAAATCAAGATTAATTCGATCCAAAAATGTTGATAAAAATTGGGGGATTTTGTAAGAGTTCTTTCATAAATCAAGATTTTATCTGGACATCTAAATCAAGATTTTGTATCTGGACATCTAAATCAAGATTTTGCAAGAGTTCTTTCGATTCGAACTTCATTCTTCTCCAATTTCTTCAACGTAAACTTCCTTTCCATTCTCAAGAAATTACACTCTGCTTGCAATATTTCCGCTTGAAACCTCCATTTATCCTCCGCCAACTCACCACCGCCACCATCCTCCACCCCCTACTCCGATCCCACACTCTCCCTCTTATCTTGCCGGAATTCAACAACACAACCGGAGCACATGTGAAATCTCTCTCTACACCAAACAAACTCTCGAGCTTTCCCTTGTATACGTATGTATCGTCCCTGAGGTTGTGGTGGTGGTGGTGGTTCTGCTACCAAACGCTTCTCCAATGTTGTTGTTGCTGCATCATTGGAGACCTTACGATCATTCACCTCTTTCAAAATCGTGTTCAAAGCTTCACTACGTTCCTGTATCTTAACCTGTCCCATGAAGAGGTTCTTAGACGCCGTCAAATCTGTCGTCGTGTTTCTGTTGTTGTTATTCTTCAGTATCCCTTTCGTCGGCGTTCGTCTCCGGCCATCGGGAGGGGTGAAATTAGGGGTTTAGAAAGGGGGATTTATGAATTTAATGGTGGAAGATTTCATGGTGTAGGCGTTCTTCAGTATCCCTATTCACGGTCGCCCTCACATCTTTTAAAAACCCTAATTCCAACCACAATAGTTTTTCTGTAAACAATTTATGGGGAAAGGAAGGAAGTCGGTGGACGGTGGAGATAACATGGGCACGTACACGGAGACTTCGAGGATGGGTGGCTAATATGATATATTTTATATTATTATTTTTTTCAATTTAATGATATTATATTAAAAGACGAAAATGCCCCTCACGTAAGGGGCATATGGGATGGCTAACGATCAGATTATGGACGACGCCAGTGGGAGGGACCAAGGTAAAAACTCGTTTGGAGGACCAAAATTGTACTTTTACGTTTGGAGGGACCAAAACCAAAAAACGAGTATTCATGAGGGACCAAAATTGTAATTCACTCTTTAAAATAATACATATGTTTTTATTTAAAAGATCCACTTCCTTAAAATAATACATGTACCAACAACACGATGGTTCCCCCATCATTCGCCGGTGATTTAATTTTTGGTTTGTCTTCTTCGGGTGATGTCTTCTCCGGTGATATCTTCACCGCCGACCACCATGCTCTACTGTAAGCTATCTTCTCCGACGACCTCTTCACTGCCAACCACCATGTTCTTGGTTCTTTTAACGGGTCTGTTTGAAGATATGGGTTCTCTTCTACTGGATCTTCTTCGTTCACCATATCGATTTGCTTTCAGCTTTTGATATTAGGGTTTGTATTAGTTTTTGATTTTAGGATTTTTTTTTTTTTTTTTTGGGTTTTTTTAGTAGGGTTCGAACAAAGAGGATTTGTTGGATCTAGTTTTTGATACTGGTAATGTTTATCAACAGAGAGGGCGGGAGTCAAGAAGAGAGATAACAGAGGGTGGGATTTGGTTTTCTATTTCGTTTTTACATTTAGGTTTTGATTTGAGTTTTAATTTAGTTACTGGGTTTTATTTTGATTTGAGAAAGTGTTTGATCAGATTGAAAAAAGAGAGAAGAGGGGTGACCGGTGGTGAAGAGGTCGCCGGAGAAGATAAGTTATAGTAGAGCATGGTGGTCGCGGTGAAGATATCACCGGGAAAGACATCATCGGAGAAGACAAACCAAAAATTAAATCACAATTGAATGGTGGGGGAGGCCGGAATCATCGTGTTGTTAGTATATGTATTATTTCAAGGAAGTGGATCTTTTTAAATAAAAATATATATAGTATTTTAAATGAAAATCAACAGAAATTGTAGAAAGACCAAAATACCTCTGAGTTAACATTTTTTTTAACAGAAGTTAGACAGAGGGACCAAAATTGAAACCAAATGATAACCACAATGACCAAGATTGAAACCAAGTGGCAACCACAATGATCAAAATTGTAATTAGTTTGAAATAGAGACTATTTTTGATAGTAGGTGGCAACCACAGGGACCAGAAGTGTAATTTACTCTAAAAATGAGATAACATAGTAAAAATACCATAATACCCCTAAGCCAGCTGCCTCAATTAATAACATTTTAGTCTCAAGGACGAATAAGGAAACCAATTGCAAACCACAATGACCATCAATGTAATAAACAAAGACTAGGGACGAAAATAGAAATTTTTAACAAACCATAGGGACGAAAAACGTAATTTACTCTTATTTTAATTATAATTTGCCCCAAAAGAAGATGTTTACTACCTTGTAGATGGTGTATGCTTAAAAGGTGTAAAATGAAAAACGAAAAATGAAAAACAAAGATATTGAAAATAAGTTATACAGATAATTTAATACGTATTTATCATATTTAGTAATATTTTTGAATCAAAAAATACTTGACATTAGGCTCATTTTGAAGGTATTAAACATACAATTATAATAGTATAATTTACTAAAAAATGAAACATGTTTTTTAATACATTTTAGTTAATATATGATTATTTCATTTATGTTAATATGAAAAAGGTTATAAAATGAAAAATAAAAAAGGAATGGATATAAAATAAATTAAATAACAAAGTTTAAGGGTGTAAATTGTAATTTAAAAATAAAAATTTAATTTTTATTTTAATTATAATGTTGAATCGTGGAGGTTGACATGCTTCAAAAGTTTGTACATAAGGCATCATGACTTACACTTCTTAAAAATCTAAAGATAACCGTTTAAGATGCTCTATAACATAGTATAGATATATAATTAAAATATTTCATTAAAACTGTCTGTCCATAAAAACATATAAAAAATGATCATATATCTAACCATATAGTACCAGAAAGTTATATGCATACATCTTTGTTCTTGTTTTAAGATGTAGAATATAATTTGTACATGAGCTTTTAGTTATTTTTTTCCATTATATACAACATTGTTAATACAAATAAAGAATGTTACACCTAGTAATTACGTTGGTCATGCTTCGTCATTGACCATTTATAGATATTTATTGGATACCAAGCTTTCAAAATGATTATTTCTACATTCAAGAATCATAACAATAATATAATTGACAATTTAGAAGAACCAGATGAAATTGGGTGCCCTTGTTATTTCCATCTCCCGTCTCCCAACCAAAAGAGGTACTCAACTGATCATTGTATCGAGACCACTCGAAGGAGCCATTACACATTGCAACCAACCGAGAGGTATGAGATGAGGATGCTTTGAAAACATGTAATAGCTCGTCATGACTTAATGCCATGTATGAAGAAATGTAGTCATTAGTGAAGAAACATATGCGATATTTGGTGCCACCAAATAAAAAGAACTATTTCATTGGTTGCAAGTAGATCTTCAAAGTCAAGGATGTAAGTGATATAAGGTTAAACTTATTGCAAGGGATATTCATAGCATAAGAGGATCAAATATGATGAGATATATGCCCCCATTGGTTATGCCTTTTTATACATTCTACAGTTCGTTAATAAAAATAATGATCCTAAATTTCATGTGACTTGACTTCCTCGTACTCCTAGAAAGCGACTTCTTTCATTCCCCGGTATTCTTTCTTCTTGTTGTTTTGCAAGACATGGAGTTTTAGCACCTTGATATGAAGATTCTCTTCCACCACGAGGATTTAGAACCTCATTGCACCACATATTGTTATTGTGAAGGATCATGTAAAAATAGGAGTTAAGGGGAGAAGTGTAGGAAAAGATCTGAACTCTTGATCACTTTTAATCTCACCCCCATCTCATAAATTGCACTTTGATCCGATGCATCTCATTAGTGTTGATTTTGGAGATCCTTTCTCACCCTTGTTATCATAACTTCCATTTTACTCCTCGATAGCAATGAGGTGGGACATGAACGGTCTCTTCTTCACCCCATTTGGGCCCCATAATAATTAATAAGTATATTTTTTCACTTCTTACAACTTTACTTCATTACACACAATCAACTATGACTATTGGTCTCCCGTTGTTTCACACGATTCATCGATTATGCACCTCCTCGACCATTAATATCTTATTATTCTCGTATTCTTTAAATTAATTATGAATAACATGCAAAACCCATTTTCATTGATCTCAAAATACTAAATCCAAACCGCAAGGGTAGTACCTGATTGGTTTGAGCTTGAACTCCAAAGGTCCAAAGTGTCTGGAGGTCCCAGATTCAAATCCAATGAAGAATAAATAAATAAATAAAAAACCCTTATGACAACGGAGGTTCAAATATGGTAACTCCAGACTATCCACAAAACAGATGGTCGCTCTGAGATTAGTTAGTTGGCATAGCAGGTTGGATAAAGAAAAATACTAAATTTGTAAAAGGCAAGTTAAACAGAGTCGTTTACAACAATATACTTCATTAAACCTGTTTTTTGTAGGGATGAACCAGGAACAAGCCCATATTCCAAATTTGATACCCCATTCCAATTCCCATTCTCATTCCCATTCCAATTCCCATTCTCATTCCCATTCCCATTCCTAAAGGCTAAATATATTTAAATGAATAAAAATGGTGATATAAGTTCCAAAACCCATGCTCCTTCCATTCAGAACTCTTAGGCTATGTTTGGCAAACTAGCTGATAAGCTAGCTAGCTAGCGGATGACTCATAAGCTAACTGATAGCTGATAAGCTACCTAATGAAAAAAATCATGTTTGACAAAACTAGCATATAAGAACGTAAAATGACCAAAAGGGCATATTGAAAAATAAACAATAATTAATAATTAATATTAATAAGGGTTATAATTGGAAAAAAAATGACAATAAGCTCTCAAAACGCTACTCCAAGCAGCTTATAAGCTGACTTATAAGCGAGCTTATGGTTTGCCAAACGTGTACATTGAAAATAAGCTATCTTACAAGTCAGCTTATAAGCTATCTTATTTTTGCCAAACATAGCCTTAAATGTATTAATGTTTTGTATATAGATTAAAAACTGAGGTCCAAGTTACATGTAAACTGACATCTTTAATTGGTAATTTTGGGTCCCAACCAGTCCAAAGGTGGTCTGACCCTGACTCACCCTAACCGGCTAGCTCGATTGAAGAAGCCGATGAACAAAATACCAACGTGACTAAAACGCATTCAGTGTCCAATGAGATCAGCTATCAAAGATAAGATCCAAATAAACTCCATACATTCATCAGTTCGACCTACAACTACCATCGCTATCTTACAGTCTTATATACCTGTTGGCTGTCATAAATACGACAACCCGTCTACAAGTCTCTGTAACCACCTGAGTTTTTTAAAACCGAAAACATTCTCTCTTTATTTTACACCTTTTTAACTTCAATATCAGTTTTTTTTTTTTGAAAACTCTTAAACTCACCGTTCAGCAGTCACAGCCGAGGTGTCTCCATTAGAGACCACCATAACAGCATTTGCATTTATGGCATCCAAGTTGTTTGCTTCACCATCACTCTGCATAAAGAAGCCAAGAACAAGTATCAAGAAAGTGATCAAGATATCCTCTTTTTCTAAATTTAGATACGACCCACGATCACATTTTTTGCAAATAACGATACCCACAAAAAAAAGATGATATTTTTGCAAGATTTTACCTGTTCAATGGGTTTTCCAGCAGGGTCTTGAGTTCCTGATGCTGAAACCTTGGTGAGATCTCGTAAAACTCCCTGCAAAAGTTGGTATTTGGATTAAGATAAACAACGATCGAGTCTGCCATAGACTTGTTATGTGTCGTGAAAGTGTTGCATTATAAAAAAATATAAAAAAAGATTTCGAGTAAAGAATAAGAAGAACGAGATGAGGCAATTAACAGTTTTAGGGAATAGCCAAAAGGATTATCACGTTTCCGCCTATGCAACTTTGGTTTTCCTTCAATACAAACATAAATACATACAAGCCTTTCTCATTCTCGGCCCTTACCATGTATGCAAATAGACAACGATAATAGATTATTAATAATGATGCAAAAAAGATAATTTTACAAAAAAAGGAGAAAAAAAATGGAAAACCAGAATTGATGGACCTTTTTATACAGAAAAGAACATGCATTCGAATAGCTCGATTTCTCATCCATCATTCTTTGGTCATGAAATGCATGTGGTAATTATTAGGGCTAAAAACTTCCAATCATAATGGAACCAGAATTTTGAACTGCAAAACTGATTAACTATTCCCAGATGCATACCTTGTTGGCCCATTTGAGTCCGCATGCGTTGCACAATGTTCTTGGGCCAGCAGGTCCACGGCGCATCATTGGAGTGGACTTTGAGCTGATACCACAGTGCCTACATCTGTACACAGTAGTAAATAAAGCAAATTCAACTAGCGGCTTTGATATACAAAAAAAAGTAATAATTTACAATGGCATTAATTCAAAGTGGTATAGCAGCTTAAAGGATTAACAAGCCTGGAACATAAAAAGGGAAGGCATCGGAGCCAAGATATGGTAAGAAAAACGAAAAGGGTACTTACGTTGTTTCTTCATCCTGGCTGGGACCACCGTTCCAATCAGAAGAAGCTGAACCTGCTTCATCAGAAATTGCCTTGGATGACGTAAATTGACCTTTTTTACGCTGCATTCTGGTAGTAATAACATGGATCAGATATCCAACTTAAGGGACACCTTTTTATAGCATATAACACGCGCTACATCATAAGTCCAGCAATTTTCTATTTTGATTTTTGCTTATAAGTTTCAAATATTACTTCTGAGTTCACCTTTAAAAGTTCAATTAGAAATATGTTTTAGGTATCCTTCGGTCACATATGATTTTTGCTAGTAACGAATGCAGCTCTTGGTAGATCTAGACTATATCAGTGCACTCCTAATACAATTTGTCCCCAAATATTGATATGGTCAAAAGAATCACTTGCTATATATCTTCCCTGCATTCTTACGATCCATCTTTGAAATTCCATATGGGTAAATCAGTACTACATACAGAAAATGATGAAGGCTGCAGAAACTGATATAAAGGGAAATTAAATACAACAAATCATGTAGCATAGCACATTTTCATGAGCTAAATGAGAAGCACCAAAAGTGACAACGGATGCTGTCACATGAGAAATAAAAGAACAATAAGACTATATAGGTTAAACTAAGTGAACAATGTAGACATATGTGTTATATAAACAATTAAAAGACTTAACATCTAACCATCTAACATACATATAGATAAAGAGATCTCTAATAGTTCTAGTACTACCTCAGAGCAACTTCCTTCCGCACGCTGTAACGTATTTTCTTATCAAAGCATCTTTCTTTTCTCTTCTCCCTGAACCGGCTCAAAGAGGCTGCCCTTTGAGGTTGACTCGACCTTGTAGGAAATTCGGCCAAATCCTATACACAATTGATGTAAAAGTTTCAATAAACTAGAATAATCATTAAAAACCGAGATAATTACTTCAATATGAACAAATTGGTATACTTATATACCCTTTGATTTTGGGGAGGCATTCCTAAAGAAGGGACACCAGTGGGTACTTCATATCCACCCAAGAGTAACAACACAGCTTGCACCTGTAAAATCCCCATCAAGAAAAGAGCTCCATAATTTACAGTATATCAACAAATAGCTGAATCAATCTTTAAAGCATTATTATACATATAATTCATTTACAATTTAACCAAAAAATTAATAACCACTTCTGCAAGAGAAAGCTATATTTTAAACCTCAGAATGAAAGCTAGAAACAATGTTCAATTAGGTCAGTAATTTGTGCAAAATTGGATCAAACAAAGAACAGTAATGCAAAACCTTTTCAGGTGAAACAGCATCAAACACATAAACTTCACCCTGAAATGAGAGGGTAAGCTGATCTGCACCACCGCCGCCCACCGCAAGCGGCTGAATTTCAGAGTCCTGAACATATAAAGCATGTGGCGGAGCACTCATTTCCTCCATGCCGCCTTCGAGACCGCCACCACCACCACCGTTGTTCCGTAAATCATGGTGTTGATGATGAGGGTTGTGGTGATCGTAACGGATCTGGCTAGGGTTATCTATAGACTCTTCTTCACCTCCAGCAACATCGTCGTCTTCCTCTACTACTACATCTTCAACCATATGATGTTGATTACCTTCATCATTATTATTATTATTATTGATAGCAATTGCTTGTTGCTGCTGCTGGTGGTGGTGGTGGTGTAAATTTGCAGGCTCGTACGTCGGAGGAGCTTGATGATGACGCTGATTGCTAATATTAGCTTCCGACATCATCCAACAAGAAACAAAATAGGCTTTCGGACAAGGGATTTTACTGATTCCTAAGCTATATATACATGGGTGTTGTTTTCAGGAATCAAAATCAGAGCAGGACAAGGGGTTGTTGATTCAATTCAACGACTACATATGAAAGAGAAGAAAAGGGGAAAATCGATAAAGACAAAAGAAAAAGGTGAATTTGAAGTTAATAAGAACCCTAATTTGGAGCGAGCAACGTAGCAGGGATTAGGGAATGGGGGAGTACGATGGATTCTACGGATGACGATTTGACATCCAATATGGTGGTGGGTTGTACAACCCTTTTTTCAAATCAACAGATGTAATTTGTCACAGACAATTTTGTACTTGGCTCCACCCCCAAAATAATATTTTAGTAAACTACAATTTTAGTCCATATGATTTATACGAATCTTCAAAAGTAGTTCCTAGATTTTAATAATAACAATCATCGTTTCTACTATTTAGGTTTTAATTTGAAAATATTACTGGTCATTAAGGGGTCGTTTACCAAATGCTTATCCAAGTAAGTGCTTACCAAGCCATATTACCTTACCGGAGGATTATAACAAGTACCAAAAATTTTACCCGGTAAGAACAAAGATAAGAAAAACAATGACCAAGAGTCTTACCCGGGTAAGTAATTGCGACGGATCTTACCACGGTAAGTGCTTACCGGGTAAATTGTTACATACGATGCCGTTTTTGTGGACTAAAATCTTAAGCGGTAAGTAAGTGATAGTTTTGAATTTTGCCCGTAAGCACTTACCTAGGTAAGATTTGGTAAACGGCCCCTAAATCTTACCCGGGTAAGTGCTTACCGGCAAACTTAAACACTATTATTTACTTATCGGGTAAGATTTTAGTCCATCAAAACGGTATCGTATGCAATAATTTATCCGGTAAGTGCTTGCCATGGTATGAGTTGTCGGAATCACTTACCGGGGTAAGACTCTTGGTCCTTGTTTTTCTTGTCTTTGCTCTTACCGGGTAAGATTTTTAGTACTTGTCATATTCCTTCGGTAAGGTAATATGACTTGGTAAGTCTTATCCGGGTAAGTGTTTGGTAAACGGCCCCTAACTCTATAATTAAATATGTATGCTAAATAACTGTATTTATATACCTTTATCTTTTTTTTATCTTATGTGTTTTGCCTTACTCAAAGAAAACCGACTTTTATGTGTTGTTTCATAAAAAAAAGACATCACATGTAAAATGCAGTCTTTATACGATATTGTTTCACATATAAAACAACATTGTATAAATGATTTGTATGATTTATTGAGTATATAAAAAATATGTGTACTAAAATATTATTTTTATATAAAATATTTTAAGATATTTCCGTTCTAATCTAATTCTGATATATCTATCTCTATCTTTATCGTACAACAAAAATAGTATTAATTAGTAATTAGAATTAGTTAATAACTAAATTGAAATTAATTAATAAATTAAAATTAATATTAATTAATAACTAATAAAAAGAAATAACAATTGATACTAATGAGAGTAATAATTGAAAAAATAACAATAACCTCACAAAACACTACTCTAATAGTTTATAAATAAATTTGTTTATAATCTAATTTATATTTAAAAAATAAATCAATTTATATTTGTCAAACAAGATCTTTGTTAACCTATTACATTATTTAAATTATATTAATTAACATATATATTATTAAAAATTCATTTTAATTATATAATAAAAAAATTGACTAATTTTCCAAAATTTCCTTCTGATCCATTTATATATTGCAACTTATCAACTATGGTTTATAAACATAGCCTTGGCTATAAAAAAAATTGGTGTTTAGGGTCAAAATATTGGTAAAAAACAGTGTTGTAATTTGGTTGAATAATGGAGATGATGTTAAAAATGATATTTTCCTTACAATAAATAAGATCCGTAAAATGGAAGATAACGAATCTCTCTCTATATATATATATATATATCGATCTCTCGCCATCCTAAGGTAAACCCAAGAAAGCTGCAATACCGCCATGAATGTCGAAGAAGAGGTTGAAAAACTCAAAGTAGAGATCCAACGACTTGGTACCAAGCAAGAAGATGGCTCTTACAAGGTACATTTATTCTCAATTTCCACCAAACACGGAGCTTTTTCCTAAATCTGCTTCATATTTTCGAAATCCACGTTTGGATTTACATGATTCTGTTTCCATATCACACAATTGCTACAGATCTAGCATCATTGACCTGTGATTATGTCCGATCTGTACTAAATCGATCTATTAGAAGCATACGGCAATCTGATAATTTAGGGCAAGATAGCGTTACAGTGTTAAGTAGATGTGCAGTTGCTTATTCGTTCTAGCTTAACTTCGATCTTGAATTAGACGTGATTGCTATTCACCAATCTGCAAAAACGATGGTGATCTTACGCTTCTGCTTGTTGCAAAATTGATTCAGTCAAAACATATACACTTCTTAATTCACCGCAATGCAGATTCATAAGTTTCGATTCATGAAATCCCAAAATGCACCATACTCGCTAATTTCAAGCCCTACATTCTAAGAAGTCTGTTTATAAAATTTGTTCTTTGTGCTTTTGATATCTACCTTTCCATCAAAAGAAAGGAGAATTTTGTATTTTGGCATAAAGGTTTGGAGCTTAAACTTCTATCAAAAAGTTGGACTCAACTGAACTGGCCTTGTGTATTTGTTTCTTTGACAATAAGATCGAATTTTTTCATTCCATTTGATGGCATTATAAACATTTTATGGGTCTTTAGTGAGTTCTAATCTCTAATTTTAACAATGAATACCGGCTCATGAAGGTGACATTCGGTGTTCTTTTCCATGATGACAAATGTGCAAACATATTTGAAGCATTGGTTGGGACACTGAGGGCAGCCAAGAGGCGCAAATTCTTGACATATGATGGTGAACTGCTACTTCAAGGTGTTCACGATAATGTTGAAATTGTACTGAAACCACCCACCCCAGTAGCAGCAGCAACATGATTCACCATTAATCTGAGATGCTTCAAAGCTCTCATCAAGTTTGTATAAGCTTAAACCCTGTTTTATTATCTTGTATGATTGATCATAATTTGCTTTTGCTTCCAAAGCGATTCAAGTTTGTATTACCTTAAGACACTATCATCTTCAAAACTCATCATGGCTGTATCAGCCTAAAACCCCTTATATCTGTCTTGTATAGTGGAAAAACCACCTTCTTGAAATTGTCATTACTACTAAATTGGTATACACACTGTCCAGTATCTTGCGCATTGTTCTACTTATGCTCCATTTATATTAAAAACAAATCTTGCTTTAGTTATTTCAAGATTTTTAGCATACATAGAATGGGATGGTATCAATATAACTGTAATAGTTTTTTTTTATCTCATGGGTGTTTTGCCCCAAAACAGAACTTTCTTGATCTTGATCTTGGTCTAAACATCGAGGAAGTATGAAAGGTTTGATCAGGAGTGCCAGGTAAATAATGGCGATTTGGTTGGTTGTGCCTGAACTAGGTTCATGCACTTCAACAATATTTATTATTCTTTTC
Source organism: Silybum marianum (assembly GCA_036898165.1). NCBI lineage: Eukaryota > Viridiplantae > Streptophyta > Magnoliopsida > Asterales > Asteraceae > Silybum > Silybum marianum. The sequence continues at coordinate 9,405,552 of CM072528.1, forward strand.
ACAGGCACAGGATCGTGTGTGAGAAGGAGAGTTAAAGGTGAGAAATGTAAGAAGGGATATGGACCCTTCATCACCTTTAATCTCAAACCCACCCATGAATTGCACTTCATACAAGTATTGATCCGGTGCATCTTATCTCGATGCATCTCATCCTAATGTGCATCCAGGCATAGGATCGTGTGAGAAGAAGAGTTAAAGTGAAAAGCTTAAGAAGAGATCTGAGCCCTTGATCACGTTTAATCTCATACCCACCCATGAATTGCGCCTTAGAAGGAAGTTGATCCGGTGCATCTCATCCTAATGTGCATCCAAGGGTGGAGATCCCTTCTTACGCTTCTCACCATAACTCTCCTTCTCACCGGAACCCAACCCTCTTTTCACATACGTATTAATATGAAGTTTAGATTAAGCAAGACCCCGAAAGGGTCGATGGTGTAACTTGAGGTGCTCGACTATGGGAAGTAGAAAGGTTTATTACTGGAGAGTGTGAGATTATCCTTGCACTGAGTTGAGGTTATAATCTGATTCAATCTTATTAAAACTGGCCACAGAAGAATGTAATCCAAAAGAGAAGAGACACACTGCAAAAGCATCTCGTATTCACAAATGAATAGACTTGTAAGTTGAGTTGGGAATGGGATTCAAAGCAATTGAGAAAGCATTAGACATGATGAATGCTTTAGGATTCTTCCTTATTTGCTTGACCAGATCAACCATATTTTCTTTCTCTCTTCCTTCAAGCTGGTCCTCTTTCTTTAATGTATCATCTTGACCGGTGTCCACAAGCAGAGATAATTATAAGAACAAAGCTTATGGAATGACACAAAATGATAGCCTAGATGAAATCCCAACAAGCAAGAATTAATTCTCCACACTGATGGTGACTTTGTTTGTTTTCTTTGCTTATAAGAACCTACCAACCCGAACTAGCTTTAGTATATCGTGCTCAAAGGTCGGATCTGATGCGGCCAAAAATGGGTGCAACATGCCTCCCACAGTAATTGTCAAACTATATACTAATCAAAAGATGTCCACCTTAACAATTGATCATACGGATTTCATCTGGCATATCAACACAAAAATTAAATGCAAAATATTTGTAAGAAAAAGGGTACTTCCACTGGTGTTACGTGAAGTGCAGTTCCAAGTCCTTAATTAACTATGGTTTTACAAGCCATATGAGTTCTTCCATCTATTCACATTGATTGTTTTTTTCACACACACCTCACCCACATCAAAGAACCTATTTTAAAAGTCCTTCCATTATGACTAACAAGATTTTTTCTGGAAGGGTGTCCCAGGCTATGTCTGGACGACTGCAAGACATCAGCCCTGATAAACTTAGTGACCACAATTGTTATGTACGCCTGTATTCGAACCCTGGACGGATGGGATATTGCACCATATCCCCCAGGGCCTCAACCACTACGCCACAACCCTTGTGGTTTTATGACAAATAAGTTATATATAAACAACGGATATGAACCAATACATGAAAGGGATAATCACAAAAATAATAATAATTCAAGTTCACCCATAACAAAATAACCAACGTTTTCCAAACAGCACAAAATAACCATTTATTTCACAAAAACCATGAATAAAAACCTATTTTTTGCGAAATGTGTGGTTATTTTGGCCATTTTTACGATTATCTTGCATTAGCATGCACACCAAAAGAGTATGCACCCATCTGCAAAACCTCACTCATGTAAAGATTGTGACTACCAAATTACCATAATACAAGTACATAATAAAACCTTCTTCAACAAGAATGTCACGTATAATTAATACCTTCATTATTGATGTTTAGAAACTTCCATGGCAACCGAAGAATGTCACGTGATGGTGTTCCCATGGCTAGCCTTCGGACACATGCTACCCTTTCTAGAACTTTCCAAGAAACTAGCCACAAATGCCATTAGAATCTCATTCGTTTCCACCCCAAGAAATCTAGAAAGGTTACCCTCCATTCCTGCACATCTATCGGACCTCATTAAGCTAGTAGAGATCATATTACCAAAAGTCGATGGTTTACCTGAAAACTGCGAAGCCACCGTTGATATCCAGCAATCGGAAACACAATATCTAAAGAAAGCATACGATAACTTACAAGCACCATTTGAAAAACTCCTTGAAAACGACACCCCACAGTTGATTCTAATAGACTTCTCTCCATATTGGGTTCCTGAAGTTGCGGCTAAGTTTGGGGTGTCTACTGCCTTTTTCAGCGTGTATACTGCTGCCACTCTGGCGTATATGGGCCCACCAGATGAGTTGAGGTGGGGCCATAGACGTAAAACCCCAGAGGCTTTTACAGTTTCACCAGATTGGTTTACTTTCCGTTCTCTTGTGTCTCATAGGCCGGATTACGCTCCAATAATGCTTCGGAACTTGTACGTCCCTGATGAATCTGGTAAGTCAAGTGGTCAAAGATTAAGCACAATCATTGAAGGATGCCAGTTTGTAGCGATTCGAAGCTGTAAAGAGTTCGAAGGTGAATATATCGATCTTCTCCAAAAGTTATATAAAAAGCCAGTTCTACCAGTAGGGATATTTCCACCAGAAATAAAAACAGAGAACGCTTTTGATTCAAATTGGTCAAACACTTTCAAGTGGTTAGATAAGAAAAGACCGAAATCAGTGCTTTTTGTAGGATTTGGGAGTGAGTACAAGATGCCAATCGAACAAGTCCATGAGTTGGCCCACGGGCTTGAACTTTCTGGGATATCGTTTATATGGATTTTGCGGAAGCCTAAAGGGGTAGATGGTTTGGATCTATTGCCTCCTAATTTTGAATCTCGTATGATGGATAAGGGTGTTGTTTGTCTTGGGTGGGCCCCTCAAATAGAGATACTAGCACACCCTTCAATAGGAGGATGTCTTTTTCATTCTGGTTGGGGTTCTATTATCGAATCTTTAGGTTTCGGACACCCATTGATTCTTATGCCTATGGTAGCTGATCAAGGCCTAAATGCTAAACTTCTAGTTGAAAAAGGACTTGGTTATGAAGTGGCGAGAAATGAAGATGGTTCTTTTACTAGAGACATGGTGGCTGAATCTGTTAAGTTGGTTATGGGATCACGAGGAGAACTAATCAGAGAAAAGGCTTCTAAAATGAAATCTACTTTTAGCGACAAAAATCTTCAAAAGAATTACATAAGTTCGTTTGTTCGTTATTTGGAAAGGTTCAAAAGAGCCAAATCCACATAGCAAGAATAGGTAATGGTTATGTATTCCTTAAATTTAAGTAATTAACATAACCCATCATTAAAAGAAAAGGGAAGAATGTAAAATATCAATAAAAATTATACATGGTGTTACCTGTTCTTTTGCAAACCAGAAGCAAGCAAATTAATTCTGAGTTGCTCTTTAACAGTTTATCTATCTCCATATATTCTTCAATCTTCCTCCCCTTTCTACAAATCAAGTCAATATCACAAGAAAAACAAAATGATTCATAACAACTTAAACGTTATAGAATCCAAGCCATGTTAAAGAGAAATGCACGAGATAAACCACAAGAGCGATTATAAGTTCCTCTTCCCAATAACTTATAAACACTTATAAATTCTGTTCAAAGTGTATATACTATATACATACATAAAAAGGAAATGTGGTGCCATTATTCCTACTTTACCCACAAAAGAACCATGATGTCACACAATCCCGGGTAACAAAAATAATTCCAGTATCCACTCAAAATCTACTCTACCTCTTAATTACTGTACATAGATCCAATGTACCAATGCTACAAAATCCCATGGTTACATTTGTTAATCGAGTGACTACGGGAATTAAAGGATAAATGCAAGTGGCATACACTTCACTGATCCACGCATAGGGCATCATGGGAACGGATATCATCTGACACTGCAACAGAGCAAATCAAAACTATGATCACAAAATGCTGGATAGGACGTTGAGAGAATAATATTTGATGGAATTATACCTAACAACATTCTTATTTTTTACACATAACAGAAAGTGGTATGAGATCATAATTTTTATATCATGCAAACTAGCCAATATATTTAGTGAAAATTTCCCTGCTTTTCTATGTAATAAATGCATTTCTAAGATGATGTCAAAGTTTCACCTTACATATAGAAAAATTCGGGGATCACAATAGTTACTGACAGCACTAAAGTGACAGTTGAAACACTAATCTGATAGCAAACTCCCTCCAGCAAAATATTTCATTCTAAAACTTATAATTATTTACTCGGACACATCGCCCAGTGACCATTACCTTCCAATAGGTATTAATACAAATTGAACATTTGGTATCTGTTTTTCTATTAACAGAATCTTTTAGCAAAGAAAGTCAAGGTTCATTTTGTTTAAATTGTAATCATCCCCTTCTCATCTCCATCTTGGGGTCACATCTATCAAAAGAAAACTTGTAACTAAATAAAAATTGAAAAAGGGATGAACAAATCAAATGAAACCCAGGGAGTCAAGGCGGAATTTATTGTTATGAACTGGATAGATTGAACTAAGAACAAACAAGCATTCGAGAGGCTAGGACTCTCACATATAGAACCCACTAATTTTCTGCATGCCTTACACCACCTACATCATCCCTCTTTATACTAGATTTATTGTAAGTAACTACCGAAAATACCCTTTCTAACGCCTTCTAGAATAGCAAGTATGGATGGGCTTGGGCCTAAGGTGGGTACATGACATTTATCAGCAGGGTTCTAGTGAGAAACAACAGACATGCTCATAATCAGGACATATATCATGGAGAATTGTTGTGTCAGAGTTCACAACTGGAAAAAGTCTTTTATTCTTATATATATCAAGGAAAATTGAACATATATCTATAAACAAACATTTTGTCAATGCAGTTAGTAGGATTATGATGGATAAAGGGCTTACCTATAAAGCTGATTCAAAAACAAAAGGCAGCTGAAATCCTTGTACAAAGAGCATCTCAATTCTTCAGCCTTAACTGATTAAAGAACACCAAAAAATGATACTCTGGGGCCCAATATACAAATCCAACAACAGGACCTTCTTTAATGTACTGCAAAAGGATGATATATATCAAGGTTCAGAAATAAGTAACTATCTTACAACAAAAGGAAATAAAAAGATCTACATCTCAAAAATGAAGAAAGAGAGAAAAGGGCAGCAGAAACCTTTCCATCTAGAATAACAAGTTCACCATCCACCCAACGTGGATTTTGAAATCCTGGCTCTGCAAGCCTCCCTTGTCCTCGATATCGAGCAACCTGAATCGTCAAAAAGATATCAATGAATATGTGAAAAGAATAAGAGGACACCTCCATAATTTGAATGATAAAGACTTGCCACTCCAAATTCTTCTGGAATGATCCCTTTATGAGGAAGTTGATACTTTGTTCCAATTTTTGCACGAAATGCTACCTGTAAAAAGAAGAATATTTTGAAGCTATGATGTGAAAAAGACATGTCAATAATAGTTTAAAAATAACTGTAAGGCATACTCATAAAACTCATGAGGTATAATTCCAGAAAAAGAATAGAAGATGATAAAGCTGACATGTTTACCTGGCCAGCTGGAACATAAGGGTCCCCTGTTAATTTCACTGCTTCTACATACTCATAAAACTCAATATTTGAAAGCTCCTTCATGCTACCATCCTCTTCCCACTGTCCAAATTTACGCCTTAGATGAATGACCTCTGATGTGTAAAGCCCATGTGAACCAACATACAATCCTGCCAAACATAAGGTATTTTAACTGCTGAAGACTTAGTGTTGTAAAAACAAATATGTATTAGATAAAACAATGCCAAAAGACAAAATAAACATATTGGACAAAAAATGGCAGCAGAGAATAGAAGACTACTAGACAATATGTTAATGATGATGATAACAAATAACATAGATCACCATTTAATGGATCTTTAGTCGCTGGAAGCTCAATTCGGTTAAATGTTGTAGATCCAGATAAAGGCTGACGATTTTTAGCCCGACTAATGGTAAGATTGATCAACTGACCAACATCTTTAAGCACCTACAAAAGTGGATATATAGGCAATAATAGTCCAGTTAATCAACAGGTCATCTGGCAGAAAATATGATAAGATAAGATAAGCCATAAAGAATTTCTGATCTAACCTTCATAGGTATCTTCCCTCTTCCAATGGACTTTGCAAGATCAAACATAACGCTATCTGTGCTACGAATACCATGAATCTTAGCATCTTTGTTCTTTAAAGATAGCGCATTGCCAGAAGAAACCTGTTTTTGCTTTTCTTTCTCAACAGAGAAAGAAAATGACGACCGGCTCTTTTTCTCCAACTTGGCTGGTACACGAAGTAAATCTTTGCGAGATTTGCCATTAGAAACTCTTTGAACCAAGCCACCAACTACAATCTTAACTGCAATTTGACCTTTTCCTTCGTTGTCAACTATTGACTTACCAGAATTGAGATCAACATTATCTTGCACTTCATCAGTTCTACCTTTGACTTCATCTTCTTCTCCATCTATGCCTTCCGAATCTGTATCCTTATCTTTTTCATCTTCTTCTTCTTCTTCCTCCACTATCTGTTTAACCACTTTAGATATTAGATCTCTGTCTATTTTTCCTGGTGTCGTCACATTTAAGACCTTAACTTTCAGATCTTTTGCACCAGGAATCATATCTCGTAGGATATTCTCAAAAGAAGATTCCTCAGCCATATCAGAATCGTCATCCATGTCTTTGTCATCATCTGTATCTTCGATATCCTTAGCAAACGGATCTCCTTTATCCCTCACTGTGTCTGTTGGAGGATTCATGCTACTAATGAGACCTGATGACTTGGAGGAAACAGCTGGAAAATCTCGGGGAACCTCAGTCCGTTTCAAGTATACAGCCTGATCATGCAAATTCAATCCCATTGTTTAGTAAGTGAACCATCGCCATGCAAAATGGGCTTACAAGTGCAGCCATATGTTGTTAAAACCACTTAATATACTAGTCTTTTTTATATAGATATAAAAAAAGACAAGGATTTTGTAAGCTATTCATGTATCCTTTATTGCTACGAATTGCCACCTGTATATATATATATATATTTTTTTTGATTAACCTGGATATCCAACCCGCTATGCGAGCCGACTAATCCCAGGGCGACCACCCGCTTCGCAGGTAGCCCGGAGTCACCGCATTTGAACCTCCGTGGCCACAGGGGGATTTTGGCTCCTCCCTGGATTCGAACCTGGGACCTCCAGGTACTTTCGACCTTTGGAGCCCAAGCTCAAACCATTGAGGCATATATTTGCGTAGCCTGGAGTCACCTGTATATATTTGTGTAGCATATAGTGTAGTTTTGCATATGCAAGCTTGCAAATATACACATAAAAGTCAGCAAGAGTTAAAGACTTGCTGCTGTGCTGGATGTACTTGGTGCCTAAAACTTCCTAAAATAGTGGGGTTTGAGTAAGATGGCATCATCAGTGGCGGATCCAGAAACGTTTTTGGTTGGGGGCACACTTTAGGGCGGATCCATCTAATTAGTGCCTAAAATCAAAGTGGATTCATTTGTTAACTTCATTCTTACAGATGCAACATGTGACTATGCACTTATAATTGCAACTGTTACTGACAAAAATTACCAACTTCGCCGGAAACTACTCATGCATAAAACTAGACAGATTTAGGGAGGCAATGAAAAAGACCTGATGTTTGTATTCTCCGTTCTCGTCCACTGTAAGAAAAATTTCAAACAAAGGGGCACCATCTGCAGACGTGGCAAGCTGCCTGAAAGCCAAAGGCAATGGCCAAACCTTCAATATGTCATACTACCAGAGATAACTAATTAATTAGCTCAACAGAAACTCCTAAGTGGTATGTTCAATATTGACTTGTCAGCTTGATGCACTCATGATGACGCACGCTATGAATGTAATAACTAACAAGTTAAAAGCAAACAAACCACAGAATGCATGCATACAAGAAAATAAAGTATACATAAACAATAAAAAAAAATTAAACTAGTCAGTTAAGCTGTCAAAAAGTACAGTAAAATTGTGACAAGGTGATAGGCACCGTTTAGAGGCCCAAGCCCATTAGGGTTATTAATGTTGATAATAAATAGAGGTAGGAATAGAGAGTAAGATAGGCAGAAATTTAGTGAATCTTTCACTTTTGGAGGGAAATCAATAGCAAATCAATATCAAATAGTTTGGTTCTTATCACAAGGTAACAACATTAAAAGATCAAGGAGGGCACTAGAAGAGAAGGGATTAATATCTAATAAAAAATTCACAATATATCTCATTTTGGGAAATGAAACTTAGAAGAAAAGAAACACGCACAAAAAAGAAATATTCTCAAAGAATCAACTTGCAACACAGCAACACTGATAAGTCAAACCATAAAAAGCAATAAGAAGTCCATGGCTGCCTTAACTAGTTATCTTATTTGCAATGCCCCTTTGGTTATGTAACCAGTGGCACACAAGGATTTACAGTTTGTGGGAGTTGGTGCGGGAAGTCTTTCCATGAAGCATTTTCCTTGCATTTTGTAAAGAGGTTGTTTCCATCATCACTCAAATATGTGGCCTTCCAGTCACTAAAGAGCAACCTTAGAGGTCAAAAAAGATGCTATATGACCAGGAGTCCATAATAGTCCAACCATTTCTCCCATAAAGCCAATTAAAATAGAAACAATTGCACATATGATGGTGAAAGACCTGGTAAAAAGAATATGAATGATATTAGCTACTCTACCTGGGACTGTAACTTCTTGCCAGGTACCTTCCATGCTCTGCACTTATATGGATAATTCGACCATATGGGTCTTTGCTATCATCTGAAAGTCCCGCCCACCATCCCACCTAAATTGACAGTTGAATAACATGATTAAAGATAAGTAAAACCAGATAAAAAAATTGCTGTAATTCAAAAGGTCCAAAATAATCAAGACCACGTCTAGCAGGCATTCAGAAAAATAAAATGGACCACAGAAATAACACGTGAAGAAATAAAAAAATGTCTTCAAATTAAAAGAAAATGCATTAAGGAAGCGCAATTCATAAGATACAAGGTTTCACCAGTCAGATGCTGAACCTCTATCTGGTATATGGTATAAAAAATGCAGCTAATCAAAAGACAGAACAATGAGCAAGACAAATTGACTTGCTTCAGGTGTGGAATTTTCTTGCACTCAAGAAAGGAAAACCAATTGCTACTAAGAGAAGCTAGCCAGGATATGCCAACTTAAATTTACATCCTACTTTTTGTTAGTTCACGTTTGAAAGTGAATCCAGAACATGGTTAAGAATTTGGCTTAGAAGAATCCCTATTTATTTTAAATGGGTCGAGTATGCCTATAATACTTCCCAACAATCTTCATTTTCAAAGAAAATTTGTTAACTTACATATTGGGAGTTCTCCTCTGTACACAGGCAATCACTTAACTGCTTTGCAGGTTATATCAAAATAGCTTCGTGTTATACCAAGTGTTGGATCTCAAGGTCCATATGTCCGCTTGCATCAGAACCATTAGTATGCTCCATCAGTTATCCATCACTAAGGGGCTGTCAGTTGCGGCTTAATGGGCTGTATGAGACATATGGCTTATCCGCACAGCCATATCTAGCTGTTTGGTATGGGCCCTTTTCCCTCAATACCGTTGGAAAACATTTGTTGATACCTCCTTTTTGGTCTTGAAATCATATACCTCTCCTCTTTGAATCACTCTCTCTCTCTGAAATCAATCGTCTCCTTCGAATCTGTAAAAATTGTACATTATCCATGTTTTTTATAACAAACCAGAATCCTAATTACGGGATTTGAAGCATAATCAGAGTTAAATTCTGAAACCTAACCTGTGGGTTCTCAGATTTTAAACCCAAACCTATCGTTTATGGTAAACTATCCCACCATAAAATCGATTTTTCGAACGTAAAGGAAGGGAACTAGAGTTTTGCATCGGAGTTCGTTTGGAAGAGAGAGATCAGTCGGCAGCCACCGTCTTTGGCTGGAGGTTGATCGAGATAAGAGAATAGGAGGGCAGGATTTTGAACCTAGGTGTGAGAGTCTCCGTTCGGTGGTGTTTGGCACTCCGTCGTCGGCCATTCGTCGGCATCGTTGATTCATTGCTGGTTGCAGGTGGTTGGCCATCGGAGGCAGTGGTTGGCGAGTAAAATGGTCATTTAAAGACCAAAATTTTTATATTTTATAATTAAAAGTTATCTTAAAAGACCGGGGGTAAAATGGTCATTTCTGACATTCAGATTGTTTATTCAGCACAACTTATTTGTTAACATACAGACAGCTATACCCATACAGGTCTTAACTCTTAACAGAAAACGAACCGAACAGCCCCTAAACCTCAATACACCACCCTAAATCTTAAAGTAGATAGCCTAAGCTCCTTAACAACCAACCAATTGGAGCCACCCCTCGTTGTAAGGCACTAGAATGGTAAATGAGCATCCTGAAAACAACTGGATCAACTAATCAGATGCAAAGTTATAAGTAACGCAATTTCTTCCAATGTATTCAAGTTGTTCACAATAGTACTACATAACGTGCATGCAATGCTCTATTGAAGAATGCTTAGGATACAGCTACGAGAAAATTAATTAAACACTCAAATTCAAACTACAATGCTAAGAAAAATCCTAGGTGCCAGTCATGAAAGATAACCAAGAAGCTAGACGTGAAAACACCAAATGACACATAAAGTCTGCATAAATGGTTGGTGTTTAATAGTTCCGCACAATTTCAAGGTCTTCAAGACATGACAGTCATCAAATATCTGCTTAGGGTATTGATTGTTGTCCAACTCTTTCTGGCTACCACCAAAAAATTTAGTCATCGATTGCAAGATAATTTTAAGGTTCATCAATATACCTACATGTGTATGACTCTTCAGTGGGGAGAATGATGTGTAAATAATATCACAACCTAGAATTATAAGAGAATGGTTTTAAATGTTCTTTATACGCCTAGCCATACCACATGGTTGCAGTGAGCTATAGCTAAAAAGAAAAACACAAACACTCAACTTAAGAACACACTATAGGCATATGCATCGTTAAACCTCATCTTATTGATCAAAACTAAGCATATTTGGCTTGCGTGGGGAACCTAAATTCAGTTTTACATCATAGAATGACTTGCAGAAAGACATCTAATAAAAAAAAGATTCTTCACCAAGTACCAATTAAGTATATATATATATATAAATATAGAGGGAGGTTCATTTATAAACCAGTTAAATGTTACAAACTATACAAACTCGTACAAATTTTCATGATTTTTTTTTCATCAAATGCTATGATTTAAGATATTATTACACATATGTTTGTTTCACCTTGTGAAAAAATTACATGTGCAACTTTTACATTATGAAACAAATACATGTGAAACTTATATGAGAAATTTTCAACTTATGAAAACGAATACATGTGAAACTTTTCCATTATGAAACAAACATATGTGTAATAATATTTTAAATCATAGCATTTGATGAAAAAAAAATCATGAAAAAACTTATTTTTATATTGATTTGTACGAGTTTGTATAGTTTGTAACATTTAACTGGTTTGTAAATGAACCAACCTCTATAAATATATATATATATATATATAGGGTTGGGTTCCGGTGAGAAGGAGAGTTATGGTGAGAAGCGTAAGAAGAGATATCCACCCATGGATACACATTAGGATGAGATGCACCGAGATTAGGTGTACCAAGATGCACCGGATCAACTCCCTTGTAATGCGCAATTCATGGGTGGGTATGAGATTAAAAGTGATCAATGGCTCAGATCTCTTCTTACGCTTCTCACTTTAACTTTACTTCTCACACGATCCTATGCGTATATATATATATATATGTATATATTATGTTCCTACGTTTATACAATTCCAAACCCATTGGGCATTAGAGTAGGGAGAGGTTAGCCATAGAGAAGCATATCTTGAACCAGCAGGCAGCCAAACACTAACATGTTTGTTCAGTAGCTAACTCTCTGACATAAATATGCACCATATCTAAAGAGCAGTTCCAAAAACTCACCAAACCTGCATTAGCATAATCCCGTACAAAGGTTGCATCCATGTAGCGTTCTTCCTCTATGGCTTTCTGCAAAATTAACAAGGTCAATAGATATGAAAGTCATGGTGGCAGATGTGATGGCCCTTGCTTCTAATAATATATAACTTTCTCTTACATTCAGGTCAGACATCACTCTGCCAACCGTGTCATTAGTAGCAGCTGCTGCAATTGCCACCTTAATAGTAGCAGCATCTTCATAGTCCTCTTTGACAACAGCTCGGTTTAGATGCGACTGTGGTGATATGCATGTCAGTGTGTATAAATTGAATCGTATCAACAATAATTCCGTTGGAATAATTCTATTTGAATTTGCAACAGAGCCAGTGTGAGCAATATGATGGCTAGAACTAGAACAATTTTCATTAAGCTGATAACTTATTCTGTAGCATCCAGGAGATAACTGAACTATCTCAAAGTATGGTATAAATCATTTCTTTAAGATGTAACAATAATAATTGCCTGTAGGCAGAGTTTTAAATTCATCAGGTAACATCTAATCTTTTCGATCTTAATCACAGTGATAACATAGTAATATTGTACCCTAAGCTCCACTACATGATGAGACAGTCGCAAACTAATTTTCAGAAAGTCATATTGAATCATTTAGTCTATACATGGTGTATAAAAGTACCTTCAATATAGAAACAACACGTTCCTGCTCATCAACTTCAGTGAAATGCTTCTTCCAGCGTGCCCAATCCCATTCTTTATTGCCATCTCCAACCACCACCACCACCTCACTTTCCATCTTCACAACACCATCACCCGAATCATCCTTCTTCGCTTCACCATCTTCCTTCTGATACTTCCAATATCCAGTCATGTAATCATCAAACCACTTAATCGTATTCCTAATATTCTCTTGAAGAGCCGAGTCCCATCGACGAGATCCTTTTTGGTCTTTATCATCGTTGTCGTCACCGATATCTTTGTGATTATTGTGGCACCGACATAAGGAAACCCTAGACAGAGAATGAGGAAAAAAATGCGTTGAATAGGAAGAACGGTGGTTCAATCGGGACCTCGTGATAAACTTAGGGGTTGAGGATGTGAATTTGTGAGGGTTTGTAGCAGGGTTACCGGCGGAGGAAGGAAACGTCGGCGGTGATATTGACGCCATTAATGGATGTGGGAAGCACAGTGAGATGGGGTGGAAATTGGTAAAAGTTGAGTATTTAGGCGAAGATGAAGATGATAGTTTTATTCTATTGTGGCCGTCAGATGGCTCGCTGTGTATGGGATGTTCACGGACACGGTTGCCGTTGTTACTAAACTACAAAAACTGTAATAAATCCGCAAACCTGCACCCCGAATCCGACAAATTGTATTTATTTATATATATATATATATTATGAAAACCATCAAATAAAATCTTTGAAAATTTGAAAAATTGGACGAAATAATAGATGTTGAATTATAGATAATAAAATGGTTTTTTTCTTTTTCTTTTGTGTTATTTGATTGGTTTCAATTTTTGTTATATTTTGTTGATTTTTTATTTAAATAATGTTTGATGATTTTTTCATAACCGTTGGATTATCTCAATTTAATCGTTTGATTGGGTTCTTCGGTTCTTATTTTTTTAAGAACATGATCTCACACTGTATAGAAAGTTTCATTTGTAAAGTCAACCATGAGTAAAAACAAATGAATAGACATATTTATGAAAATGATAATAATTCATTTATTATGATCGGGATATTTATAAAAGATTATCATAGTTCATTTATTATGAATGACATTTTATATTAGAAAACAATTGAGATATTTATTAAACAAATATCAGACTAGATGAACGGTTGAGATCGGTTTGTATAAGTTTATGTATATAATTTATTGTATTTTATTAAATGATAACATTACAATTTATATCTAGTTTATAACTTGATTATTACCGGTAAAATTCAACACTATCACTTACTTACCGGATAAGATTTTAGTCTACCAAAACAGTATCATATACAACAATTTACCCGCTAATCTTGGTAAGTGTCGTTGCCCTCACTTACCGGGTAAGACTTTCGGTACTTGCCTTCACTCTTACCGGATAAGATTTTTGGTCCTTATCATATTTATCCAGTAAGGTAATATGACTTGGTAAACGCTTACCCCGATAAGAGTTTGATAAACGGCCCCGATAAGACTTGCTATGGATGTTTTATTCATCATAAATATGTAATATTATTTACGATGAATAACTCTTCATGAATATGTCATTGTGCTATTCATGGATGGTTCTTAGGTTTTTTAATCAATTTTAGGTTTTTAACATAACTTGCCCACATATATTGAAATGTGTTATAAGATAGAATACTCTTTTATTCGTATAAGCCAAATTGTAATGTGTACCGGGTTAAGGCATCGAAATCAAGATTATAATTTGCAAGTGTCGATTGCAAAACTCTAAAATTGTAAGCTGAAAACGTTTTAAATGTCTATCAAATACTTGTTTTCTGTCCAACTTCAAAGTTTTCTATGAACATAAAAACGAAAACATAAAACAAAAAAGTATTGCAAAAACTAAGGATAAGATATCCTGCGGACCCGATTGATGATGTGCAAGTGCAACCAATCACACAGGGAAGAACATTAAAGCAGGACCATCTTTGACAACAAACTATGGAAAATATTTTTCATTTAATTCTTATTTAATATAACGAATAAATTTCCGTATTCATCTTGTAACATTTTATAACATGGATTCCCTACTTGCATAAAAAAAAGTTATGGTAAAAGGGATAATAAACTTAACATTCCCACTATCAAATGTTATACGATCAACAAGTTAACAGTCAAAATATATCAAAATCTAGAATTTAGAGAATTTTAAATTCTCTATTACAATAGTTGCATTTTGCCCCAATTATAAAATGGGATATCTCATAGTTACTACAACTGAATCTGTATAATGGTACATAATTCAACAAGTTTTAGAATACATAATTCAAATCCGAATTCGGTTCAAATATCCAATTGTATCTATTAATTTTTGGAAGTCTCAAAAGAATGTGGTTCATTTTTTGTTATCCCTCTTAGTCTTAGATGAAGTAGTTGGACCTTGTGAGAATTGGGTTAGCCCTTGCCTGAAGGCTCCAAGAGTCACCCCATTATTCACCAAAATGCTTGTCACCCCCATTTTCGAAACCTGCAAAATGGATCGCATTTATAAATATTTTTATTTGTCGAATTTTCTAATGAAGGAAAGTAACGGGAAGAAGTTGTACCGATTCTATATTACGATTTTCGTCATCAAAGAAGAGCATTGATTCATATGGCACTCGAGTCTTCTGTTGGATTTTCTTGAAATGTTCTGTTTTGTGACTCCAACTGGAAAAGATCTCCTAAAACATCATATATGTGTTGAATGGTCAGCCAACTTTTATGCCATTATTTTGAAGAGAGAACAGAAAAAATAACACATTTAATCCAGTAAACCAAGTAATATTATATGCCGGTTGTTTTTTTGAAAAAAAAAAAAAAAACTCTTATTTATTCACCACTTACGTCTTACAGGATAAGAAGGTAGACTTATACGACACTGATAAAGAGTTTAAGACATACTGTCCTCATAAAGCCAGGTCTTATTAGCCTCTTATTGTCATCTTGTTTTCCTAATACAAAAACAAATCTGGAGCCCCAGAAACAAGAAGCAGATAACAAACTCGAGCTTTATGACTTGTACCATGACAATTTTTTTAGAGCATTTGAAATTTTGAGAAAATTATAAGATGTACAAGTCATAATAGCACAAAACTTGGTACTAAAAAAAACACCAACACTTTTTTTTTATTTTAGAAATTTATGGTTTTCTTAGTATTGTTAACTTTGACTCCACTTACATTCAAACATTTATCGGTTTACAAGAACAACCAGTCTTATCGATTCTGCTTTCAGACTTCAACAACTTTTAAAAAACTAACAGCACCTTAGCGCTAATGCCAAAATCTTAAGCTTTTAATCTTTTCCAACGCATAGACATATCCTAGAAAAGCACCATTTTATCCAGATTAAGAAGCGTTTCCTCTAGTTAAAACAGTGGTATTGATTAGATTCATCATATCTAGATGTTCTAATGGTAAACACTTATTCGCAGTGCAACTGGAAGTTAAATAAGGATAACAGGAAATAATGGTGCTATGAGAATGGAACATGGCTGATAATTTATTCATATTTGATACACATTGAGCCTACAACTAGTTAGTTTGGTATATATATATCCCTTGTAAAATAGAAGCAATCTGATATACATTGAAAGAAATAGGATGGAATTGCAAACGAAATCAAAATGTTAATTTAAAGAGATAAATGTCATGTTGATTGCTACCAGGATTAACGGATAAAAGATTAATAAAACAAAATAAATAGATTTACAAACCTGGGCTACAAACATCGATTTAATGCCCAACTTGTCAATGAAAGTCTCTGCTATGTCTCTAGATGGTGATCTAGAGGCAATAGCCATGTCAACTCCTTTGTCCTTTAGTGCATGTAAGATACCTTTAGCATGGGGATACATAGACGGCATCTCACGCTTGGATCTGCATTCGCTGACAATTAAAACAAAAAATAAATTGTTTTTAGCTCAAAATATTTGAACACCATTGTGCCAAACATGATTGGCTATTTTTTGTAAATATCTCCTCAGTTTATGGTTATAATAGAGAACTTGATATCTAAAGATAATATAAAATTATCACAAATATAAATTCACTGAGCTCCTCAAGCACTATACAAAGAAAATACTACATGCATTATCACCTAAAGCAAAAAACAATGTGCATTTAAGACAAAGATATGGTAGAACAGGAAGAGGTTTCAGACCTTAAAAATAAGTTTATGGAAAAATGCATGTCCTATATAGCTACAACTGACCCTTGTATTGCAAACAAATAGACTGAAAAAGTTACCAATAGACATGATAAGGATATAATTTTCTTCATAAGTGGATCAATTTTATATCGAAAGAGGAAGGGTGTCACTGAACTCTTTTTATTTACATAATCTAGAGTCCAGATTCTAGTTTTGTAAGGATTAAGAATCCATTAAACAATGAGTTAACTGGATACTACATTGGGGCATGCTAATACCAAGTATAACTCCTTATACTTTCAGGCTATGAGAAAATTGTGAATAAGAGAGTTTCTATGTCATCTGAATTGAATAAATATATAATAAAAGACCTTTGGCAGCATAAATTCCACTCTGCGATCATACATCAAAATAAACCTTACAACACCCATACATGTTGAGAAAGAAACTAATTTAATCTCAAGAGTAAAAATTCATGAAATAGTGTGATGGATGAATTAACAACATCTAGCAAAATCCAGCTTTTTATAAATGTCTACAAACAAAATCATTCAAGAAGATGTATCTAATACATCATCATTCATGAAATAAATATCCCAATTACATCCAACTGAAGCTCTATTAAGAAACAATTCTCCCTCAATTCTTTCCCTCTTCTACCATACTTGTTTATTCGTTCTATTCCTGATTGGCTGCAAATCCATGGTTCCTTCTTCTTAGGTCTCTAATTTAAATATTGAACTCTCTTTAGTTCGTCTTTGTTTTCCTTGTTGCTAATATTATGTTTGAAGCACCAATGACGACCTATTTAATAATCTTTTACTTTCTTGTTCTTTGTTTCTCAGTTTCGTGTTCGAAAAGATCTTCAATTTCATTGACTTATTTCACCATTTTACCGGTTGTTATTGTTAAAAACACTATAATCATTTGACAGCAAAAATCAAAGTTGAGAGTTTAGAGATAAATTGGCCCTAGAATCGTGTTAAGGTTTCTTGAGAACTTAAGGTAAACAGTTGTCAGTTGGTAAACTCTTATATGTTAATCTTCATATTAGCAGCCTGTTAGAGAAAGTTGATTATGAAGAATTGGTTGAAGATTTTTTTTCGAAAATGTTAGAAAAATGATTATATTTAAGTGAATTTTGTTATTAGCTTCTTGAATTCTTTTCCCTGACGTTGGGCCATCCCGGACTTGAACCAGAGACTCGCTCTTGAAGTAAATCATCACACCTAGGTGCAAGGCCTACTAGAAAAAGAATCGAATTATTAACTGTCATAAAGTCCGTTACGCCCATGTCCCAATTGCCCTCCCAGAGGGATATGTACATCTAAATGATATTTCATACAACTTTTTATTTAACTTGCTAGACTTTTAATATAATATATGGTGTGAAATTTTATATTTTGTCATGTTACAAGGGTAACAGGGCCTCCAAAAAGATTGGTACGGCCCTGGTTGGGACCCTTGGATTAATAAGAAGATTATTCACCCTCCCCAACTAACCACTGTACATATCTGTATATAGATGAGAGAATGAATGTTAGGTATGCATTATAACATCCTTAGGGCATCTCCAATCGGTAACACCAAATCCAAAAAGTTTGGTGCAAACAATAAATCTACTCCAATGAATAACACTAAAAGTTCTAGCTATATTCCTTTTTATAGTTTCCCATCAGTGTAAATCATCAAATTTAGTGTTACTATTCACTATACCAAATTTGGTGTCCCCATTGGAATGATTTGGTGTCAAATTTGGTATTTTCCCTCATTGGAGATGGCCTTAGAAACATGTAGATGTAAATTACTCCTCATTTCCAAAATTATTTTCAATCAATATAAAATTCCTTTGATTATGAAGAAAAATTAACACATCGTTTAAATAGCTAATTTTACATCGAAGAAGGTATGCTTTACTTTTGTTTATTAACTGAATTTTAGAAAGAAAAAAGAACTTATATGCAATTAAGAAGCATATTCAAAACAAAAACACACACTAGTGATTTCTTATATTAGAGATAAGATTCGCACATAACTTCAAATTCAGGTTTACTCATGAACAAAACACAAGGCAAAACTTCAAAATTTCCAGTCAAACCATGAAATTGAAATCTGCGTAGTACTTAGAGAAGATTAGAGGTATACCAGTAGAATGGCCATAGAGTGTAATCGAGATCGAAGACGACTAAACGAGGCAGCACTTGAAATAATCCCATGATTTCCATCGCCTCGTTTTTCACCTTCTCGTCTCCCATGGCCGTCGCTCCTCAGAATCCTGTTTGCAGATGATTTCACCAAGTAACGAACCCCACCCCACCCCACCCCACCATTGTATTATAAAGTAAACTACATTTTTGGTCCCTTCGGTTTATCGATTGTATCAATTTTTGCCTCTATAGTTTCAAAAACTACATATTAGGCTATTAACCCATGGATGAGACCATAGGGACCGTTTTCCTGAACCGAACCGGTACTGAATTTATACGTATGGTTTAGTTTTTGGTCCTCGTTTTCTTTCCCCAAAAAAATCAGTACCATTACTTTAATCAAAAAATCGGTATCACCATAAAAAAAAATCGACCCTTTGATTGTTGAACTGTTACAATTGGTTTTGATATATGTTTGAATTTTTTTGTGGAAGTTTTGATTATTGAACCGTTGCGATTGGTTTTGATATAGGTTTGAATTTTTTTTTTGTTGAACTTTTTGTCAGTGGTTTGTGATTGGTTTTGATTGTTTCTTTATCCACTTTCAATTTCCTGTCCTAAGTGGTCCTAGTACCGATTTTCCCATCCCAAAACTGAAACCAAACTGGTACCGCATTTGTACATACGGTTCGGTTTCCAATCTTCGTTTTTAGTCCCAAAAAAATTGGTACTAACTAGTTCCGTACCGGTCCAGTACTGATCTCATCCCTAGATTAGCCATCATGGTATGAAGTAATTCTCAGACTTAGTCCCTCCTACTAACGAAGTTGATAGCTAGTATAGATGCTAGACTGCAAGAGTCATTAAATTTCATACTTTGATTAAGGAATTGAAGGAACGAGTTGACGATATCGATCGTCATATTGAGAATTTCCACCAACAACTTTGTGTGTTGTAGGCGGAAGACATGGAAGTTCAAGAAGATATCAAGAGCAATCTGATATCTTAAAAAGTTAATTTCATGGAGAAGTTAACAAAAGTCTGGTATTATAGCCCAACCTTATGTGCAATGGTGGATGGCTTATGGGGATCTTTGGGGCCATGACCCCTTGGCTTGTTTTATGTAGTAACTAAGCCATGGACGGACCTATATATGGGCATACGGTAGTACGTATCATCGTATTATTTTTTCGTCGAAAGGTTATAAATTTTACGTTTATGAAAGGTGCAATTGTATTGTTTTCGAAGTTGCCACTGTATGATATTCAAAAGTTCAAGAAGATGCAACTGTACCTCGTAATCAACCAAACAAAACCTAAAAAGTCCCTCGAAAACAAACAGAAAACTTTAAAATTTCCTCGAAAAGATGGAATTAGGCTAAAAACACATCGTACGAATATTGAACGTTAGTAAAAACATAAATATATACCAGAAAAACGGTGCTTTTCGTAATTACTCTTTGTTATATATTGTATGGTGGCACTATATAAAAAAATATGGGTTCGTTCCTGAAGTTAGCTAGATTTTGTTTGAGGTATAAAAAGATTTACTTTGGGGTCATTTACCAAATGCTTACCCGGTAAGTGCTTACCAAGTCATATTACCTTACCGAATGAATATCGCAAGGACCAAGAATCTTACCCGGTAAAGGCAATGACCAAGAGTCTTACCCGGTAAGTGAGGGCAACGACTCTTACCATGGTTAGCGCGTATCGGGTAAATTGTTGCTAAGAATACCATTTTAGTAGACTAAAATCTTACCCGATAACTATGTGATAGTGTTTAATTTTGCTACTAAGCACCCCTCCAATCCACTTCCAAGTTCCAACTCTAGTTAATTATTATCCAAACTCTTTAGTTAATTGCCCAAAGTATGTAGGCTAGATCTTTTATACCGATATTTGTTCCCCTTTCCAACCAATGATGGATCTTACAGATTGAGACATTGTCTCAAGAGATTTTCGTAACTCACCAAACATCATGCATTCCCTAGTATTGATTGTATTTCATTTTACATTTTTAACTAATAATCAAAGTTTTAAAATACTTAATGACAAATGAAAGATGAAATTGCATAAACATGAAATACCCTTGTTTCGATTCTTATGTTTGATGTTTATTAGAATACATCTCAAAACATAGAGTTAAAAAAAATTTAATAATGGTTTTTTTTATTTATAAAGCTAAGTATGATCATTTTTTGTTAACAAAGTTATTATATGTTTTGTTAATTATATCAAAAAGATATATTATGTTCCACAATTGAAACTTTTGAAAGGAGGCTCTATAATCTAAAAAAAATAAATTGCATTTCATTAAAACCGTATGTGAAAAGCTCTATATAATTTGAAACATTGTCGACATCACGTTAGTTAAAGTTGTAGAAGGTGTCGCTTTACAACATCGACATACATATATAGAGTACATCTCATATGTTAACTGGGTCACTGTTATCGATACAACACACTAGTCAGAATGAGATGCATGAATTTTAACTATGTCTTGATTTAGCATCAACAACATGCATCACATGCACTAACTATAGTGTAATTCATTATATGATGTACTATAACACAACTAAACTTGTATTTGTCTAATTGACCTCCCAATTCCATATTCAGCCACACATAACACAACGGCCTATATCATCTACAAGAAATAAAGATAAATGCATGATTTATTGACTGGGCTTATATTTTCACAGTTTTTCAAAAATTTATTATCGTAAGATCCTATATTGGTTGGGGAAGGGAACTAGATATACCCTCTACTAGACGCATTTTACAGTTTTTTTTTAAATTATAGTGATTTCTAAAATTAGATTAACATAAAGATTTGGTCAAAGTTCGGATATTTATATCCGTTCCCTTATAGTAATTTCTTAGTTACTTCTGTGAATTAAATAGTATTGATCTTAAAAATGGTTCACTAAAAATATTATATCCAGTTCCCTTGAATTATGTGTCATGTCACATATGAAAACCAGTCGTCACAAATTATTTGAATTTAATTTGATCATAAATTCATAATTGTCAATTATGTACAATGTTTCCATTTTAAATGGTTCAAATTAAAACTCATAATTATATAGAGATCGTAATGCTATGTTTTTGGCTTTTTCTAGTCCACCTTATCCACATTTATAGGAATCTCTTCAACAACATTCATGCAAAACGTTTACACATAATAGATTTTGTGAGGGTGTTACTATCTTAATCTCATTTGAATCAAATATAACATTGGAAAAAAAAAGTTATGATATTTAACTATGGCCAAAATGTATCAAGATGTAACAAAACTTGTTTTAATTTATATTTAGTAATTAGTATAATGATATATATATATACATATAATTATATATATTTCCATTTATCCTACCGGTTTTGTTTTACATAAACCATCGTATATAAAAACTTTTATTTGCTGCAAGTAATCCAACAAATAGAGTATATATGGCATCTTTTTTTCTTCGGTCGGTTTAATAGGCTGTAGAGCCTATATGGCTTAGTCGCTCAGCCATGACTAGCTATTCGGTTGTGACTTAGGGGACCGTTTACTGGTAAGTGTTTACTGAGTAATTTTTCTTACCGGATAAACATGACAAGGATCAAGAATCTTATCCGGTAAGAACGATAATAAGGATAAGGAGACTTATCAAGTCAGTGATAATCAGTTACCAAATAAATTGTTACATACAATACCGTTTTGATATATTGTAATCTTACGATGTAAATACGATTACGGAATAAGCAAATTGGGTGAACCACCCGTTGTTTGCTTAGCCGATTACTTAATTAGTCGGCTGTTTCGATCGGCCATTTAATTTCCCAAAAGCTTTCCCCAACAACCCTTGATACAGAAACCTCCACCATCCAGTCTTCACGGTTCCATATTCCAAGCTTCCATTCACGCTTCCGGTTAGTATCGATTACTGCTTCAAACGACTTCTTCCAAAGAAATCGGCTTCTCATCTTCTTCAAGCCGCAGCGTCTCCACTATCACAGGTACCCAATTCTTCCTATGATTTTCGATTTCTTCTTATGGTTTGTTCTTCCTATCGGTTTCGATTTCTCTCTGTGGTTTGTTCTTCTAGCCTAGGGTTTCTCTCCATGGTTTTCGAGTTCTCCCTACGGGTTGTTCTTCTAGGTTTTCGATTTACTTGTTCTGATCAGATAGGTTTTCTGATTAGACGGGGTTTCGAAATCTCCTATGGTTTTTTGGTTTTTTCTTATAGGCCGATGGGGTGTGATTTCTATTGAATCTTTTTGTGGTTTTCAAAAGTTCCAATTTTGGTCTCAAATTGACGGTGATGGAAATAGATGGGTTGGTATCAACATTTGGTCTCAAGTCAAATTGGGGTTTTCAAGTAAACATCAGTGGAAGTCGATGGTTCTGGTTCCAATCTGGAGGTTTTTGATCAGAATGGGTATTGTTAATGAAGGAATAAGGTGTAGAATATTTGGGCAGCTTCACAAGGTTTCTTTTGGATAATCAAAAGCTGTGGCGTTTTGGCTATAAGGGTATTGATTTTGGTGTGAATTTGCAGAATTTCAAGTGTTTCCTGTTCCTTTCAGATAATCAAAAGCTTCACAAGATTTCTTTTCAGATAATCAAAACGTTTAAATTGATATCTTTTTATATTAATAGCCATTTATTGAACACTTTTATCAGATAGTTGTTTTAATTCATACTGTTTATTCAGCACAACAACTGAACATCTTTATCAATACAGACAACTTTTTCCATACATGTCTTAATAGAAAACGAACCGAACATCCCCTAACTCATTCTCTGATCATAGCAGAAAATAGGACCCAAAGGCAGATCACAGAGCAAAACAAAGGGGAATCGCAGACGGCAGTCCTGGTGGCCTATCGTCGGTTGCAGCAAGTCCTGGTGATCATCCGCTAATATATTCGCCCAACGGTCAAAAGGTTAAGAGGCGCATTATTAGGTAGCAGTATTTTCAATTTTGTGAAACCTAATTTTGCAAGTTATTATGTTCATACTTCATAGTTATACAAAAAAGAGGTTTCAGTATTTTGTGGTTCTTCCCAGTTTCAATTTTATCGGCTTAACCACCAATTTGTTTGCTTAATCCGTAATCGGGGGATGACTGGCTGGTTAAAATTTTGAAACGTTTAGTTGTCCGCTTACACCTAAATGGTCTTCTAGGCGCCCGCTTAAAAACCGGATGGGAATTTTCGCTCTTTATCATTGTATTAAGGGAACTATAATCTAATCACTTAAAGAACAATAATAACGTAATAAAATAGTGCCAAAGTTGACTTCTATATTTATACAATCTAAAGGTAATGGCATTTTAGATTGGATTTCTTTCTTTGTTTGATTTGATATTTATTTGGCTTGTTTGATGTATTTGTAGTTTATTTGAGACACAACCGGCCCTCAAATGGGATCGTTGCAAGAAAGTTTGAATAGGTTCAAAAAGCAACAGGAGAAATGCCAGTCGACACTTAAAAGCATTGCTGGTTCTAAACCAACCACTAATAAGACAACTGCTCCTCCTCCTAGAGTTGTGCCTGCAAGCACCTTGGCAAAGTCGCCTCTTCCGGCTGTTAAATTCTCAAATGACACCGAGAGGCTGCAACATATTAATAATATAAGGAAGAGCCCTGTAGGAGCTCAAATCAAAAGAGTGATTGATCTACTGTTTGAGGTACAAAACTTCCCTATTCTTTTCTATGTGTAGTTGGTCTTTATCTTTATTTATTTTTTTGTATTTAACCTTATTTTGTTAACATATAAACATAAAGAAACGATGCTAGTAACATCACATGGTTCATTATGTTTGTTTAACTTCTTAAAATGGTATGAATTATTGGAGCATTATGTTCAAGGACCAATTTCTGGCAACCGGCACCTATGCATGTTTAGTTTGAATGCCACTTTTATTTTTGGTATGGCAATTCTATATATTCTTCAAAGTAGTTTTTTTTGGTGAATTGATGGTTATGGGTGCCTCCTGCTGCCATATTTACATCCTAAATTGAGGTTAATAGACAACCTTCGACGTTCTTGAGGACATGATTTTAGATAGGAGTTCATGAAGATGCAAATTTAGGTTAGCTGACCAGGGGGACCCATCTAGCTAGGGAGTTGGAGAGTGGGCAGAGAAGTGGTGAGTCGACAAATAGGTCACCAAGGTACTATGTTCCTTGAACCTATTTCTGTTTTTTATGGTGTTGCTTACTATCTAGCCTTAGTTCTTCTAAAAAATAGTCGTATAGTCCTTTCCGATCTCAAGATCTTCACTTTTGGATTCTTTTTTTCTCGTTATTTGAACTTTTTGACGAACTTTTCTGAAACTTGGAGGTTAAAAAATTTCATACATTTTTTCGAAAGCCAGGGCTTCATGGAAACAGCCGCTCAACTCTTTAGAGTAGAGGATAGGTCTTCGTACACCCCACCACCCAAGACTCCACATTTGAGTGGATATTTTGGTTTGGTTTTTAGGTTATGATAGAGAGTCATTGGCATATTCTCTTGGGACATAATTTATTTTTGTTTCATATTTGCGTTGCAATTTGATTAGATGATATAGTGATAATGTTTATAAGCCTGCAATTGGCTGGGTCTTTTTGGTGTATTCTGAATTTCTTGAGAATTGAGATGATGTTGGTATAGCCATCAGCCATGTAGGTGATTGCTATTGACCAATAATTCAGAATATACAGGCAATTCACTGAAACAAATTATGTAATTAGGGGAAGGATGAAGAATTTTATACAAATGGCTAGAAAGAATTGTTATTATTTCGAAATTGATGAAAGAGAAAAAATCAATTGCATTGCTTTTGATGGAAGTTGGTTACAACCATCTAAGTTTTTATCTGTTGATCTCTTCAATTTTACTAATATATGGGTCTATTTGCTGAATCATCTTTGTTAAATGGTGTTAATACCATTTCATCATGACAAATTCAAGAAAAGGGTGTGTACAGTTAATTTTTTTGCGAAGAAGTTAAAAGTAAATCTTCAGAAGTTGGTAAATTTAGCTTAAAAAGCGTTACGATTAATATGGGACATCGGAAAATGGAAATTTTCTGTAATTGTTTTATGGAGCGGTGTAGTATTTGAAAGAAGAAGAAAAAGCAACTCCTTAAATCTTTATTTTTTTGCTTTAATATACAATTTAACTATATCGGTATCATAATGAGTCAATTTAACTTATCATGTTCTCAAATAGGAGTTGGATATTTTTAGTTAGTGTAGACAAGCATGTTTGTAAAAAGATGAACTATTAACATTTATGTTAATTAAACTAGTTTTGTGATATATATATATATATATACAGTCAAGGCAATCCTTTACAGCGGAGCAAATAAATGAAGCATGTTATGTTGATGTGAGAGGCAATAAGGCCGTGTTTGAGAGTTTGGCAAAGAACCCTAAAGTTAATTATGAGGGGAAGCGCTTCTCGTATAAGGTAATGCTGATATATATATTTTTTAAATTTCTAGATGTTAACTCAATATGAGCAATATCAATATAAACGTTGATGTAATTTTTGAAGTTAATTTATTTATTTATTTATATACAGTCGAAGCATAATGTGAGAGACCAGAAAGAACTTCTCCGTTTAATACGAACATTTGCAGAGGGTATTGCTGTTGCTGATCTTAAGGATGCCTACCCAACTGTCATGGAAGATTTACAGGTATTTTTAACCTCCAAAGTTTCCACTTTCTCATGATGTCTTACATATATATATAGTTATATATATACTATATGTATAGAGGAAAGTTCAAATGAGAACTCAAATTTGGTTGTGAACGTGAGGACAAATGAGAGCCCGACACGTGTCATATTCAGACCGAATAATCAAAGAAATATTCAGACTGAATAAACTATTTATTCAGTCTGAATATTTATTCGGTCTGAATAATCTACATTCAGACACGTGTCGCGCTCTCATTTGTCCTCACGTTCACAACCAAATTTGAGTTCTCATTTGAACTTTCCTCTCTCTCTCTCTCTCTATATATATATATATATGTATATATATATTTAATGTATGCATGTGTGTAGTCTGTTTTAGAGGTGATGATGGGAAACATATATATATATATATATATATATGTTGTTTTTGCAAGTCAGGTGCTGAAAGCTGCTCGTCAGATCTGGCTTTTATCGAATTTCGACTCTCAGGAAGACATAGCGTACCCTAATGATCCTCGAGTGCCGATCAAGGTTGATGATGAACTGAAAGCGCTATTCAGAGCAATTGAGTTGCCACGAGACATGTTGGATATCGAGCGAGAGTTGCAGAAGAACGGGATGAAGCCAGCCACAAATACGGCTAGAAGGAGAGTAGCTGCTCAGAACTTTGGCATATCAAATAAACCAAAACAGAAGAAGAAGAAGACTGAGATCAGTAAGAGGACAAAGCTCACCAATGCTCATCTTCCTGAGCTCTTCCGAAACCTTAATGGTTGACTTGACTTCACCTCGTATGTTTTGGAAACTAAGAATATATATATATATATATATGTATGTATGAGAACTGTTTATGATCATATTTTGTAATTTGCATCATGATTTCATCTTTTTCGATCGAAATGAAATGGTTATCTTTTTTTGGGTGGTAAAAGTTGTGTTGCCAGCTAGCGGAAGAGATCGAATTCCTCCGGGGAACACACGAAACAAAGATATGAACTGGGCAACTCCGTTCCTGTGGGCTTTTGAGGAGCGGGAAAAATTGTTGGAATTCTATGAAAGAGTCTCGGGAGCGCGAGTGGCTTTAAGAAGGTGTTATGCTGGACATGTTAAGGACTAAATTCGAGTGTGGACTTTTCGGTCAGCAACTTGGATGATTATTGTGCTCTAATGAAATTTCAACACAAGAATTTGTTGAAATTGAAATTTGATAAATGAATTGGAATGAAATTTTATCTGGCTTGTTCATGTGTTTGGTTGACAAAAATTGGAATAAAATCTACCTAAAAAATTAAAATATGTTTGTTTGGTTCGCTAAATATGTAACACCCTGAATTTCGCCCTCTCGACCCTTTTTAAATAAATGCAAGTTTGGGGTTATGTTATGTTAAGTTGTAACTTGTTATGGAACTATCGGAGGCAAGGTGCCACCATGGCAGGTGCGACCCTGCCAAGCCACTATCGCACCTTAACGTCGCACTTTGTGTACCGTAGGTCCGAGAATGGAGGGTGCGACCCTGCCATGCCACGATCGCACTCCACCATCGCAGCTCGTGGTCTGGACGATAAAAATGGGATTTTTACATCAGAGTTCATTTATTATTCACATCAGTTATTTCACTCAGCATTTACTTTCAAGACCAAACCCTAGGAGACGGTTTTGGGAGCATTTATTCATCTACAACAACCAACCAAGATCATTATTGAAGCTAAGTTAAAGAATCAAGATCTAGGGTTCAAACCTTAAGTGTTCTTCATCTCTTCTTTAGAGTTCAAAGTGGTGTTAGAAGTTTCTAGAGTTTTCCCCAAAACTCTAGTAAATTGAGTTCATTCTTACCTTTTATAAGACTTTATACATATCAAAATGATGTATTTTACTTCCTACAAAATGGCTATTCAAGTATTTTACGTTTGGTGGATTTTGGTAACTAGGTCACCTTGAGTCATCTAGGGTTTCTCTTTGAAAATGTTGAAATGCGTATAAGGAACGGTTTTAAAACTCTTTGTGTGAGTATATTTTCAAGAAATATGATATTTGGAACTAGATGCTATTTTAACCTAATTTTGGAAAAGGGTTTTGGATGAGGAATACTGTTAGTCCCCAAAGAGAGATGGCTAACTAAGAGAGGGTTTTGTAGAAGGGGGGGGGGGGTTGAATATAAAACACACAGAATATACTCTTTTTAAATTTTTTAATATAAATATTAAAAATTTACACACAGATAGTTTGATGCGGAAAAGAACAGGCAGACTATTCTATCAAACTAAACACACAGATAACAGTAATTAACTATTACACTAAGCAAGTTAAAACATACTGTTATAGCACACAGCTTTGCCACAGTCAAACAAATAATCACTCTGAAGATTTGTTGAAAGCGTGAGATTTCTGGGAAGGACTTCATCTCCTTTTATAGTGTCCATGCATGGGATGCAAGTGGACAGCTGTCAAGGTTTCATTAGCTGGAAGATTATCTGATGGACAAAGGAAGAGACCACTTCCTTTGTACTAGAATAATGGATGAACCATTCCTTGTAGCACGTAATGTCAGATAACTTTATCTTCTTTTCTTCATGCTCTGTGAAGTCCCATCAAGCCTTTTAGCTAAAAGACAAATATTCCTTTTATAAGAATAAAAGAGAATGTCTTTAATTAAGGCTTGGTGCCCAAGTTCTTCTGGCTCACGTGTCTTGCAATTGATGCGAGTCAAGAACTTATCTCTTTGAAATTGCTAAGTTGATACATCTAACTATGTATCACATCGGTGGATACCTTATAAGGCTGGAGTTGATAAGTGTACACTTTGCTTGATAACTTCTTCTTTCACTAAGTGACAAAAGTGTATACCCTTGTGAGTTGATATCACAGCCTTAGAAAATATACCTGCAATTTCGGTGACCAAGATCATAGTGTCGGTGACCATGACATCAAACTTGATGACCTCATCTTATTTGATGTCCTTAGTACTTTTGATGACTTTTGAGTGTACCATCGGTGACCCACTATATTGGTGACCCAATCTTGACTTGCGCAAGATGGTCGAATATTGAAGTTGGTTGATACATCCAAAATTCCACTTTTTGATGTACAACCCCTTGATTGAATAGTCTTTGACTCTTCAATACTTGAAGCATATTTTCGTACCTTCAAAAGAACTCCGTAAAAATTCATTCATATAAAGGAAGGTGGTTCATCACCAAATCATCGGTGACCCAACAATCTCCCCCACATTTGATGATGATACCCGTAGGTTAGAAAAGAATTCTTTTTGACCCTTTCTATTTTTCTTTTGGGTTCTTTTGACTCAGATTTTTTTTTTCATTTTTTTTTTCATTTTTTTTTTTGATTTTTTTTTTAACTGAGTATGTACAGTATAGAGTATAAACTGAATAAAAGAATAAGTATAAGTTTAAATATGTGCAAAGCTTGTAAAAATATTAATAAGAGATGGGATGGAAGAAAAGTATGAACTTTTATTAATCAACACATAGGATTGATCAGAGTACATGATTAATAAAGTTCATACTGTACTATACGTCTGCAAGATCATGGATCTGAGGGTTCTCTTCGTTTAAGTTCATCCAAGATCATTCTTGTGATGCCATGGTCTTGAATGGGAGGCACTCCAAGAATAGCAGAGAGGAAGGAGCCCGTGAGCCCTTGGAATGTCGTAGGCTCGAAGAAACCTATGTTGCCATAGATGTCCTCAAAGAATACTCCAAGTTCGTGCTCGGTGATCATGGTTTGCTCAGATAAGCAATAGGAGCTGGGAATAGAGAGATTAATACCGATGCGTCAATCTTTATGCCCCTTTCATGAAGCATGGAAAAGTGTCCTTTCTTTTTGTTCTTTGGAGGTTTGACCAACTCTCCAGAGACCACTTTTGAATAAGGTACATCTGTTGACCTTCAAGAAAGGTGACAAGAATATTATGCTCCTTTTGAATCTTCACCATTTTGACAAAGAGCTTTCTGATGGTATTCAATATCAATTCCTTGTGTTTGCTTTTGCTCTTGTCAATGCAATTTCCAAGCTCTATCCATTCAGAGATCCCAAGAGCTTCAAGCCAATCAACCTCACAAACTTTCATAAGAGAATCAGCTCTTTTAAGAGTGATAAGAAGTTTGGGAGAATTCTTAGTTGGGGGATGAATGGTAGCACCGATGATCTTTGAATCATCCTTTCTATTCTTCAACCTCCTTTTGAACCATTCTACTTCCTTTGCCTTCTTGGCCTCATCAACCAATTTTGCAGCTTCAGATTTCTTCTTTATATTTTCAAGCTCATCCTTTTGAGCTTGAATTGCATCGGTGACTTTGGCATGTACAGCTTCATCATGAGCTAGCTTGAGTACATTAGTCTGATCATACTCAAGCTGAGCCTTGATAGCTTCTTCTCTTTCAGCCTCAGTAAGAATCACCCCAATAGGATCGGTCAGTGCAGGGGCAGGCTGTAGTCTGAGAGTGTCTGCATTAGGATCTCTCATTTTCTTCTTTCTCTTCTTTTCTTCCTTCTGTTCTTCAAAGGAAAGAGGCTTCTTTCCTTTGGCTTTTTCTTTTCTTTTCTTCTCTTCTTCGCCTGCGAGGGTTGAGCACCGACACTCTCCCCCTCAATGTACCGCTTTGGGTACCAAAGGAACAGGAACCACAACCACATCGGTGGCTGGATGGCCGACGTCGGCGGCTGGCATGCTGACGTCGGCGGCTGCTGCTTTGGCTGCTGCTGTGTCGGCGGCTTTGGCTGCTGCTGTGGAGGTCTTCACATTTTTCTCCCCCTCAGTGGTTGAACCCTTGAAACCCACTGAAGAGAGAAACTCCTTAATCCTTTCTACATCAGAGCAGAGACCCCCAAGTTTCTTTTCTACCCTTTGAAGAACAAACCTGTCAGTATCTTGGAAGAAGGAATCACCAATATCAAGTTCAACCGTTGGAGAAGAGGTTGGAACTTTATCAATCTTGGTGTGTAGACTTGAGAGAGACTCCATTATTGCCTGTTGATTTGCAATAAGAGTAGAGATATTGGTGGCTTGCTGAGAAGAGGTGCTTCGAAGATCCTGAATGGATGAAAGCACAGATGCCTGACTTGAAGAGAATCCTTGCTGAAGATCAAGGATATCCAAATGTAGAAGATCTAAACATGTCATTAGAGTTGGGTGACTCACCGACAACTCCTCTATGTTAGACCTGAGAGATGAGGAAAGGGAATCCATTCTTTCCTTTTCCTTGGTTGCATGTTCTTCTAAGACCTCCACCCTTCTGATAGTATCACTAGTAAAGGTGGTGAAAGCCTGAAGAAGGTCATTCCCTTGCTTTGAAGACATGGGAGCAGAAGGATGAGGCTTTGGTGGTTGATCAGTATTATCATCATCACTGGAAGAATAATCCACCAAACCTGTAGATTTTCTTGGGGGGGATTTAGGAGATGAGGGGGAGACACTCTTAGGAGAGTGTCTTTGAGGGGATTCCTCAGTAATGGGTTCTTCCACACCCTTGTCATGTACGGGAGACGTACCTATCCAAGGAGTAGTGTCGGACATCAGAAAATCAGTAAAGAGGGTTGCTCCATCAAATGCACCTGGTTGTGGTGCATTCTCACGTGGAGTGTGGACATGGAGCTGAGAGAGCTCTAGGGGTGAAGAAGAGGTACCTTGGATGGGAGACTCCAAGTCATCTTCATCAACTAATGAGAAAGTTGATGAAGGAATAAGAGGGGTGTCCCTTTGTACAACCATGTCCTTTTGAGAGGGCATGGAGGAGCTGGGAGTAGCTAAGTGTTCCTTGGGTTTTGTAAGGATATTTTCAACACCTACTGGCTTTTGGGAGCCGCAGATGGATCATGTGTTTTAACCACTTTGGGTTCCCTTAGACTTCTTTGAGGAAGTCTTTGGGGGGCTTTTAGAGTTTCTCCGCCATGGGATTTGGATGCTTGGGTGGAAGCCAAAGGCTCATTTGGCTTCGTAGCATCGGTGGGTGCGGAGGTAGATGTGCCCGACGCTTCGGATCTCTTAAGAGATTTGGGCACACCAGTGACTCTAGGTACAGAGAGGGTAGAAGACATACCTGAAGTTCTCTGAAGACGCGGTTCATTCTCTCCCCAAGTAAGAGTTGCATTCCTTGCAAACTCAACCATAGAAGGTCTGAGAGGGTTGTCTGATGCTAAGACAGCCTTTTTCATGATCTGGTTACCCACTTGGTGGAGAGGGAGATCATATACTATATCATCTCTTTTCTCTAATTTATCTGCCAACTTTGCATGAATAATAAGAGAGAAAAGTCGTTGGAAGGGTACCTGAGGACGTCGGAGGGTAGAGAACGAGGATATCATTTCATTAAAGAAATAGCTGGCATAATCTATTTTTCTTTGAAAAATAAGAGCATGTGCCAGCTCAGTTACTTGAGAAGGTGATCGATCCGACCACCTGTCTTCTTGCTCGGACATACGTAATCAAATGAGCGAAGAAGTTCCAAATACTTCCCATGTTTTTGCGCAATAAAGTACCTGGACCGCTTTGACTTTGATCCCTTCTTCTCTTCCAAGTAGTTTAACACATCAACCACCATTTGATGTTCATTACCAAGAGGGAATGGTTCATAAGAATCATAAACAGGAAGCTTGAGAATGCTTCTAACATCTTCCACATTGAAGATCACATCATGTTCATCATTGCTTAGAACAGATGCAATGATTTGATCCGATGAGGCATCAAATGTGCAAGTTAACCAAAAGTTTCCAAGAAGAAACTTACTCATTTTGGGTTTTGCTGTCAGAGCGTATTGTAGAGGGCATCTCTGAAGAAACCAGCAAACATCATTGTACTCTGGATGAGCA
Source organism: Silybum marianum (assembly GCA_036898165.1). Taxonomy (NCBI): domain Eukaryota; kingdom Viridiplantae; phylum Streptophyta; class Magnoliopsida; order Asterales; family Asteraceae; genus Silybum; species Silybum marianum. Next base: position 9,439,070 of record CM072528.1, read on the forward strand.
TTGTCAACTCCTATTCTTCCAAAGTAATTGCATGCAGGGAAGGAGAGAGATCCAAAGGTGATTGTTTGTTCTTCACCAATTCTTGAAGGAGAAGCCATTGAAGAAGATGGGAGTTGCAGGTTTGAAGTTCTTGCTTTTGAAGGTGAGGAGAAGATGGGTGCGAGAAAGGTGGTGAAGTAGTGGGATAGGTGGTTATATATGAGAGGGAAAATTCAACTTTCAAAATTAATGATTACTTTTGGTGATTGAAAGGTCAGAATTCTAAGGGTTAGGATTGAATTCGGCGCATGGTCTGACATTGATGATGTCATTAGGGATAAGAACAAATAACCTTGCTTATCAAGAGTGGTAAGTCAAGAGTTATCTTTTTAAGGGTTAAGAAGGTGAAAGGTTTGAAAAGGTTACCTTGGTGAGTGGGCAATCGTCGGTGGCTTGGATCAAAGGTCAACGTCGGTGGCTCGAACCAAGGTACAACGTCGGTGGCTCGAACCGAGGTGCAACGTCGGTGGATGAGAGTGATGTGAGAGAGAGAGACGTCGGAAAGGGGATGCAATCGTCGGTGGCTGGGCTTGGCTTGGGATGTCGGTGGCTTGGCTTGGCTTGAAACGTCGGTGGCTTGGCTTGGCTTGAAACGTCGGTGGCTTCGCCGTCGGAAGGTGGCGGCGGTGATGTCGCCGTCGGTGGGTCGACGACGGTGGATGGGCCGCCGTCGGTGGGTTGAGAGAGAGAGAGTCGGCGAGTTTGTGGGGTTGCCGTCGGTGGCTTGGGGCGCCGACGGTGGTTGAATTATGGTGGCTTAGGGTGTTTCGTGGTGATGGTGTAAGGTGGATAGGGTTAGGTTTTAGAAAAGAGAAGTGAAAGAGAGAGAGACATGCGTCGGTGACCAGGTCACCGACTATATAATTTATTTTCTTTTTCTTTTTATAAACATATTAATATAATATAATATATAATATAATATATTTTTATTTTCTTTTTATTTTTGTTTTTATATAAATATATTAATATAACATAATATATAATATATCTATAAAGTATACATATAATATATATATAAAACATATAACATATATAAGTTATAAATATATAAATGTATATAATAACATACATTATATATAAATATAAAATATATTAGTCTATGTTTATCATACCTAACTCACAGATGAGAAACTTGAACCTTGCTTCATCAAGGGGCTTTGTGAACAGATCAGCTAGTTGATAATCGGTGGGGATGAAATGAAGTTCCACATCACCTTTAGAGACATGATCTCTTATAAAGTGATACCTAATATCAATGTGCTTTGATCTTGAATGAAGCACAGGGTTGTTGGCAATGGCTATTGCACTTGAGTTGTCACACATTATTGGGATCTTTGAGAAAATCTGATTGTAATCACACAAGTGATTTTTCATCCACAATATTTGTGCACAACAACTTCCAGCAGCCACATATTCTGCTTCGGCAGTAGAGGTAGACACCGAATGTTGTTTCTTACTTGACCAAAATTTCACAAGCTTTCCACCAAGTAATCGACAACTTCCGGTCGTACTTTTTCTCGTCTATTTTTGAACCCGCAAACTCGAATCGTAGTACCCGATGAGATCGAAACCCGAGTCTTTGGGATACCAAAGACCCGTATTTATGGTACCTTTCGTATACCCGAAAATCCTTTTCACAAATGTTGTGCCTAGGTGTGATTCTTTAGGATTTGCTTGGTATCGGGCACATAGACAAGTAGCAAACATAATGTCGTGTCTACTTGCAGCTAGATAGAGAAGGGATCCTATCATGGCTCTATAATTTGTAATATTTACGTAAATGCCATCGGGATCGAAAAGAGTTTAAGAGGAGGAGCCATAGGAGTTTTCATGGTAGAGCAAGTATCAAATTGAAACTTTTTTAGAAGATCTTTAATGTATTTACTTTGATTTATGAAAATACCTTCTGAAGATTGTTTTACTTGCAAACCAAGAAAGAAAGTTAACTCTCCCATCATGCTCATTTCATATTCCTTTTGCATGAGGGAGCTAAACTCATCACACAAGGATTCATCGGTGGCTCCAAAAATAATATCATCTACATAGATTTGAACAAGAATGATATTACCTTGTGATTTCTTGAAGAAGAGAGTGTTGTCAACCTTGCCTCGTATGTACTTATTTCTAAGTAGATATTCGAGAGAGTGTCATACCAGGCACGTGGAGCTTGCTTCAGTCCATATAGAGCTTTATCCAGTCTATATACATGATATGGATGGACTGGATCTTCAAATCCAGGAGGTTGCTTCACATACACTTCTTCAGCTAATTCACCATTCAGGAAGGCACTTTTGACATCCATTTGGAATACCCGAAAATTCTTGTAAGTACATGGGCAAGAAATATTCGGATAGCTTCCAATCCGGCAACGGGAGCAAAGGTTTCATCATAATCAATTCCTTCCTCTTGCCGATATCCTTGAGCAACCAACCTTGCCTTGTTCCTTATGACAGTTCCTTCTTCGTCCATCTTGTTTCGAAACACCCATTTTGTTCCAATAATTGTTTTGTTGGATGGACGAGGAACTAACTTCCGTACTTTGTTTCTCTCAAATTGTGAGAGCTCTTCTTGCATGGCAATTACCCACTAGGATCGGCTAGGGCTTCATTTATCGCTTAGGCTCAACAATGGAAACAAAGTTGACATATAAGCACGGCGCTTATGCCTCTTCCGGTTTTTACACCAACTTGTGGATCACCTATGATTTGATCTATTGGATGATCCATGGTCCACTTTAGTGCGGGGAGGTAAGGAGGGAGGTAGAGAAGAGGATGAGGTAGGAATTTGGGATGGTGAAGAAGGGTTTAAGGGAGATATAGTGTTTTGGTGGGTAAGGTCTTCTAAAGAGTTAGTTTCGGGAGGTGGAGAAGAAAGAGAAGGTTCGAAGGTAAGGTAGTGTTTATGGAAGGCCGAGAAGGGTTGCTATATGGAGGATTGGTTTGATAGGAGGATGGAATTTCACCAACACATGAATTTATCCATAGGTTTAATTCTTCTTCATCACAAGATAATGAAGAAGTTTCAAACTCATCAAACTTTACATGCATGGATTCATCTAGGCATTGTCTTCTTAGATTGAAGATTCTAAAGGCTCTTGAGGAGAGAGAATAGCCCATGAAAATTCCATCATCGGACTTTGGATCAAACTTTCCAAGTTGTTCCCCGTCATTTAGCATGTGACAAGCACGACAAACACATGGAAGAAGTCAACCGGGTTTTCTACCATGGAAAACTTCATACGGGGTCTTGTCATGCCTTTTGACTATGATAGACCTATTTTGAGTAAAGCATGCGGTGTTAATCGCTTCTCGCCCAAAAATAGGTTGGCAACTTGGATTCACTCAAAGATAGACCTTGCAGCCTTCACATAGTGTTCTATTCTTTCTCTCAACAACACCATTTTGCCGAGGAGCGTACAGACGAGAGAAGTTCCGAGAGATTCCTTTTAGGTCAAAGAAATCTTCCGCAGCAAGATTCTTGAATTCGGTGCCATTATCACTTCGAAGGACTTCACCGCCTTACCATTCAAATTTTCAATTTTTCTTGTAAACCTGATGATTTCTTCAGCAGCATCACTCTTGTGTTTCAGAAAGAACACCCAACTATATCTAGAGAATTCATCGACGATTACTAGCATATACTTCTTACCACCCAGACTGGGTGTACTGACTGGACCGCATAGATCCATGTGAAGCATTTGAAGAGGTTGAGAGATAGAAGAGCATTGTTTTGTTTTAAAGGAAGTTCTGGTGAGTTTTCCTTTTTCACATGCCCCACACAGCTTTTCTTTTTCAAAAGCTATTTTTGGCATTCCAACAACCAGCTCTTTGTTGGAGAGTTTGTTCAAGGTTTTAAAGTTTAGATGAGAGAACCTTTTATGCCACAACCAACTTTGTTTGGCTAGCTCTTGAGAAAGGAGACACACAGCTTCTCCTATTGCACTTTCCTTCATGTTGATTATGTACACGTCATTCAGACGGGTTCCTGCTAGTACAATTTTGTTCTGTACGTCAAAGACCAAACATACACATAGCTGGAACATGACCTTATAGCCCAAATCACATATTTGGCTTATGCTTAGAAGATTGTACATCAGCCCTTCAACATGAGCTACTCTGGAGAAAGTGATGGTTCCATTTGAAATGGTACCATATCCTTTGGTGACCCCTTTTCCATTTCCTCCAAAGGAAACAGCTGGGTCCCTTTTCTTTTGAGAAGTTAGAGAGAAGAAGTTTGTTTCCGTCATGTGTCTTGAACATCCACTATCCATGTACCATATATGATCTTTATTTGGTACCGCACCCGAAACAAATTTAGACTTTTGGTACCCATTTTGAGGTGGGTCCTTTGGGATTAGAGGGCATTTTAGATTTGCAAGGAGCCAAGTCTTTTGGGCAATTTTTAGCAAGATGAAGAGTGTTGCCACAGTTATAGCACTTCTTTAAAAGGAAAGCCTTTTTAAAATCCCTATCATCTAAACTTTGGACAGAGGTTGAGGAATGAGAAGAAGAGGGTGTCCAACACTGGTCTTGGTCCAAGAATACCTTTACCAGGATTTCTTGATTTCTTCAAGTTTACTGACCGAGGAATAAAGTCAGTAGCTATTTGAGATTTCCTTTTAGATGAAAATTTTGGTTTAGAAAAATTTTTCTTTTGAGGAGAAAATCTTTTTGAAGAAGGATACTCAGCAACTTCAAGGTCGCTCACAGGAGTATCTTGACTCATGAAGACTTAAGGAATTTAAAAGTCTTTGAATAGGTTTGGGAGAAGAAGAAGAGCTTGGAAGAGTTGAAACCATTGAAGACTCAGAAGAGATTTCTTTAGCTTTAACAAAGACTCCAAACTTTTTGGAACCAGATTATACTTTGAGCATGTCAAGTAGATCTATAGAGTGAACGGAGGTAGAATCCTCAGATGAGTATCCGAAGAGAGCATCATCGTCATCGGAAAAGAAACCAGCAGAAAACCTTGACACTCGAAAAGAAGGGAGTGGAAGGTCAAGAGGTTGAGGAATATCTTTTCCATAACCAAGGCCGTACTTATCCTTGCCGGTGATTTGATCTTGAAGGATCCTTTCTAGATTCTTAGAGGATTTAGTCCATTTAGACAGAACCTCTTTGTTCCTTTTCAAGTGTAGAAGAAATCTTTGATTTTTTCCTCGTAAAGGTCGTCGTTTAAATACCGAAGGTTTTCCGGATCACTTTCATTTTGTCAAAATCTTTTAGTTTTGAAAAGCAAGAGAGGAGTTGATCATTTAGACATTTTATATGCATATCACCTTTTTCTTTTGAATCTTTAAGTCACGAAGTCAACAAGTTAAAGAGTCAAAGGCATCGGCCTTTTGATCATCGTAGAGAAAGGTAAAAGGATGTACCGAGGTTTTGTCCCCGAAGTGGATCCTCGGCGGATACAAGAGTGGTGTAGAGTGATTTCTCCATGTCTTCTATCTCATCAATTTTGGCCATGAGGCACTTAGTGACATACTCACTCTCACTCTCGAGGTTTGCTCATCTTCCCAAAGAATGAGCCTCGGCAACTAAGGTTTTATTTTTACCTTGGTTTCTCTCCTTTTCTCTCTTGTATTTTGCTTTGTATTTCTTGTACCTTGAGGTTTCTTTTGATTCAGCAGTTTTCCTTAGAGGATTGGCTATTTCTCTCTTCATGCTTCCTAGAAGCCGATTTTGAGAAGTCATGGCCATAAGAAGAAGAAGGTTTAGAAGAAGAAGCTTTTGATACGCATTCGAAGCAAAATGACCTTTCTTTCCACAATTGAAGCATTCTTCATTTGCTTTATCAGAAGAGGATTTTTGAGAAAAAGACTTTCTATTAAATTTGGAGCGGTTTGAAGAAAATCTTTTGTTCTTAAGGTTTCCAGCAAGCATTGCCATACTATCAGATAGTATGTCAATGGCTGATTCTTCTCCTTCATCATCAGCAGCACTAGTATGCATCCGACGGATGAGAAGAGTCTTCCTTAATATCTTTTTCGTAATTAGAAGAAGGATAGGTGATTCTAGGAACACAAGAAGAAGATTTTGAATCACCTATCAAAGCAATAGAGGAGGATTTAATATCCTTTATAAGAGACTTTCTCTGATTCTTAGTTTGTTCATAGTGAAGAAGAGTTCCATAGAGAGCAGTTAAAGGCATTATTTCTAAGTCCTTGGTTTGCTTGATGCAAGTACAGATAGTTTCCCAGAAATCTGGAAGACAATCCATAAACTTGCAGAGAACTTCTTCATTATCATAAACTCGTCCAAGAGCTTTGAGATCGTTAAGAAGACGGTTAAAACGATTAAAGTAGGTAGAAAGAGATTCTCCCTTTTCATGGGAGAAAGAGTTCATACTTTCTAACAAGACAGATCCTCGTTAGATTTCTTTACTTCTTTGGTGCCTTCATATAAGACACTCAAAGTATCCCACATCTCTTTAGCAGTGGGAAGGTTAAGAAGAGAATGATACACATCATCGTAAGGAAACAAGAAGAGCGTATTTGACTTTAGTATCTAAAGCAACTAGGCGTTTATCATCTTCACTAAATTTGTTAGAAGGTTTAATGATATATCTACCGGTTTTCTCATTTCTTTCGTCATCCGACTCTATGTCCTTTCCTTCGGCGTCCTTTTCGAGGGCCAAAGCGAGCCCATATTTTAGGAATAATAGGTCCCTCACCGAGAATGTTGGGATACTCGCAATCTATCCCTTCCAAGAATAATAACATGCGATTTTTCCATAACCCAAAGTTGTTTGGGTTGAATCTTGGGGGTTTAGCCAAAGATCCTAAATCATATGTATTCTTGGAAGATGTCGCAAGGTACCATCAATATTTGAGGTAGTAGCCATCACGTATCCGGTTTATGAGATTAAACCAACTCGCTACGATACCAATTGTTAGTCCCCAAAGAGAGATGGCTAACTAAGAGAGGGTTTTGTAGAAGGGGGGGGGGGGTTGAATATAAAACACACGTAATATACTCTTTTTAAATTTTTTAATATAAATATTAAAAATTTACACACGTATAGTTTGATGCGGAAAAGAACAGCGGTATTCTATCAAACTAAACACACGAGATAACGATAATTAACTATTACACTAAGCAAGTTAAAACATATTGTTATAGCACACGGCTTTGCCACGGTCAAACAAATAATCACTCAAGATTTGTTGAAAGCGTGAGATTTACGGGAAGGACTTCATCTCCTTTTATAGTGTCCATGCATGGGATGCAAGTGGACTGTCAAGGTTTCATTAGGTTTGGAAGATTATCTGATGGACAAAGGAAGAGACCACTTCCTTTGTACTAGAATAATGGATGAACCATTCCTTGTAGCACGTAATGTCAGATAACTTTATCTTCTTTTCTTCATGCTCTGTGAAGTCCCATCAAGCCTTTTAGCTAAAAGACAAATATTCCTTTTATAAGAATAAAAGAGAATGTCTTTAATTAAGGCTTGGTGCCCAAGTTCTTGCTGGCTCACGTGTCTTGCAATTGATGTGAGTCAAGAACTTATCTCTTTGAAATTGCTAAGTGATACATCTAACTATGTATCACATCGGTGGATACCTTATAAGGCTGGAGTTGATAAGTGTACACTTTGCTTGATAACTTCTTCTTTCACTAAGTGACAAAAGTGTATACCCTTGTGAGTTGATATCACAGCCTTAGAAAATATACCTGCAATTTCGGTGACCAAGATCATAGTGTCGGTGACCATGACATCAAACTTGATGACCTCATCTTATTTGATGTCCTTAGTACTTTTGATGACTTTTGAGTGTACCATCGGTGACCCACTATATTGGTGACCCAATCTTGACTTGGCAAGATGGTCTGAATATTGAAGTTGGTTGATACATCCAAAATTCCACTTTTTGATGTACAACCCCTTGATTGAATAGTCTTTGACTCTTCAATACTTGAAGCATATTTCAGACCTTCAAAAGAACCTGTAAAAATTCATTCATATAAAGGAAGGTGGTTCATCACCAAATCATCGGTGACCCAACAAATACTTATCATACAAAGATTTTGTGTTAAGGAATGATTAATACATTTGAGAATGATGTATTAAAATATAAGACCAGTGTAATGGATCCATAGGCACAAAAGTCAGTTTTTATTTGGGGTTGGAACAAGTGATAGATCCTAGTTTGGGGTTGAACTCGTTACCCATAATCAGAAGATCTAATCCGGTAAAGCTTACTTACACACTGACTATAGATCCTAGTTTGGGGGTTGATGTTAGTGCAATAGTGGTTCTCCCATGTATTTCCCTCAAATTGTGTTCTCTCAAGAATAAGCATAAGTAAAAGAAAAAAGTAAACAAGATAGTTTAATGGTCAGATGTTTATTTACCATTTTCAACGATTTAATGTTAGTTATAAAATCGAGTTAGATCTAGGTCATAGGTTAAAGAAGGGTGAAGAAGATGATCAACTTCTGGTCATGTTCATATTTGAACCTCCAAATTTCAATGTTATACATTATTGGCCCTTGTTTTGAAAAGCTTTTTCATAATAAAGTAAAATACAGAAATATTGTAAACCGAAGATAATGCCCTCATACTTACTGTTTGTATGAGGGACCAATTCAAAGATAAATTGCATAGGTGAGAGGCTATTTTGTATTAAATGAAGATAAATGACCAAATCTATAATAAATGACAAAGTTCGGGAAGCAAATCCATAATTTACTCTAATATAGCATAATAATATAGGCATGTTCAAACGAGAAGACGATAAGGAATATGGGTCACATAAAATCCATTAATAGAAAATGGAAAATAATTTTAGAAATTAGGATATTACCACTTTAAATTGGATAAATTTTAAAAAATCTCATTCTGTCTTTTAATTTTTTTATTTTAATTAATTCTATTTTTAATCAAAATTTACGTTAAAAAAACGGATACACTTTTGATTAAAAAAATTCACAATGTTTATTAAATATCACAATTTGATATCCACAATCAATTTATATGTGACAATCGTATATATTTCTGTTAAACATATGTAATCATGTATATTTTTATATTTATAAATCCTTTTGTAACGTGAATGTTATCACATGTGATAATACGTCAATTATATTCAAATGTATATTATCATATGTGATATAGTTGATCATATATATAATAGATCATATGTTAAAGGAAGCTAATCATATTTGATTCAAAAAGTGGATCCAAAAATGGTGAAAAATATAGAACTAATTAAAATAATGATTCTGAATATCAATATAAAATTTGATAAAAATTGTGATTTTTTTATTTTTATCAAAAGTGTATTTAGAAGAAAAAGATTATATAAAACTTGATAAAAAAAAATAATTTAAGGAATATAATAAGATTTTTAAGGGTTTATCCAAATTCAAAATGGTAATTATTTTAATTTTTAAAACTTTTTTTTAATTAATGGATTATGTGTCTCATATTTGATATTTTTTTTGTATTCTCGTAAACTAGTTAATTTCTCGCATGATTCTCCCTCTATAATAGTAAATTATATACATATCATGTATAATATATTATATAATTTTTATATATTGATATTATTATTATGTATATGTTATATAATGGGTCAGGTTCAAGGCAAAACGTCAAAAAAGGAAAACTGAAGAACACCCTAGAAGCCCTCTATCTGGACGGTATGTACTAATGCATACTGGCATTTTGTAACATGCATTTGTGTATATGCACTAATGCATATGTAATTATAAAAGTATTGGTGCATAGAAAAAAATGCTTGTATGCATTAGTGCATACATTCCGGATGGAGGGCTGTCAATGTGTTCTTTAGTTTTTTCTCTTTTTAGTGTTTTTCATTGAACCTCGCTTCGTTATATTACATACAATAATATATATATATATATATATATAATAAGGGGTGGTATCCGTTGCAAACTAATCGATTTTTGCAAACTGTGCAAACTCGTCATGAACACAATGATAAAGCACCAATTGGATGTTCATGAATGTTGAAAGTGTTCACGAATGGTGAAAGTGTATTCACGAATGACAAAAGTATATTCATGAATGAGAAAACTTGCCGGAAAACTCGCCAGAGAAGACGAAGTCGTCAGAAAGTGTGTTCATGATAGGAAATTAGTAAATATTAATTTAAAAATGGTTAAATTATAAAATGATGATGATACCCTCAATGAATTAATATACTATTAATAAAATATTAAAACAATATTATCCACATGACTTATTTCTATTGGATAATGGTGAGTTTGCAAGTTTGCAAATATTGAATAGTTTGCAACGGATACCACCCCTATATAATAATGTATAAATTATAATATATTTTTATGTATATACATATTGTAGATACATATTTCATATATTACATATAAGAGGCTGGTTCAATTACAAACTGGACGAAAGGTACAAACTTACAAACTCGTATAAATCAATGCAAAAAATAATTTTTTTCATGACTTTTTTTTCATCAAATGTAATGATTTAAGATATTATTACACATATGTTTGTTTCATAATGTAAAAGTTTCACATGTATTCGTTTTCATAAGTTGAAAGTTTCTTATATATTTTTTATGAAATTTTTTCACATGTATTTGTTTCATAGTGTAAAAGTTTTACATTTAATTTTTTCAGAAGGTGAAACAAAAATACGTATAACAATATCTTAAATCATAGCATTTGATGGAAAAAAAATCTTGGAAACATTTATTTTTGAATTGGTTTGTACGAGTTTGTAAGTTTGTACCTTTGGTGAAGTTTATATATATAATAATGTATAAATTATAATATATTGTATGTATATATTATATTCTAAAGAAGTAAGAAAGGTTGGTTCATATGTGAATATTGTCGATACATATTACATATATTACATATAATACATTTAGTAATGAATAAATTTAATGTATATATTATAATATATTGTATGTATATATTATAATATGAGAAAGTAAGAAGGGTTAGTTCATATGTGAATTATTGAAAAATTATTTTTTGACGATGCACATATGAATACATTTGAGTAATCTATGATTATAGTTCACATATGTAGTTTCAAATACATTTTTTTGGGATTTTTGTCAATGGTTTACAAACGAGAGTGTTTCTGAACGTTTACGAGATATTCATAATGACTAGTGTAACATATATATTGAACATTGTAAAAAACTTACATCAATTATTAATGAGAAATGAAGATATATATTGCGTTCTCGTTTATCTCTAAATTCACAACGAAAAACACGTTTGAAACTAAAATTTCCTGTTCATTATTAATATATCATGTATAACATGCATATTTATATACAAATATAACTAGATATAATATTAGTAATACGACTTTTGATTATGTGAGTTGACACTGTTTTCGTGAAACCACCTTTTACACTTGTAACTTTATAGCAAAAAATTAGAGATAACATTTACAATGTTTTTTTGTGAAGATTTAAATTATTTTTATCTTCATAATAATTTGTTGTAAAGTTTCAACTATACACAAGTCTCACGGGGTTCATGTGAACTAACCCCTTAGTAATATACTATATATCTATGTAATATGCTATTAATAATATGTTTCTAACAAATATATTATCCTATCTTGCTGGTTAAGTCCCTAAACTATTTTTTTCAATGAAAAAACATTAAACTTTATTATTTTGAATGATTAAGTCCCCGATTTTTTTAAAGAAATTAAACCATCAAATTTTTAAAAATTGGTTATTTACATTTTTTTAACCTAAATAAACTATAATTAACCGGTTATGTTTTGATTCTCTCTCTTATGATGGATAAAAAAATAGATCGAAAAGAGGGAGATCGATGGCAGAAGCCAACAACGTGTTAGGCGAAATGGAGAACGGAAAACGTTGGGATAACACGGGGTGACGAGGGGGAGCGAGACCGTTGTTTGCTAGAGTTTTAATTGCGTAGGGTTTTTTGAACGGTAAAATCGATTTAAGTTTATTTTTGCTTTAATTTTTTTTAGTGAGTTATATGTAACTTATTTTAAAAAAGATGTACGTAACTAATTTTTAAAAAATCAATAGTTTATTTATTCAAAAAATGTTTAGAAACTTAAATATTCAGAATGAAAAAGTTTAATGGTTTTTCATTCAAAAAAAATAGTCTAGTAAATTAACCATTTAAAATGGGATAATTTATTAGGTTTTTTAAACTTTTTCCGATATATTAATATAAAAATATGAATTTTCGGTTGTACATTATTAAAATAGATTTGACTGGAAACATATCTAATTTAATATTTTTTCCCTAAAACAATCCAAAATTTGTTAGAAAAGAATTTTGGGATAACGTAAATTCGGGAATCCGAATCTATTTTATAATATTTTCAAATGTAATATAATATCAATATATAAAATAATATAAATTTACCCCCTTCGTGCATAATCTTTTGGGTGGTTAGCATTTATGAGGAGTCAAAAAGTATTGAAAAGACCCAACAACTGAAAATAAAAGGTACAACAAATACCACTAAAACGTACAACCATTTAAAGCACTTATGTTCGGGAAATAGCAATTCTTGATCTGGCAATTAGTTCAAAATAATTTTCAATTTAAACGTGCATGACATCCAATCCAAGATAGATACACTAGATTCCGAACTCACAAAACTTTTGAAATGACATATATACCCTTGGATCTTCTCCTTTTACACCTATCCTTTTTTCCCTATAAAAACCAAGTCCTTTTCGGTCAAATAAAAAACAAACAATCTGCTCCCCTCTTTCCCACCCTCAGAGCATCCATGGCTAGTGTTGTTTGAGCTTTTTTAGTGAGAGAAACCATGGATCCCCATAGCTTCATAGCTCGAGCAGAGGCGCAACGATGGCTAGGTATTGCTGAGAAGTTGTTAATGGGACACGACCTTGTAGGGTCAAAGACATTTGCGATCCGAGCAAGAGAATCCGACCCGAGACTTGAAGCTGCTGATCAGATCCTAGCAATTGCAGATACGCTACTCGCCGCCGAGAAACGAGTCGTCGGAAATAATGGAGGTCAGCAGCCGGATTTCTACGCGATTCTTCAGCTTGTTAGGTTTGTTCAGGATACGGAACACATCGCGTCGCAGTACCGGCGTTTGGCGGTGATGTTAAATCCTCATCAAAACAGGTTTCCGTACTCCGATCAAGCGTTTCAGCTTGTGAATGAAGCTTATGGCGTGTTATCGAATCCTTTGAAGAAATCTCTGTATGATGCGGAGCTTGATTTTCCACAACAGCAGCAACAGCAGCAGCAGATGAATCATATAGGGTTTAACCTCGAGCAGCATCACCATCACCAACAGCAGCATCAACACCACCATCATCATCATCAACAACAGCATCAACATAACTTTTTTTCTCTTAATCATATGGGGTCGTCGGGTCACCACGAGCAGGAATTGGCTGAACCGGCACAGACATTTCAACCTAGGGTACATCAACAGCAACAATTGCAACAACACAATTTTCTATCACAACCGAATCCGGTTAGGCCGGTGCCTGTTCGTGAGCAGGAGCATCTGTTTCAGCATCGTGAGCAGGAACAATTGTTTCAACAACCGCAGCAACAAACTCGACCATCTCCACAGCCGCAGCTACCTATGCGACAGCCGACTCCGACTCCGCCTTCTCCTGCAGCACCACCACAACCCCCATTGTCTTGGCCACAAGCGCCACCACCATCTCCGCCGCTGCCACCTCAGCCACACTCAGCACCACCACCACCACAACCTCCATTGTCTTGGCCGCAAGCGCCACCACCATCTCAGCCGCAGCCGCCCCAGGTACAACCACAGCCACAACCGCGACAGCAGCAGATGCCTCTACAACCACCGCAACAACCACAACCACAAGCACCACCACCACCGCCACAACCACAACCACCGCTGCCGCCGCAACCTTTGCAGCCACAGCCACAGTGGCAGCCGCAGGAACAACTACAAAAGAAAGAGCTGCATCAGGAACGAGAGCAACAAGTGAAAGAACCGCTAGAACATAATGCTACCCCAGTCCCGCTTCCTAATCAGTTTAATAGTAACAATGGCGTAAGGGAGGAAGAAATAGAAAGAGAAACTGAGGAAGAAGCTTCAGAAAATGTCTACGAGTCGCCTACGTTTTGGACTGCGTGTCCTTACTGTTTATACATGTATGAATATCCTAGGGTTTATGCGGACTGTACCCTCCGTTGTGACAATTGTAAAAGGGCGTCTCAGGCCGTGCCAATTCCCTCTCCCCCACCAATAATCGAAGGTCAAGAAGCCTATTTCTGTTGTTGGGGGTCTTTCCCTTTAGGGGTTTCAATCTCACATTTGGAGAACAACAATGGCACTGGTACGAACTCAAATTGGACACCCTTTTCACCTTTTTGTGATGTCTCAAGGAATATTGACGACAACTTAATTGGTAATGTGACCATGAAAAACAAAAGTTGGGGGCCGCGTATCTACATAGATGATGTTACCGATGATATATTTACTGGAATCTCAGAACCTAGTGACGATTCTGATATTGAATGGGGTAGTACCAAGAAAAAGAAGGCCAAAATGATGAAGAAGGGTCTGGGTAAGAAAAAGAAGAAGGTTGAGAATCTGCAAAATAGTATTACAGTGCAAGAGGGTGAAGGGGCTTCTACTGTGCCTTTGGCAGAAAGTAGCAAAAAACCATTGGCGAGTAACCCAAGAAGACAATCAGGTCGGGTAACCCAAAAAGAATTGGGGAAGTTGGATTTGAATGTGGAATTCAATAACAATGAAGGAGAAGAAGCTGCTCCACGGATGGCTGCTGGGAATCGAGGGAATGGGCAAGGAGAGGAAGACAACATTGAAGGTATCGGGTTCTTTGAAGGACTTGATGAGTTCCTTAATAGCTTGCCAATACTATCTGTTGTGAATGATGAAAAGGGTAAAGCTGCTTAGTGATGAGGTAAAGTACTCTTTTTCTTGTTGTAGCTTTAGCTTATAGTAGCTATCGTAGTATTATCAAATAATGAACAATGTAGAGAGCAGTTTGGTAGATTTCTTAACGTTAATGTTATTGCTACAATTAGTTCCGAACTTGCAATGTATATCCGGCTACAAAATATCATTTACAGCCTCTTTGTTATTTTAAAAGAGTTGGAAACCTTGCATTTTCTATCTTTAGCTTGTTAAGGGATGTTTCTATCTTTACCTTGCATTTTATTTTATGTGGTTTCTATGTATTCACTTAAACATTAGTTTCCAATCAAGTATCAACAACCAATCCAATATCTGTACATCTCTACCAACATTTTATATATGGATTAGAGAAAGACAATTCTTTTGTGCACCTTTTACTTTGTTTTTCTATCTGGGCTTGTTAAGGGATGTTTCAGTTCTGCAAGATTTGATAGTGTTGGCTATTCCATATTCTGTATGTTTTCCAAACACGATTTTCCATTAAGAACCTCCATGCTTCTTTGGCTACATAGGTTATTATGGATCATGTGGGCTGTAAATCCATTGTATATCCTTCTACTTGTTTGTGTTGCCGTCTTATTGGAATGAAAGCAATATATTATATAAATTTACTGCACTTATTTCCTATTCAGTCATTGCGTAACTTTTGTTTTCTTTAAAAGGTTTACCTTTGATCTTGAATGTTACCAAACGAAACTTCATATTATTCTAGGATGATGCATTGCGTTATCTTTAATTATGGTTTTGGAACATGGCCATATATTGACATCTTGCAAGTCATCATAGCAACCTAAGACACTATGTTTCCTTATTTAAGTTGTCATGATTTAAATGTTGATTTTTTATTGATCAAGGGAAAATAAAGATAACGTGGCAATAGACGTTAGAACGCATGTTTCCTTATTTAAGTTCTTATGGTTGAAATATTGAATTTGGAAGTTGGAACTGATCTAGTCCAATGCTCGTGTTGCTGCATTCTATATATATATATAGAGGCTCTTTCAAGTGTTAACTCAATTATTTGTGTTAACCGTGTTAACCCATCGTTCACTGGTGAATACGATGCTCGTATGCTGACGAATGGTGTTCACCAGTGAACGAGCATGCATGTATGGAACCATTCGTTCACTGATGAATGGTGTTTCACCAGTGAACGAGCATGGTGTTCACCAGTGAACGATGGGTTAACACTTGAAGGGGCCTATATATATATATATATGGTAGCATATCCACTTGTTTAATGACTAGCTTATCTCCGGGTTCTTCACTACTGTAGTCAAAACCTTCATGAAACTCACTTGAGGCTAAAAATTAAATAGAACCGTGAGAATAATATGGATATGATTCATAAGTGAACGCCTATCTGTAAACATGCTTTAAAAATTTGACCTTTAGTCGATTATTTACATCCTTAATAGTGTGTATATTTCACTCTTATGATCTTCTCTGATCTTGTTTGTTTGGTTGACAATGATTTCTGCATCATTAAATCTGGTAGCTGGTTTTTCGGTTACCCTTTTAAATGCTTTTATTTCCATTGATTTCACTCGTGCTTCTTTTACGTTCAAATGTACAAATAAAAGTTTTGTATTTATGGAATCTCTTTTATCCAAATTTCCTGATATCACCTGATGTTCAATATGGAATGCTGGTATGATGATCTTTTTATCTTTCCTTTTGCATCTATGCTTCCAAACCTCCTTCCATATTCCTTGGCATAATGACAGTTTAATTGTATATGACTATCAATTTGGTTCTCAAAATGTTACCTTAAGATTTCTGATACATATGGTAGCTAACAACATTGCCTAATCATGTTGAACTACATACGATTAGATTTTCCCATATTTCGTTATCTGATCGCCAGGAGTGAAAAGTTATGGAAACCAATCCAAAGATGGTATTTCCTAAAGTTTCAACTTTTTCTGGTAAGTCATTCTTTCCACTTCTATATTACCATCATCTTCTATTTCTATTCGTGCCATTATATGTTATGTTATTTTGAATGGCGAATCACATCAGTATTCTTTCATCCTACTGTGCAGACAAGGGTTGTGAGTTAATAATATAAGTGTTTAAATCTAATATGCTATTTTAGCAATCTATTTTACATATTCATATATACATAATCCTGCAAACCGAAAGTACATCCATGTGCAAGTTCTGGGGGGCACGGTTGCATGTGAAGATGCATGCAGAGACTAGTTGGGCTTTCTGTACACAGACACTTTTTTGTCTTCCCTTTTGCAGGTATACTTCCAAACCTCCTTCCACATTCTTTAACGTAATTATTATTTAATCGGTAACATTTGTCTATGGCTATTGATGTAGTTCCTAAAAGGAACTGTAGTTCTCACATTACTGGTAAGTATTTCTTTCCATTTTTATATTACCATTGTCTCCAGGATTGAACTGGAGCAAAAACTGTTAACTTTAAGCATCTTTTTCTGATCACATCGTTACGTATTCATGCTGACCAGATAATAGTTGTGAGTTATAAGATATTTGTTTAAATCTGTTTCTTCTTTTGTGAAGTAAAGTTTTGAGGCATGTGAATCCCTCCGGTTTGCAAATCTAGCGTCAGATAACCGACTGCAAAATAGAAATAGAAATAGAAATAGAAAAGAATGGACTGGTTCCAATTAAATTGTGATTCTAGTTGTTCTTTTATGTTATGAACTTACGATAGGAGTATCTCTTGCAGCAATGTTGTTTATTTAAAACATGTCAAATGTATCTCTTGTTCTACACTAGTTTTGGTACATTTTCCTCCTGCCCCAAGTTCGCGTCCTATATGTGTTGGGGTTATTTAGCTGAATGGCCTCGTGACACTGTTATCCAAATCAATTGCCTTTTGGGTATTCTTACGTAGGAAGTGACATTCTTCTGTTAAGCAATGACATTCTCAATCCTGTCAGAAGGTCATGAATTTAAAATCAAGTTGTGAGTAGGTCATTTAACCAAAGGAAAGGACGCCAATGTATAATTAATTTTCATCTTCATTTGTATGTTACATGAATAGAGATGTAGTTGCAGCTACTATTGGCATTCACTGAGGCATGTAAACAGTTTTCATTCTTGGTCCAGAAAGATAGTTTTTTTAAATCCGTCCGTACATCCATCTCTTTTATAAACGTTATCATCTTTCATGTTTTTCGTGCTCTCTTTCTTTTAAGTTCATCTATTCGCAAATTTGCTCTATTATTGTTGTTTGTGCGTTTGAAATCACAACTTGTCATTAGATTCTTGTTGCCGATTGCGCAGTATAATTAGTGTTGGGTTGGCCAAGTTGAAGGCACTTGAGCAACCCAACCCAATGTTTATGGTTTGAAAAATCTGAACCCAACCCAAACAGTGTGGGTTGGTCGGTATTTTGAGCACCCATAGTTATGATTGGTCGTTAACCACTATTATTTTTGTCATTTTCTACTTAGTTGCCAAATTACCTTATTACTATTTCCAACAATTTAGTGAAATTTTTTATTTTGAGTGTTTTGGTAAGCTATCTCCAATAGATTATCCAAAAAATTGGAGGTTTTGATAAAATTTTCTCAATAAATTCTTTTAAAATGGAAAAAGTAAAAAGAGGTGATGAGATTCTTCAAAACGTGATTTCGTAGGCCTAGCAAAGAAATCATTTTTCTTCTACCTCTAAAAAATAAACCCTTAAAATTAAATGTTTAGAATAAAGAAATAATATTTTATAAGTTGTATTGAATTTTTTTTCTTTTGAAAGGAAAACAATTTATTGAAAACCAATCACGTAATTTAGAGAAACTCTTTTTGGAAACTGACTTCTGATTCTCCGAGAATTTGTTGGAGGTGCGCAAAGAGATCCTTTAATATAGAGAAACTATTTATTTTAGAGATTTTCTTGTTATTTCAACATATTCTCAAAAACGTTTTTTGCAATATAGAAAACAAGAGAGAAAAGATTAAAAAAAAAAAAAAATTAAATCCGAAGGACTTTTTAAAAATTTAATGTTATAAGAGAGAAATGAATTTATTATTATTATTCCGTACTCTATCTTTAAAATTTGTTGGGTATTAAATATGCGTAACAAGAATAAATTTGTTGGATATTAAATGCATATAATATTTTAATAATATAATTAATGTCGGAATATCTAAATAAAGAAACTCTTGTAATTGAATATAATTTTCTTTACGATGTGTTCTCGAAACCTTTTTTACGAAGAAAATATAGGAAAGGGAAGTGAAATGAAGAAAAATAATGATAAGATTATTCCCGAAACTTTCCTCCCACATGTGGGAGGTGAGGGAAGGAAAGGAAATACAATAAATATTATCAAATAATTATTAAAATTACAAAACAACACAATCTTTCGTTTTAAAATATATATTTTTAAAGGTTATATTGGTAAAAATAAGATCTTTCTTTTTCTCCTGTTTAGGAACATGAAAAATTATTTTCATTTCCTTCTTTTTCTTCCTCTTAAAAGAACACAAAACAATTTTCTTTCTTGTCCTTTCATTTATCCTCAATTTCGAGAACACATCGTTAGAGATATTAAATTCTTGATTATTGATAAATTAAAATTAATATGTTGTAGATCCTCTAATATTTAGAGATTTTAAACGTTATTTTTATGATAAGACAGGCTAAAAAGTTGCACATATGGGCTATTTTGAAATATCAATGAATGCAACTCAACAATCTGATCAAGATTTGTGTCGGAAAGATCGCGTTTCAATCTTTTGACGATGAATGTCTCGCTTGGATTCATAAATCTAATAAGTTCTACATTTGACTACTAAGATAAAGAAACAAATGCACATGACACCAAAACAAGTCTAAACAAACATCAAAACTAAAAAGATTACAATTCATGTCCCATTGTAGACGTTCGTTCCGTATCTTAAAAAAAACTACAATTCATGTCCCGATTCTGAAAGCACATTTTCAATAGCAGTTCATTATAGCACAAACACCTCGTTCAAGTCAAAACACTTTGGATGAAGCTAACATGAGTTCTGAAACATTAACAACACTCTCAGAATATATAAAACTCATTAAACCGAGAAGAAATGGTCAATGACTAAAAGTAATTTATGAGACATGGAATTTGGGAACAACGTATTTTTATTCAACAAACACGATAGAGTACCCATTCGCTAATAAAGGACGTGTTTTAACATACAACATTTGAAGTGATTCACATAATTAGCTCCATACGTATATTTAAAACATTTCATTATATTAATCCAATATGACAAATGCATTTGATTTTTTTTGTCATCCATACTTGGCTAGTTGGACCAACTTTATAATAGATTTATGGGAAAGGTCAAAGAAAACCCAATTGGTCTTTTTTATTTTGAGCGATTAAGTCATTGTACAATTCATTTAAACAAATAAGTCCTTTGACATTTTAAAACATATCAGACTTTTGCATTGTATTTGCCTTGCTTCTTGTTGTTTGTAATTTGGTATGTGGTTTAGGTATTAGATAGAATAACAAAGGGCAATATAGTAATCGAAATTGAACCATGGAAAAGGAAGCTGATAAATTGACTCGTACCTGGAAATCGATGAAGAAGATGAAGAATCGATGCGATGTATAGTCTTGATGAAGAATCAATGTGCAGTTTGTGTGTTTGATGAACATCAAATTCCCCAAGAAATGAGTAGAACCATGCTTAATGAACATCAAATTCCCCAAAAGTTTTGGTGTGATGCCGTTGCTACCAAGACCTATGTGCTTAATCATATCTTAATTAGAAGTATCCTAAATAAGTACATATGAGATCTTCCGTGGTAGAAAGCCTTCCCTAGCTCACCTTAAAGTGTTTGGATATAAGTGTTTCGTCCTTAATACCAAAGACTATTTAACCAAATTTGACCCCAAAGCCTATGAAGGAGTGTTCCTTAGTTATTCTTGAAATAAGAAAGCTTATAAAGTCCTTAATAAGGAAACCATGGTTGTAGAAGAATCTCTTAATGTAAGCTTTGTGTGTCCATAGACTAGAAGATTTTTATTCTTTCACGCTTGTATTGTTGCAAAATATGCTCCTATAATAACATACTCACCAAAAGATGAAAAGAACATATATCTTTTCGGAGATTACCCTACAATCACAATTTCATTGGAAGTTTGGAACTATTTTTTTAAAACAACGAGGGTGACCCGTCTCCACCTAGAGTGGGGGGCCACGTGAGTGTGCCACTCTGACAACGTTAGTCGCATAACATTCCACTCTCTGAGTGCGAGTGTTCCTACGACGTCTCAACAACTTCACCAATGAGCATAGTTGACCTTAGCACTAATCCTTGCGAATTGGACACTTTCCCAAAAGGCCTGACACGCTAAGGACTACCTTCAAGGCATTACCTACAACTACCGGCAGAGGTCCTGGTGTGCCACAAAGGCCATCACTTCGGGACTGAACCCTCCTAGTACGTCGTTGAAGAGACAACGGTCATGAAATAAGGGACTCGGAGTATAACCCTACAAATATTCCCAAGACCATAAACACAAGACCGACTTACGTGCCTATAGATCCAATGCAACACAATCTAAATTACATGACTCAAAAAATGAATGACCAACACACTTAAAACATGTAATTTTATAAATAGATAATCTATGAATGTATATAATTTCCAAAGCTCAAAATAGAGCAATTTAAGTCGGATAAATGTCCCAAGACTCATTTAAGTCAAATCAAGCCAAAAATCTCAACATTTCAAATGACTAACAAATAAAATTCGTTAAAACAATAAAATGTCTTTAACCAATGTTTATGCAAACACATGCTATAAAAGTATGATTTACTCAAACACCCACATTTGATGGGACAAACCAATTTCCAAATGGACACATACCATTTATATTTATAAAATGTCTCATTACGTAATAAACTAAATATGTTAAATGCATTAATACCAAAATAATTTCCATTTATGAGATAAACCATTAAAATAATCCACATTTATGATTTATTAAACATGTAATTAAAGGTCCCTAAAATATGCATTTTCAAAACATGATACTCAAAAAATACCAAATACGTAAATTTTACCAAACACCCAACACATTTGATAATTATTAAATAAAGCACAATAATACTTGAAAATACACATTTTTGCATGTATAAAGTTTTTCACAAAGCAAACTTGAACCCACATTATTATATTTGGTTAGATATATAGTTTACTTTAAACACGAGTTTCCTTTGATGAAGTCTTTGGATCCAACATGATCTCTCCCTAGGACTTCCATCTAAAATACCAACAAACCAAGATTACACCAGTAACAACCTCAAACTTAGATCCAAATCTAAGATTTTACATATAGAGCAAAATCCCATAAAATCTTACCTCCTTATAAAACTTGAAGCTCCAAACCAACACTTAAAACTTTTAGATTAGATCTCCCTTAAAATACCCCAAGAGTAAACCCAAAACCGGATCTAGAGGGAGAAAGGAAAAGAGAAAGTGTAGATATGGAAGATGAGAGGAGTAAGGTTAAGAAATTATAGGAAGAGAGAGAGAGAGAGAGAGAGAGAGAGGGGGAGAGAGAGAGAGAGAGAGAACAAACTAGAGTGAGAAAGGGCTTGAAAGAAATGAAAATAAAAAGAAGGAAAGAGAGTTGTAAGGTAAAATGGATGAGAAGGTGGGCGCAGGAAAGAGGTTCGGGCGGGTGGTGCGCGGTTCTAACCGCCACACACCCGCTTTGCCCTCTGTTTGGGCCTCACGAAGAAACCAAAATTGTAGCATCTTATTCTGATTTAGGCCACATGGTTCCTACTACTAACCCCAAAATTTATTCTTTAATCCGATCAGGGCTTGAATGAAATATTCTCTACCAAAAATCTCGAACGTTACAACATGCATCAAACTTCACTTTGGATAAGAAAAAACATGTATGAACACAATCTTTGTCTCCCAACACTTGTCTGCAAAGCATAAGATGTGATAAATAAAAGGTGTGTGCCATTTAAAAACAACTTATCAACTTACTATGTTTTGGTACCAACATAAACTAATCCAAACATTTTTTTTTATAAAACTCCAATTTGACACCACATAAGTTGACAAACTCTTTAAAAAAAAATAAGTTGTTTTTAATAAGCAATCCCAAATACCACATAAAAAGTTGAAAATTTTATTTATTCAATGTCAAGAGTTTGAGAGTTTGTTTAAAAAACTTAGGGCCGTTTGGTGCACGGAATTCCAACGTAATTTGAATGATTAGTTCCATTAACGAAATTATATTCAGGCGTTTGATTTACCTATGAAATAGAATTGAATTTCTCACATTCCACCATTCATAGATTTGGTCATTTCATCACAATTGAGAAAAAAAAATCAATTTTATTCCATCACATTTTCCCAAAAATACAAAATTATTCCCTTCTTTCATGCTTGATTTGAACCACCGGCCACCGCCGATCTGAAACACTGTCAACCACCGCCGACTATCACCTATCTGAAACACTACCAACCACTGCCGATCTCAACCTTCATTCGGAACCACCATTGACCATCATCAACCTGGACCCCCATTCTGAACGTCGTTCTGAACCACAACCGACCATCACCAACCATCACCGAATTGAACCGTCATTCTAAACCACCGCCGACCTAAACCGCTGTTCTAAACCACCGTTGACCGCCACTATCCTCAACGGGGGTTCTGAACCACTGTCGACCGCCATTGATTTGAACGATCATTCTGAACCACCGTTGACCACCAACAATTTGAATGGTCGTTCTGAACACCGTCGACAACCATCGATCTGAACCACAATCAATCCGAAGCACTGTATTGAACCACCACCAATCCAAACCATAGTAGTCGGATTTCAGTTTCAAAATTTTCAAAAAAGGGTATTTGGGTCATTTAGCAATATTTCATTGTAAAAGTTACATTATGAAAACCAAACGAACATATTCTAATTTTTTTAACATATTTCATTCAAATATTTGTCAACCAAACAGGTGATCAAACCTAATAACACTCTATTCCAATTTCTTCAAATTCATTTTTGTGTGACATATTCAATTCAATCTAAAAACATTCCGCAAACAAACGTCTTCGGGTTATTACACTACTATAAAACATATGAACTCTAGACCGAGCAATTTTTTATCCGGCATGCATACTTTTTAGTAGGGATGAGTGGAATGGACCGAAATCCCGAACCGAACCAGTATCGAATGTCATTACCGGTTCGGGATTCGGTATTGATATTTTTCATTTTCGGGATTCAGTACTTTCAGTTTCGGTACAGTACTAGTCCCGGTAATCCTGAATTGAACCAAAGAATTTAAAAAGCCACTTTTAAATTCAAATTGGTGATAAATCCTTTACTTTTCCCAACATGATATTTTCCATTTTTATAGAAAATCCACCTAAATATATTACAATTTTTGGTTCTTGTATTTTCCACTCAAATACCGAATTTTTTCTTGCAATTCTTCGTATTTTGGTTTTTGCAAATCTCCAAAATCGGTTCCATAATATCTCCAAAACCCGGTTCTTGCATAACATGGATCAATCTCAAGTAAGTTTATTTATGGTTGTTTAATGGTCAACGATGAAAAACGTTTGTCGTCCCAAAAAATGGTACCAAACTGTTCTAGTCCCGAAAATCCCGGTACCGAATCGATTAATGAAATTCGGTACAAGTACCAAATTTCACTACTCGATTCGATATTCGGTATTGAGTTTTTCCACTTCCAATTCCGAGGTTATCCCTATTTTTTTTTGTTTTTACACATAATCTTGAAGCTTGAAATAGATACAGGAGATGCCAACTCTGGAAATTTGAAAAGACATTAATACCATTGCCTCCAATCCTTTGTCGCTTAGAAAACCCAAGTCCTTTTTCGTCAAACAACAAAAATCTGCTAATCCTTTTTTAACCTTCACCCCCACTCCCCACTATCCAAGGCCGCCATGAATACTTCATTCCAGCCTATTGATTTCTAGAGAGAGAAACCATGGATCCGCATAGCTTCATAGCTCGTGCGGAGGCTCAACGATGGCTCGGTATCGCCGAGAAGCTGCTCATGAGCCACGACCTTGTCGGCTCCAAGACATTCGCGATCCGAGCTAGAGATTCCGACCCTAGACTTGAAGCCGCTGATCAGATCCTAGCAATTGCAGATACGCTCCTCGCCGCCGAGAAACGAGTCGTCGGAAACAACGGAGCTCAGCAGCCGGATTTCTACGCCATCCTCCAGCTCGTCAGGTTTGCTCAGGACACGGAACACATCACATCGCAGTACCGCCGTTTGGCCGTCATGCTAAACCCTCATCAAAACAGGTTCCCTTACTCCGATCAAGCTTTTCAGTTAGTGAATGATGCTTGGGCTGTGTTATCGAATCCTTTGCGTAAATCTATGTATGATTCGGAGCTCGATTTTCCGCAGCAGCAGCAGATGAACACGATAGGGTTTAACCTAGAACAGCAACAGCACCACCATCACCAGCAGCATCACCATCAGCAGCAGCAGCAACACAATTTTTTCTCGATTAATCATATGAGTTCTGGTCATGAGCAGGAATTAGCCGAACCACCGCAGACGTTTCAATCTAGGGTTCAACATAGTCATCAACAACAGCAGCAATTGCAGCAGCACAATTTTCTATCCCAGCCGAATCCGGTTAGGCCGCTACCTGTTCGTGAACAGGAGCAATTGTTTCAGCATCGTGAGCAGGAGCAACTGTTCCAGCCGCAGGTACAACCGTTTCAGGTTACTTCTGCTCCACAGCAACAAAATCGACCATCACCACAACCTCCTCCACAGCCCCAACTACCTATGCGACAGCCAACTCCGCCACCACAACTGCAGCCATCTATACAATCACCGCCTCCACCTCCGCCTGCAGCGCCACCACAACCCCCGTTTTCTTGGCCGCAAGCACCACCCCTGTCACAGCCACAGCAGTCACAGCCACAGCCACAGCCACAGCCACAGCCACAGCCACAGCCACAGAAGCAGCAACAACAGCATTTGCAGCCCCAGCCCTTTTCCCTGTCCCATTCCCAAGCCCAACCCCAACCCCAACCCCAGGCCAAGCCCCAACCCCAGTCTCATTCCCAGCCCCAACCCCAACCCCAACCCCATTCTCAGTCACAGCCGCAGCAGCTGCAGCAACAATTTCAAGAGAAAGAGCGAGAAGAAGAGCAACAAGAATCTCTAGAACAGAATGTCCCTCCTGTGCAGCTTCCTAGCGAGGATAATGGTAACAATGGTGTAAGGGATGAAGAAATGGAAAGAGAAACCGAGGAAGCTGCTGATGAGGAGGTTGATGATGGCTCTCCTACGTTTTGGACTGCTTGTCCTTACTGTTTCTACATGTACGAGTATCCCAAGGTTTATGCGGAATGCACCCTCCGCTGTGACAACTGTAAAAGGGCGTTTCAGGCTGTGCGAATTCCCTCCCCGCCACCTATAATCGAAGGCCAGGAAGCCTGTTTCTATTGTTGGGGATTCTTCCCATTAGGGGTTTCGATGTCACACCTAGAGAAAAACAATGGTAAGGGTACGAAGTCAAAGTGGACACCTTTTTCACCTCTTTACGAGACCTCAAATAATGTTCAGGACCATTTAAATGATAGGGCGGCCCTGAAGCCAAAGAATAATTTTGTTGTGAACAAAAACTCGGGGCCGCGTGTCTACATTGATGATGTTACTGAAGATATTTTTATGGGAATCTCTGATCCTAGTGACAGTTCGGATGGTGAATGGAATAGTACCAAGAAGAAGAAGGTGAAGAGGATGAAGAAAGGTCTGAAACGGGCTCATAAAAAGAGAGCACACGTTGTAGCTGTTAGGGTAAGCGGTGGTAGAAGTGGTAGCAATAAGAATGTGCAAAATGGTAATGCAGATCAAGAGGGTGTGGGGGTGCTTACTGAGCCAGTGGCAGAAGCTAGCAAGAAAGCTGTGGGTAGTAATCCAAGAAGGCAATCAGGTTTGGTTGCGAAAGAATTGGGGAAGTTGGATTTGAATGTGGAATTCAATAATAACGAAGGGGAAGAACCTGCTCCACGGGTGACTGGTGGGAATAGAGGGCATGGGCAGGGAGAGGAAGATAACATTGAAGGGATTGGGTTCTTTGAAGGACTTGATGAGTTTCTTAGCAGCTTGCCAATACTATCTGTTGTGAATGAAGAAAAGATTAAGGCTGCTTAATGATGTAGTAAGACTCCTTTCTTGTTGTAGCTGTAGTTTGTAGTTGTTCTCTTAGTATCCTCAAATAATGAACAGTGTAGTGCAGTCGGGTAGTTGTTTTATTGTTATTGCTAGTTGCTATAGTCGCTTTGTGTTGTATATCTGGCTGTAAAAATGTGTTTTTTTACAGTTTCTTATTTTGCAGCCTCTTTGCTGTTTTAATGGAGTCAGGAATCCTATCTTTTCATCAGCTTTACCTGCTTCATTTATGTAAACATCTAACTATCATATGAAGTTGGGTGCAGAAGTTTGAGCCACTTTTGTGGTCCAAATCTTTTGCATGGTGGTTTTGTCATCTGTTATTTCTTGGAAGTATTAACTTTCTAACGCTTTCATATTTGTCAAGTTGTTAGTTCATAATCATTAGGTTAGGTTTATGTCAGCCACTGTCTATGAAGCTCTGCAACAATTGGTGGATGCCTTTCTGTGTTTGTTGAGTTATATGTCTTAGGGGCTGTTTGGTTGGTTTTCCATTAAGTCATGCATGGATAAAGCTGTCTGTGTGGATTAATCTGTCTTTATAGATTGAGAATGTTTTTGCTTGGAATGGTTTTTTCATAGATGAAAGGAACCTGTTTTTTAATTAGGAGGGCGGTTTGAAAAAAACTTGACTTTCTGCATAAAGCTCTCCCCTAGAAGCTTACTGAAACAGCCATTTTCTGTATATGTTTGCAAATTTTCTCTATTTCGTGCTTGAAGCCTGTTTCTCGAATCAAACCTGTTGCACTTCGGAATCACAACTCTCCTATATATTCTTCTTAAATTGCAATACGTAGGGATATGCTCGAATGTTGGTCTGTTAAGACTGTCACAACTGTGTTATATGTATGTATATATCATGCCTTTTTGTCAAGAATAGAATTTTATACAGTTTTGAGTACAACAAAACCTGGCATTCTAAATTCTTCAACGATGCTTATTAGTGGGATCTTTTAATCTTTTCATGTGGTTTCTTCCTTATCAGAATATAAGTTTCCTTTCATGTGTATCTACAGTCATTGTCCTATATATAAGTCTGCACATTTTCACATGTATCTCCAATTATTGTCGTATCTATAAGTCTGTGCATATATGCTTTATATACAGAAGGTATTTGTCTTGTCCATCTGTTGTAGGCATGAAAACTAATCCCTTGCTGGTTGGAGATGAAAACAAATCAAGTCGGATTCTCTTGATATGATACGGGTTTTATGGTGGAAAATGGAAGTTACAGCGGTAAATCTTCTTTTCACATCATTTTTCTATTCATATGTGTTTGCCATGTTATTATATATTGGTAATAAAAGTATGTATATAAGTATTTTACTCCACTTACATTATATTCAGGTCATTATGTTCTATTTTGTTGAATTCCAATCTTCTACCTTTTATTTTTTGCATACAGAATCTGGAGGGAACTCCTGGATTTTTCTTCTGTCTAGATCTATGAATTTTGGCTAGGCTCACAAATCACAAACAGAAATGTATATCTGTATCTTACTGCACTTATTTTATTATATGTTTAACATCTTGTTTGGTTGGTTGACTTTGACTTCTGCATCGCTAATTTGATTGCTGATTTCCTGTTAACCTTTCAATGCTCATTGAATTTATCGCATTGATTTTAAGTGTGTTTAACTGGTTCTTTTATGTTTAAATGTACAAGTAAAAGCTGAGTTTTTGGAATGTTTTGAAGCTTGGAACTAAGGATCACACCCTGGGTAGGGCTGAAGGGGCTTATGGGATTTTTTTTAGGCTTAAACGTCGTTTTAATATGTTTCAAGTTGTAACCCAAAAATTTAGTATGTTATATATATAGCATCTAGAGTAACTTGCATAGTGACACTAATGATAGATATAGATACATCATACATCCATGTATAAGTCTTGGCAAAGATGCATGTGAGAGGCCTGGTGGGTAGATTATCTTGTTGGCTTCTTTTAAGTTTTGTTTCCCTTTCCTCTTTTCATGTATATGAGTCATTTTCAGCTGTGTCTCTGTGTGTGTGTGTATATTTATATATATACATGTCTGTACACTCTCTAGGGCTTTCTACGCCTTGACTTTCGTGTTTTTTTTTTCTCTTCTATTTCTGTTGGTCTTCCATGTGCAGGGCTTCCTTTTTCTTGATCACATCATCATGTTTTACTACTGTGCAAGTAAGGATCATTAGTCTGATCTGCGACCCTGGCATTGATGGTGCTTCTGAGGTACGTAAATCCTAGCCATCGGACATGGCCTTATAATTAATCACAAAAATATCGGTGGGGTACCTAATGACCTTAAAAATCATAAAACATCTTGTAAAACATCATTAGACAACTGGAGTTGGATTTGTGATAGGGCAGCCTCTTTAGGCATATTTTGGCATGATCATGGAAGACCAACCTTTTTATATAACAGAAGTGGTAGACTAAACCTTGAAGGCTAGATCAACTTGCAAATAAAGGGTTGGCCTAGGAGATCCTCCCCATAGGTACCCGGTTCGAGTTGTCTGAGGGCCGTTTGGATTTCGTGGCTATTATCTTCAGGACTCCATGGCATTAGCCGAGGGTGCATGCAAGTTGGTCCGGACACCCATTGTTAAAGAAGTGGTAGACTAATATCATTATTTTATTAGTTGTCAAATTGGTAGGGAATAGAGATGAATACAAAAGGTCTTTTTGTTTTTTGGAAGGGTGCGTTGCCTGGACTAATCCCGGTAAATTATGACTGCAAGACATCATCCTTGATAAACTCAATGGCCACAGTTGTTGTGTATGCTTGGAATAGAACCCTGGGTAGATTGGATATTCCACCGCATCCTCCAGGGCGTTAACCAGTATGCCACAACCCTTGTTGGTTGAATACAAAAGTGCATCTTGTGTACACTAATTTGCGACAAGTAAGTAATACATCTACGCTCTAGAGCTTGATGGATTATGATTATTGATCATATCAAAACTATAATCGAGAAATATCGCAAACAAAATTAGGGGTGGCAATTGGGTTGGCGGGTTGCGGGTTGGCTGGTTATGGAGGGTCAATCCGGACACGACTCGTTTAGCTAATCGTGTCGAGATATGCAATCCTAACCCGCACACGCTCGGGTTGGCGGGTCAACCCGAACACGACCCGTTTATTTGACCGGTTGGCGGGTCAGAAACTTCAACCCTAACCCGTTTATTTTCGTGTCGTGTCGTGTCGAGAACTGCTATCCCGAAATTAAAAATAGTTGAGACTGTGTATGTATAACTTTGAGCATAAAGAATGCTAGGATACATTTTGAAATATTTGATGACCAAAGACAAACTACAATTCGATTGAGGGATTTTGAGAGGAAGAAATCGAGATGACCAAATGGCAAACCTTAAAAGGATTTGCCGTAGGATTCTATTAAGAACCGTAGGAGGTTCTTCACATTAGTGATGGTGGAAAATAAGAAAAAAAAAGATACTCTGTATATGGTCATTGTGGAACAGGACCGGATGGGCGAGACTGAGGTAGGCGGGTGTAAAATTTGTGCAATGTTTAAGGTTTTAATTTGACACAAATATTTTAGTAATTTACTAATCTTGTCCTGTCTCCCTCATTTTGGTCCACCTACTTTGGTGGCAGTCTTGCACAAAAACATGAAACAACAAGTTTTTGACGATTATCTTGAGTACTTTTTTAAACTCCTAGGATGATAGATGTGCATTAAAACCTGTTTTCTAACATTAGCAGTGTTTTGGAATCAGGTTCCATAGTTTTTGAATATGGACATTTGCAGCCTACTTAAACAGATGTTTGTATGTTTATGATGTTTTAAGATATTGTCCCAAAAAAGATTTTCGAACATTACTTTTTTACATTCAAATTTGAGATTAGGAAAAAAAAAGGGACCGGGATTGGGACGGTTCTCATAAACGGTTATGAATAACCTTAGGGCCTTAGGTTTTTCGTCGGAACCAAGACCGGTTATGCTGGACCGGATACGGAATAGTGTTTGGGACTAGGACCAATTTGGGTCTGATTCGGTTAGGAACCGATTTTTAGCCATCTCTAGAATATATATTTTTAATTAAAAATGAAATTAAAATGAACATTTTATTCATTTTAATCTGACACCGTATCATTATATATTACTTGAGATTTTTTTAACCGTTAATTTTTTTGCTAGGAACATTAAAAATGATATAGTTCATGTGTTGTTTCATATTAACGACGTCGTGTTGTTTCACAATACGAAACAATACTTCATTGTTCACATCAAGGGTTGACAACCCATTAAAGTTAACATGTGTCAGTTTCACAATTGAACAACACTTCAATGTTTTACAGAGTGGTATTGTGTTGTTTCACAATTTCAAATTTCACCTCAGAGACATCATGTTGTTTTACGTTATAGAACAACACTTTGTTGTTTCACATCAGCAACACTATGTCGGTTCAAAGTGCGAAACAATATTTTAGTGTTTTACATTAGTGATATTGTGTTGCTTCACTGTATTGAACAACACTTTAGTGTTAATCTATGTGTTATAAGCAACATTTCAATATTAATTCATTATACAATAGTACATGTAACATTACAAACGTTCTTCATCATCAAAATGACCAAGACAAGAAAATTTTCTAGGGCTTTTTTCTACAATTGTTTTGAACAAACAAGTTCCTAAGAAAAAAAGCTTAATAATAACAATCGAGTTGTATGATGGTTGAGTCAATACTTTATTCTCTTGAATAAGTAGCATAATTGAAAGATCAACTTATTGTTTAACCAAGGGGATGGTATCCCAATCTACCTGGGTTCGAATCCAATGGGAGTCAATTTAAGGGTATGAGGAGTACCCAGTCCTTGAGTTGGTCCAGTCTTTGACTGGGCTGCCCGCCAACCCAGTTTTAGACTATGGTTGGGCTCTAGGTTTAGCGTAAGCTGGGCCGGGACAGTGGCAGATTAGTGGGCTGTCTGTGGATGCCTGATACCGCCGAGGAGGTGTGAGTGCGTGTGTGCGTGTGTTCGTGGTAGTCGTTCGTTGGTTCGATGCCGTTATGCCTTCCCAAAAAAAACTTATTGTTTAACCTGTGATCTCTCACGATATTTGTTGAATGATCAATTTCAATGGTTCTTTTAACGTTTAAATGAAAATGAATCAAACCCAAAATTTATCAAAAAAAAGGTTTTTATAAGGACATAACATTATAAGGATTAAAAATGGGAAAACGTTTATATGTACCTCAAGGATTAAAATGCTACATGGATTTTTATTTGAAGGTGTAAGAAACGGAAAAACAAAATAGGTGGGTTGTCCTTGATTGTATATGGGTTGACGACCCTCTTATAATAAAGCAAAAGTTCTTAGATCACTTTATGTTGAAACTTTCTAAATGTGCGGATTTTAGACCTTATTAAAATGATATTTTAAAAAAATTGACCTCCGAAAAAGCAAATTTGTTAGAACTAATCATCTATATCAGGCGTGTGTTAACTCTAAAGCATCGGGCCAGACGGTTTTAACTTCTGTTTTATTAAAAAGTGTTGGCCAATTATATAATGACACATCATTCATGCACCTCTTTGGTTTGGGGATAGAGCCGAAATAAGCAAGGGTTGTAATGCCTCCCTTTTTTTAAATCCCAAAATGTAAAAATCCTACTTATTATTACTATAAGACAATTTCCAAGATTTTAGATAGAAACTAATCGGTGAAGAGCAAAGTGCTTTTATGGGTGGAAGATTCATCCTAAATGTTGTCCTTATTACAAGTGAGGTGGTGGAACAATTAACGGGGAATTTGCCCCAAATGACCAAGCTATATATACTTTCAATTTATCCTCCTAAGTCTTAACTAATCCTCTCCCACTCTTGTTCATTTTGTCATCGCATCCGTCATCTAGAGTCGTAAAGCTTACGGACCACCAAAACGACGTCGTTTTGGGCTGGTTCGTAAGTCACCTTCGTAAGACTTACGGATTAAGTCCAAAACGACGTCGTTTTGGTGTAGAACCTGGTTCCACCCACGACCTGTATTCACATCCTTAACCCGAACCAGGTTTATGACCCACCTCCGCCACCTAGGTCCGTAATATTTATGGAACTGCCACGTGTCACCGTCTGGTTGGACCACATAAACCCTAATATGTTCTTTTTAATATTATTTCACATCCGTAACTCATGTCCTCCTTTTATAAAGAGTCTGACGCCCACTTATCCGCCACCTAGGTCCGTAATATTTAATGTCAGTGTTCATGTTAGTCCCTCTTTAGAGATGACTAACTAAAAGAGAGTTTGTAGGGGGGGGGGGTTGAATACAAACACACAAAATTTACTTTTTTTAAATTTTTTAATATAAATATTAAAAATTTACACACAGAAGTTTATTGCGGAAAAGAACAGACACATGAACATTAACTTATACACTAAGGAAGTTAATTTAACAGTAATTAACTTGTACACTAAGGAAGTTAATATGACACTGTTAGAACACACAGGATTGCCGGAATCAAACAAATGAACACACAGAAGATTTGTTGAAAGCGTGAGATTTATGGGAAGGACTTCATCTCCTTTTATAGTGCCCATGCATGGGATGCATGTGGACATCTGTCAAGGATTCATTAGCTGGAAGTATATCTGATGGACAAAGGAAGAGGCTACTCCCTTTGTATTAGGATAATGGATGAACCATTCTTTGTATCATGCAAAGTCAAATAACTTTATCTTCTTTTCTTCATGCTCTGTGAAGTCCCATCAAAGCTTTTAGCTAAAAGACAAACATCCCTTTTATAAGAATAAAAGAGAATGTCTTTATTTAAGGTTTGCTTTCCAAGTTCTTGTTGCCCACGTATCTTGCATTTATTGTGAGTCAAGAACTTATCTCTGAAAATTGTTAAGTGATATATGGAACCATGTATCACATCGGTTAGTGCCTTGTAAGGTTGGAATTGATAAGTGTACACATTGTTTGGTGATCTTCATTTTTCACTAAGTGTTGGCAAGTGTACATCCTTGTATTGGTGACTTGTTATCACAACCTCAAGTAAAGGCAACTGCAATTTTCGGTGACCATGTTTACATCATCGGTGACCCAATACATGAATCGGTGACCCATTCATCGGTTACCTTATTTGTCACTTCGGTGACCTTCATCCAAGATCGGTGACCCAAGCAGTCAGGTCGGTGACCTGTCTGATGTCCCAATCTGTCAGGTCGGTGACCAATCTACACTGGTGATTTCGGTAAGTTATCTGAATATTAATGTTAGTTGATACATCAAAAATTCCACATTTTGATGTACAACCATTGATTGGATAGTCTTTGATTCTCCAATACTTGAAGCATATTTCAGATCTTCAAAAGAACCTGTAAAAGATCAATCAAATAATAGAGAAGGTTCATCATCAAATCATCGGTGACCCAACAGTTCATCTTCATGTTTATATTTATGTATATTAATGTTATAATTTTAAATTCGTTAATGTTAATGTTTATATTTATCTAATATTCAAACCGTAAAGGTGAAACCATTAATGTTAATTTTTCATGTTTATATATCTTAATGTTCATGTTTATGTATGTTAATGTTCTAATTTTCAAACCGTTACGTTTGTAATAGAAGTTCTAAAAAAATTATATAAGTTTTTAAAAGATTATATAAGTTGTAAAAATTCTAAAGAAATGTACTAAAAATTGTAAAAGTTCTAAAAAACTATATGTGCGTGTTCAAGAATTTATGTAAGTTAAAAAAAATTATAAAAGTTCTAAAAAAATTATGTAAGTTTTTAGAAAATGATATAATAAGTAGTAAAGAAATTATATAAGTTATAAAAATTATATAAATTTAAATTTTTTTTAAATTTATATAAGTTGTAAAGAAATTATATTAATTATAAAAAATTGTGTAAGTTTTTGAAAAATCATATAAGTTGTAGGAAAATTATATAAGTTGTAAACAAATTATAAAATGTAGCAAAATGTATTATAAGTTGTAAAGAAATTATATAAGTTTGAAAAAAGTTATACAAGTTTTTAAAAAATTATATAAGTTATAGAAAAATAATATAAGTTACAAAAATTCTAACAAAATGTAATATAAGTTGTAAAAAAGTTATAAAAGTTTTTAAAATATTATATAAATTGTAAAAAACATTAAATAAGTTATAAAAAATTCTAACAATTCTAAAAAAGATTATATGCATTGAAAAGAAATTATATAAGTCGTATAAAAGTTATAAAAATTCTAACAAAATGTATTATAAATTGTAAAGAAATTGTAAAAGTTCTAAAAAAAATGTTTAAAGTTCTAAAAAAATGTTTACGGTTCTAAAGTTATAGTTTTGGTCCCTATAGTTACAAAAGTTACACTTTTCTTATTAACCTAAATATCTAACTCGTTATGCGAGTTGTCTAATCTAGGGCGACCACCCGCTTCGAGGGTAGCTTCGAGTCACCTCATTTGAACCTCCGTGGCCACAAGGAGATTTTTATTTCTACTTGGATTCAAACCTAGGACCTCCAATAATGTATATATATATATAATAATGTATAATGTATAAATTATAATATATTGTATGTATATATTATAATCTAAAGAAGTAAGAAAGGTTGGTTCATATGTGAATATTGTCGATACATGTTACATATATTACATATAATACATTTAGTAATGAATAAATTTAATGTATATATTATAATATATTGTATGTATATATTATAATATGAGAAAGTAAGAAGGGTTAGTTCATATGTGAATCATTGAAAAATTATTTTTTGACGATGCACATATGAATACATTTGAGTAATCTATGATTATAGTTCACA